>CM023539.1:9725639-10216892 GCA_013350335.1 Chimonanthus salicifolius
TATATCTATTTTTCCAGAAATATTATTAAGATTAGTTCGAAAAATATAAATATTCATGAGTCGAGTGATTACTAAGAGAATACTAGTAGAGACTTAGACCTAGTGAGCTTTAGAGTCATTCTATCCTTCTGAGGGTTATACGTGAACTATTGTTTCTTTGATAAGTGCATTGCGTCGTTGTGAGATCTCATTATCCTTTGATTTGGTTATATTACTAAGAACGCCATCAAATTTGAATTATTACACCTGAATTTTTTCTGAATTTAGTCGAAGCAAATAAATCATCTTATGAAACTTAGGATAGGATATAGGCCATTTTTGGACCGTTTGAACCTTTATGCCCATCTATTTTGGTCATTTCATCTTAATAGTTCCCTACTTGAACCTAATATAGCCTATTTTATTGACTAGCCATATCTACCATACCCAACTCTTTGAGCCAAAATTTTATATCCATGACCTATCTTCATATGAGAAAAGGTTAGGACAGAACTTGGGATGGAATTCACTGAAAATTATGGTGAAGAAAAAAAAAAATGGGAACCCATACATCAAAAAGGGATGTTGAAAGAAAAAAGAAAAGAAGATTTGAAAAATCAAAAATAAATACTTTGATAAAAAAAAAGAGTGAAAAATATTAGAGGAAAATTATCTCGCTCATATTTTGAAGACCTATAACCTTTTCTTATCGAAGTGTTAATTTTTAGAGTCTTTTATCCCTTCTTTGATATGACCCGGTCCTAAGCCACGTTTCGTCCTATTAGGAAGTCCTATTGATCCTAAGTCTAATAGAATATTTCATGTGAAGAATAAAGAAGGGAAAATGATGGTGTTTAACTCAACGTTCTTAAGAAAGTGGCATCTATTCATGAGATCAATTATTTTCTTCATTTGTGCCGTCTTTGTTTAATACATATGTAAGAATTTTGATTTAAATACATAAACTCCGCTCACATATACCTTGAGTGAAAATAAACCCAAACCTCTAAGCGTTAGTCTTTTTGAGAGATATATCTGGTGAAGTTTGAAGTCAAAGCGCATTTTCCAATGATGGTTACAAAACTTGTGTGTATTTGGAAAAAGTATATTGTCTTAATATTGGCTATCACACTCAACACTCCTGGTATAAGACTTGTAAAATGAATTTTAGAATTGTATGATATTTAGATTTTTGTCTATGTGTTTTTGCTGAAAAACTCAATGTTTATGGGTGTCATCACTGAAAGCCCTCACGAGACTACAACTCGTCCACTAGTGGTGAGCTAGAGGTTCAAAGGCTTGTTGCATACGCTAAATGCAATTGAGAATACCAGTGAAAGTGGTGTAATTTAGGATTTTTATTTTTATGTTTTTAAGTTAGTTTTGATCAAGAACTACCAAAATCTAAGTTTGGGGATATTTGATAACACTGAGAAATTACCTTTTTACCCTTTAATATTAGATTAATTAGTCTTTATTTTATAAATATTAGATATGTTTAATGTTATTTTTGAGTTTTGCAGTATATTATGGAAAATACAAGAAATTGGAATAAATTAGAAAAAAAAAACTGCAGAAAGTGGGCCACATTGTCAAAATTGGAAAGTTTGTAATTTTTTACCACCTATTTTGAAATTCGTTGTAAATTATTATAATTGAAATCCACATATGAGAGTTTGAATTATGATAATAATTTTTTTAGATTGTTTATAAATTGTACAGGTGGTAAATTTTACAACATAACACAAGTGGGCCCACCGACTCTCCAAATTCCAAATTGCCAACTCCAAATCGTGTGAGCCAAAGGAAGAGAATACAATTGTCGTGTAATGCAAAGGTGGCACAGTGAATGCCATGTGAAGTAGAGTGGCTTTAGGAGAAGAGATCAACTGGGAGAGGAATTGTGAGAGAAAATCATAGAGGAGAGGCTTGTGGAGAAGTTTTCTCCAAAATCCCATATGCATGATCGTATGAAGCCAAATTTGTAAGGAGAGATGCGCATAACACAAAGTTCCATCGTGTAAAGTCTAAGAAAACTTGAAAGTTACCGTATGGAGGAGAGGAGAAATTGGAGAAAAGATTAGATCAAGTTTAATTAAAGGAAGAGGAGTCAGCTACACATCATCCAATTTAATCCAATGGAGATTTTATCTCCATTATGCGCATGACACATACGATTGTATGGATTTTACAATCCCAAAATTGTGTGATGTCTCCCGCCCCTCTCTACATTATAAATATGGGTCCCAGGGCACAATGAAAATTGAATCCGAGCAAGGCATTGAAAAGGACTGAAATTTGGACGGCTAAGGAGACAGAGAAAAAATATTTGATTTCTTATAAGTCATTTATTTTATTTTTTATGTAATAAGTTCCAAAGGTATTTTCTTATATTATAATTTTTAATGAAATTCATGGTAGATTCTTTAGATTTATGGTGTTCCCAATAATTAAATATTCTATGGTGATGGTTTTTAATTTTATTTTAATTCCTTTTGTGAATTTATGGAACAAATTATTTTTAGAAATTTTCAAGGAAAAGTAGAACCCCTGTTAGGATCGGTGGGACTTGACTTTATCAGTCTAAGGTTCTTTTTAAGAACAATTTATTTTAGATTTGGAAAACGCAGGTGTAAATCATGCTCAAGCCTAAGGCTTGAATTGAAAATTTCTAATTTAATGGATGTCGTAATTTTTCTAATTAAAATTTTAATAAATGATAAAATTGAATTTATATTTAATAATTCTAGAAGATTTCATAGTCTAGGCCATGATTTTATTTTTAAATGGGATAACATGTCACCTTAGATACTTGTCTCAATTCCATTGTAAACTATGTAAATAATTCATTATTATTATTTTATTCTCTTATTTATTCATAAAAATCCTTCAAATGATTTAACTAGGTTAAAATATTTTATTTGTTTCTTAACTTTGCATTTTAAATTAGATTGAGGTTATAAATTAATGGTTTGTATGATAAAATTAGATCTGATATTTTATTTAAATTCCAAAGTTAGATAATTATTTAAAGATCGATTTTCTAAATTTAGAATTTTTCTAAATTGAGATTATAAGTCCATATTTTAGAAAATTTATCATGCATAGCTTAAATCCCTAAATTTTATTTTCTTAGATCACATTATTTTAATGGTATCATTTTTATTTCCATACATATATTTTTCAACCTCGTACTCATTTACTTCACTATTAACTGATTCGTGCGCTTGCGAGTTAAATTTAAACACAACAATATGAAAGTAAGGTAGAATTAATAAGCTCCACTCTAGCAACAAAGGATAATTTCTTTGCTTTCCACCCAGCTATCTTTGATTGAATCCTCTCAATGAGATCAATACAATCCAATAGGTGCAGTCTGGATGAGAATAGGGAGAGGCCCAGGTATTTCACATGGAGATGACCTTCATTAATGCCCAAAATGTGAGTAATTTGGTTCTTGTTTCTTCAAGATTCTGAGAAAAAGATAGAACTTTTCTCAAGATTTAGGTGCACTCCAGAAATATTGCCAAATTCGTCAAATATTTCCCTCAAATTCTCTGCACTGTGAGTATCATTTGAGCAAAATAGTATGAGATCATCAGCAAAGAGAATATGAGAGAGTTCCTCTGGATTTAAAAGGAGATGGGATTTGGCCTCTTTCAATGCATTTTTCAATTGAAGTTGAAAAAACTTCCATGCATATAGTCAAGGGGTCTCCCTGTCTAAGACCTTTGGTGCTTTGGAAATATCCAAGAAAGGGAGGGAGTGATCAATATGGAGAATTTTGGATTGGTGATGCATCCATTGATCCAATTGCACCAAGTGGAAGGAAAACCCATAGTACTCATGGTTTTGTATCTTACACTGTCAAAGGCCTCTTTCAAATTTACTTGCACATTTTAGAGGGAGGGGGGCTCTCTTTTAAGTGGATGCCATGAATGAGTCCAAATAAGTTGTCACTTGTTACATTTAGTTAGGGGTGAAACTCGGGTCGGGTTTTGGCCCGAACCCGCATGATCCGACCCGAAAATCATGCTTGTTGGGTTATGCAAGTCGGGTCAGCGGGTCGGGTCGGGTTGAGAAGTCAGAAACCCGCATTGAATTTGGGTTGGGTTGGGTTGGGTTGAGAGATTTTTAAGTTAATCCGACCCGACTTGGTCAAATCATACCCGACCTAGTAAAAAGTAGGCTAAAGTAGGTTCAAAATGCCGGTGTGGTCGGGTTTCGGGTTGCGTCAGGTTATAATTCGGGTCAGGTAGGGTCAAGACATCCGGGTCAAAAATTCAAGTCGGGTGGGGTCGAGTCGAGTCGAATTCCATATATTAGTAACTCGGGCTTGATTGGGTTTTAAAAAACCCGACCCGACCCAGCCCGATTTCAGCCATACATTTAGTCCAAATAAGTTGAGATAATCAGGTCTCTTTAATTTTTTTTAACTGATGATTTCAACCATTAATATTAAGGGGTTGAAAATTAATTTTAGACTGAAATTTAGTCTCTTCACTTATTAAATCTATTTTCAATCAATATAATTTATTTTATATGAAAGCATCAAAAATTAAGTAAAATAAATAAATTTAGACACCTAAAACTATCAGATATGTGATGCAGAAGTTTGGTCCTCATTACATTTAGGAGGGTAAGATATGATCACCTATACACCCATCCTTAAATGGCAATTTGATAAATCTAACGAAATGAGGGTCATCATGGCTCTGATCACTTTCTTCTCTATTTCTCTATTCAGTGAGTTAAATTCTAATCAAATAATGTATGCGTCAAATCCAACAAATTCAAAGATGGTGTCATGGAGACCGGATTTGAAAAAATCGAAGAATTGACCATTCAAACGCACGATTGGACAAATGGAAATAATATAGAAAATAGTCAAACTTAAATGTAGAAAATGATATCTTTAAAATTGTAATCCTAATTCGACACAAGACAAGTGATCACGTGTCTATGGGAAATAATATATTCATATAGTCAAACTTGTACTCCCTCCATCTCCATCTCATTTTAAACATTTGTATTTTTAAATAACTCAAATTTGACTTTAAATTACCATCCAGTTGAGAGGTGATTCTCATCTATTTTTAACACATTTTATGCTACTCCAATATAAACTCCAAAATGTACATGAGACAATTAAATTGAGATCGAGGGAGTATTTAATATTTAATCTAACATCTCTACTATTTAAATAGGCTTACTCTATCTATTATAGTTATTTAAATAGTTAGATTTAACTTTGCTAACCTAATACTCCCTCCGTCCCATTTTAGTTGTCTCATTTGAAAGATTTGCATTTTTTAAGAAACTCTTTATATAAGGCTAACACTTCATATAATGTCATCCATTTTCAACACACTTTATACTACTCCAATATAAATGAGACAACTATTTTGGGACAATTCCAAAATTATAGGACAACTAATTTGGGACAAAGGGAGTAATAAATAAAATAGGATATGTAATACCCCGGATTTTCAAATTATAAATATTTACGGAAATTATCCAATTTAATTGATGAATATGAGATATGGATCTTAATCCAAAATTATGCATGGCCGAATTACAAAATCTATGTTTATGCGCATGTGATAATTTTAAATAGGGTATGCAAATAATCTTAAACTAATTAAAAAGGAGGGTACAAGGCATTGCTATATGTATTTTAGCTAGGGCTGCAACTCGGGTCGGGCGGGCCGGGTTTTAATAAACCCAACCCTAACCCGACTCACACTATATTGAACCCAACCCGACCCGACCCGAATTTAAAACCCGATTTAGTGAACCCGACCCGACCCGAGATTGTAATACTCTTAACCCGACTCCAGACCCGACTCGAGTTGCAGCCCATTGAACCCGACCCGAGATTAGTTTAGATGATAATTCGTTTGTTTTTTTTTTTAAAAAAAAAAAAAAATGGGATAGAGGAAACCTTTTCCAGTAAAATTTAAAATGGGATAGAGCAGTGTTGTCAAACCCGATCCGACCCGTGGTCGAACCGGCGGTTAGCCCGTGACCGGCTGTATGAAGGGTCGGGTCATGATAAAACTCGTTAGGGTTAAAGACCCTTAAAAACCCGCTGTCAACCGTGCTTCAACCCAGTTTGAGTAATAAACCCGTGACCCGTTGGAAGTAAAACCCGTTTTTTAAATATATATATATATATATATATATATATATATATATATATAAAAACTGCTAGAATGGGATTGGATTGCTGATTTGGGATAAAAGTGAAAAGAGAGAAAAAGAAGAAAATCAGGGAAGAAAAGAGAAGTAAGAAATAAAAACCAAAAAAAAAAAAACTCACATCTCCGTTGAACGATCTTCCCATCTTCATCCGTGTGGCCAATGATCGGAGACTCGAAGGCCGTTCATCAATCTCTCTTTCGCAGTTTCGTTGATGGGTTCCTCTTCTCCCATCTCCCCCGCGGCGGCGTGACGATTTAGGGTTTCTTTAAGAGAAGCACAAGCACTTCTCTGTTGGAAAATGGAAGTTAGAGTTTGAGGGGTTAGGAGGGATTTTATAGTAAGTTATAAAATTCGGGTCGGGTCGGGTCGGGTTTTTTCGGGTCAGGCTTTCTCGGGTCGGGTTGAAATTTGAAACCCTCAGCCCAACCCGACCCGAAATTCGATCGGGTTTTTCAAATCTCAACCCGACCCGACCCTATAACCCGACTATTGTAACCCAACCCGTATGATTTCTCGGGTCGGGTCATGCGGGTCGGGCCAAAACCCGACCCGAGTTGCAGCCCTAATTTTAGCATTGGCCGATTGGAAGGTCTTAAATTAAGAAAGGGAAAGTCGGCTATGGCTAATTAAAGAAGGGAGCAAGGGCGCATAGCACATTCTAAATAGGGATTAAGAAAAAAGAAAGAAAATAAGAAAGGGAGAAAAATAAGGAAGGTTTGACATATGTTCAGTATTTTGGTTATAAAGTTCCACTCCAATGTTCGATTGCTTTGATTCATTTTGCGTTGGAAAAAAGACTTCAAGGGCTACAACTTTGTAGTTTACCACTTTTCCTGATTCGGAAGTTAACAAGGTCAAAACTAATCTAGAATATAGTATATGTGTAAAAAAAGGGGGAACACAAGGGCTCACGGCAAGGGGCAATTACTATCTCAAGAATCTTCTAAGATTGGCCAATTGGAGATCAATAAAAGGAGAGAAGGAGGGGACGCACGGCACACCTACACCTTAGGCCGATTTTCCTCTCTCTCTCTCTCTCAAACCTTGTCTCACGGCAATCATTATCAAAGGAAGAGAGGCAGCAGCAGGCACAAGAACAGCAGCACAAAGTGGTTCACGGCATACACAAGAAAAGGCTAAGGAAAGGAGAAGGATTGGAAGAACAAGATCAACCGACGGAAAATCGAAGGAGTCGCGGAACCGGTAAGTGATTCTATGTCTTTGATTTGATATATGGTTTTAGATCCATGGAAGAGAATTATTATTTTAGAAAGTACCAAAGTATGGATTTTAAAGGATGTTACTAGATTAGAAAATATCTAATCATGGACCTTGGATTAATTGGAAGTTGCTAAATTTAGAAAGCATCCAATTAAGGAAACTTGGTTTCTAATTATGGAAACCTTCTAATAATGGAAAGGTGGAGAGTAAATTAGTAACTTTCTAATTGTGGATCTTAGATTAAAATGGAAGATGGGGATTATTTATGGAAAACCATGGAGGGAGATTGGAGATGATTTAATGGTTTAAATGGAGAGAAAGAACCATAGGGTTCGGCCATAGTGGATGGCCGAACCCCATGGAAAGATTTTATTTAATTATGGGTTTTAAGATTGAAAACCACCGAGAGTTTTGATTTATTCATTGGGTTTATGATCTTAGATTTTAAATCATAAAAAAACCTTTGATGGTGGTTGGTTTTAGATTCAAGAAATCAATGAAAGAATATGGATTGTTTTATGGCTAATTGTTTGGATCCATACTAATGAAAAGAAGGGGTGAGGTTCGGCCATGGTGTATGGCCGAACCCCACCAAATATTTAATGAATTGGTGGTTGAGTTTAATGGATCTAAACCATTGAGGAAGGTCATGAACCATAGGGTTGGCCATGGTGCTTGGCCGAACCCCATGGGGTTGTTTTTGGAATGGGGATTAATGTGGAAAGGTTCCAAATATGGAAAGTGTTGCTAAAATTAGAAAGCTTCTAATTTTGGAAAGAAGGTTGCTAAATTTAGAAAGCTTCCATGTATGGAAGGGGTGGCTAAATTGGAAAGCATCCTATTATGGAAAGTGTTGCTAAATTGGAAAGCATCCAAGTATGGAAAATGGTTGCTAAATTTGGAAAGCAATCTAAATATGGAAGGAAGGTTATGATTTTTGGAAACCTTCTATTTTTGGAAGGTGTTTCCAATTATGGAAAAGTGTTGGTTAATTAAGGAAACAATCTATTTATGGAAAGAGGTTGTTAAATTAGTAAGTTTAATTATGGAAACCTTCTAACAATAGAAGGTGGAGTTTAATTGAGGAAACCTTCCATTTATGGAAAGTTAGAATTTTAATTTGGAAACTATATACCATAGGGTTCGGCCAAGGGTATGGCCGAACCCCATGGTCCAAATTAAGGGATCAAATGGCATTTTAAATTATGGTTAAGGGCTGATTGATGAATTGAATTTATGAACCTATTATATGAGTTATGTGTTGTATATTTTTAGGATACGAACATGTGTTATGAATTATGGTGAAAGAAAGGGTAAAAATGTAATTACACACCAAAATAGAGGATCATGGGTTCGGCCATGGTGTATGGCCGAACCCCATGAGTTGTGTTTTATGGACTTGTTAAGTTTGGAACCTAAGCCTAAGTTGTTGGAGGCAATGGCAAGGTTTGAAATACTTGCTAAAATGGGTTATATTAGCCATGGATGGCATTTTAGTAATTATATGAGAATTAATAGACCTATGTTTTGGGACCTAAAACTTAGTTGACGAGATCAATGGAAATTTGGTAAATAAAGGGTAAAAAATGAAGAATGGTTTATGGACTTAAAATATTGTAAATCAAGTGGGACTTGGTTTTGATTCTTTATTATATTTTAAGGTAACGGAACCTCACAAGGTGTTTACGATCATGAGCGGTTACCGGACGAAAGACGCAAGGACACAAAGCGGTCTTTGGTAGGATTCCACCTCTTTGAAACCATGGGTTATGTACATTGTCTTATCTTATTTTGATGATTTTATATTGTAAGGGATATGTTTAAAATGTGAGTTTTATATGCTATGTTTATTTAATAAAATAGCATGTGTTTTATATGTTTCAAATATGAGCTTTTAAATGCTATGATTTGTATAATTGCATAGCATATGGACATTTGCATCTCATGCATGGCATGGGAGGGATGACGGTAACCGGGGACCCACACTCCTTCGGGGCATCCGTAAAGCACTAGTGGGGGATACCTTGATGATGAGAATTCCATCAAGAGGATACTACGTAGCCGGAGATCCACCACTCCATCGGGGCGTCCGTAAAACAATCGTGGGGGATACCTTGATGAGGAGAATTTCATCAAGAGAATACTATATATGAAATGTAGCCGGAGGGTCTACACTCCGTCGGGGTGTCCGAAAGACCTATGTGGAGGGGTACATTTATGTACATGTGATGGGTGGGACTCATTGCATATTTGTCATCATTGCATGACATGGATTTTACCTGGTTTTATATATTATGTTATAATATATGTTTTGTACTAACCATGTGTTAACCCTAACTGGAATACCTACTGAGCGCGTTGTACTAACGCCCTACTTCTAGCCTTTAGTGGATGATGCAGGAAACGAGGAAAACGCTAAATGCGGAAAGGGACAAGCATAGGAGCTCGGAACGCTTTTAGTTTATATTTTGTTAAAGATACTCATGGGCTTGTATTTGAGTATCTAGAATTCGGATGTAATAACTTAGATGAATTTGCTATGGTTGGATGTCTTATTGGATAATTGCGTTATGATAATGATGATTAATGACTTGACGTACTTTGCTATCTGAATAGAATAGAACTTGGTTCTATTATGATTCCGTATTTTGATGTTATGACTTCGCAGGTTATGATTTTATTCTGCAAGTTGATATTGCTATGTGTGAACCGTTTTATTGGACTGAGTCCATACACACATAGGGTTGACCAGTTAAGGGTCGGACTTTGGAAGTTCGGACTTAGCTCGAGTTGTGACGTCCCGCGCTCTATCACTCTAATCTTTTATTAAAAAAAAAAATAAACTCTGAATTTAAGGGAAAAAGAGAGTGAAAAAGGGCGGGGTGTTGAAGGATATTTTAAAAGAAGCTCTTATCTTTTCACTTAATTAAAAAAATTCTATATTTTTTTGAAAGAACTCCAAACTTTTAGAAAAATAGTGCTTTTTGCCTAAATCCAATTCCTGATAAACAATCTTTATCTATCACTTTTAAAATTAAACTCATACATTGTTTTAGTACTATCCAAATATAAGAAACTACAGTCTGTATCTAGATTAGTTAAAATATAAAAATTCAGTCATATATAAAATTTCTAGCCATCTAATCTAAGGTTACAAAATTATTGGTCATAATTATAAATCAAATGGCTAGAAATGACATATTGCCTTCAAATTTTTGTATTTTGATAAATCTAGAGGTCCACTGTAAAATGTCAATTTATTAAAAATTTAGCCATATAATCAAAGGCTGTGAAATTAATAATCAAAGTTGAAAAATCAAATGACTAAAAATATAAAATACTTCTATTTTTTTTTTTGTATTTTGATAAATTTATAATTTTAGTTTTATTTTGCACAGTAGAATGTGGTATACAACCATTCTCTACTACAAATTTGAAACTATAAATTTAAATCTATGTAATATGTGTTAAATTTGAGTAAAACTTATAAAAAACTTATCTTTTATAATATATAGTTTTTCATATTAAGTAAAAAAATTGAGACTTTTTTTCAAAATTTCTCTTAAAAATTAATGTAATTTATATTTGTAAATATTTATCTATTACATAGGTTAATTTAAATAGATGTGTAATCGACTAAATCATAACTGATAATTTATTGATCATTTTCATGATTTAAAATTATTTTTTATTTAGAAAAATCATGTATAAAAGTACCACCCGAGGGGAAACTGTTAGATAATTCTAATTAGCCAAATCTTTCCTTAATTTAAATATACTAATCTTTCATTTCTTAACCTATTCAATATCAAATATTTTAAAATAAATTTTAATCAAGAATAGTCATTGATCATATGTGTGTTTAATTGAAATGATTAATATAAAAATAAATCAAAGCTTATAATGACACAAGATAAGGAATATGTGAAAGATTATGGCTCTGGTTGGATCAGAATGAGGTGAGAGAGGAAAGTTGAACTCATTTTTAAATTCAAACTGGATTAACAATTTTAAGCTTTAAGTAGGAATTATAAGTATTTGTTAATTTTGCTATTTCTCATTTTTCTTCAATTTTTTTATATCACCTGAATGGCTGAATATGAGGAAGCCTTCAATTTAATAGCATAGATTTTTTCTCAAATATAAAATTATCAAAATAAAAAGTGAGAAAAATAAGTAATTACATAAGCCAAATGCTAGTAAATGTAATTGTCAGTATCATTAAACATGTGTATAATGATTAAAATAAGATATGGGTTTTATCATGTATTTCTTTTATACATACGTCTACTAATAATTCACTAAATAAATGAGTCACTATATATTTATTAATAGTGATGCTTTACTGATATTTTTCATTCTAAATTTTGACAAGAGAATGAGTATTATTTAATATTAAATAAACTTTAAAAAAAATAATAGAATCTAAATTTCAAATTGCTAAATTTAAAATTTAAAATTGCAAATTCCGATCTTCTTGGTTTCCATCCCACTGTTTCATTGGAGCAACGTTGTCAAATTCCGACCGAAATCAATTTCAGAATGGAATTGGAAACAAAAATTCTATATCCATTTTTCTTGCCAAAATCAAGCAATCTTGAAGAAAATTTTCACCCAAAATTGACTCGAATAGAGTTACAAATCAGAGGAAAAAATCCCAAAATTCTCGAGTTCCTCAATCAAAGCTGCTCCAGTGCTATTTACAACTCTATTTCTTCTTCCTCTGCAGTGTGTTTCTGAGTTTTACCCAATCATGGTGAGGAAACGAAGCATGGGAAGACAGAAAATAGAGATAAAGAAGATAGAAAATGAAGATGCCCGGCAAGTTTGTTTCTCGAAGCGTCGGGCTGGGCTCTTCAAGAAGGCGAGCGAGCTCTGTATCCTCTGCGGTGCCCAGATTGCCATCGTCGTCTTTTCCCCGGCCGGTAAGGCATACTCTTGGGGCCACCCAAGTGTGGATTCAGTCCTGAACCACTTCATCATCCCAAATTCTCCTTTGGCAGCACTCATGGACGTACCCAAGTTGTCCCACCAGGCCGCCGCAGCGTCGCATCTCAACCAGAAATGTACAGAGCTGCTGTCGGAAGTGGAGGCTGAGAAGAAGAAGGGGGAGAATATGAAGGGGCTGGAGCGATCTGTGGAGCAAATCCAGTGCTGGTTGGATTTCCCGATTGATGATCTTGGGCTGAGCCAGCTCGAAGAATTTCGGGCTTCCCTGTCGGAGTTGAGGAAGAAAGTAGTGAAGCGAGCAAATGATCTGTGTAATGAATCTGCTGTGTTCACCTTGGCAGGAAAAACCAGTGAAGTTGCCGCCGCTGCACCTTCCATGAACCAACTATATTACCCAGTCGGCCACCGGCTCAAGTAGTTGTCGGCTCTCATAATAACGGCTAGTTTTTCTATTTAAATTTTATATTAGCACTAATATGTGTTTTTCTTTCTGTTCCTAATTGGTAATGTCGAAGGATTATAATATGGGAATAATGAATTCGTCTTGTGGATAGAATCTTAAATAAAAGACATATTAGTGCACAATCTTTTTAAATGGTATCTCTTTCTCATTCTATTTATTTATTTATATTTTGAAATAATATATTTAAGTTATTTCTTGAATGAAACTTGATTGTTCATTTATCATGTAATTGTCTTTCATGTTAGGAAAAAAATGTAAAAAATGGCTATAAATGAAAGAAATGAATTCTTCTACTTAATTTTGATGAATTTGAAAGATTTGACCCATCATTATCATATCAATATTTAAAAATGTGTAAAAGATTTAAAAATAGAGAGAAATTTTAGTATCAGATTTAGTGAGCTAAAAGATTTTGATCTACATTTATCATGTTACTTAAAATAGGAATAAAAGGATATCTTTTGTGTGAGCATATTGGATATAGAAAATTGATAGAATATGGTAAGTTTTATATATGCTTTGGATATCTTAGTAACATATTTCACTAGATTAGTATTAGGAAATGCTAAACTTACCTTTTGAATTGTACCATTTTAAATCATTTGATTGGTTTCATAAAATATGAAAAATAATAATTTAAAGGTAAGTGTAACATCTTCCTTAACAATATTGAGACTAACGAGTCGGCTCAACCCAATTCATTTTTTTTTTTTTTTTTTGGAAATGGGGTCATCTTTTTTTAAATTTAAAAAATTGAGAACCTCTAAGCATTTTTTGTCCAGGACTCTATTATATCAAAGTTGCCCGTTGTGTGCTATAATAATAATTACTATTGCTTGGAAATTGCTTTGTACCATTGTTATAAAAAAAAATTGACATTTTAATAATCACTCTAGTATTGTTTCAATAATTTTATCTTTGATTACAGGTTTTGATACTTTTAAATGCAAACAAAATAATATCCTGATATTTTCATGAGAATAATTATCAATGTATCTATAAATTTAAATTCGTTAAATATATCTAATAATTTTTTTATTTTCTTAATTTATTTTCTTAAACATTTTCCACAAATATTACAATTAAATCTAACAGTTTGAAAAGAGTTCATTATTATCTCTTAGCGACATTTGAGATAATACTTTGGCACCATTCAGAACAAATTCTGGAATCTGGATTGTGGTTCTCAAATTAAACTAGCTGAGTTCTTTCAACCACTTGTGCTAGACTCATCTTAATCTAGCCCAGGCTCAACCAAGTGACTTAATATGTCATTTGCATCAAGAGAAATGATTTATTGAGAACCATTTCAAAGTAATTTTCTGTGTCCGTGGTGACCATCATGGGTCCTGAGGATCGGTTGATAGAAAATATCTATCTTTGGATTAAGTATTCCGCCAAAAATTAACTTGAATTATTGCAAATATAGTCTTGAAGGCCACACATTTAATGATTTCTAGAACTTGGGCTTAATCGAATAGTGAGTGTAACTTGAGAGGAGTACAAGTTCAAGTGATTGGGTATTCTCATCTTCTGTGCGAGGTCTTGCCCTCAAACCCTTGGCACCTAACCATGATCCATGGTGCTTGTACGTGGTGTCATGGATCTGGGGTTTTATCTATGATCACCATAAAGTGGGGTCGGCAGGTTTGCCTGTGCTTCGAATATGAAAATGGTAACAAACCAGAGCTTCCATTTCTAGCAATTTACATAATACCCATGCTGGTGTACCGCTCTTGAGAAAGCAGATGAAAAGATTAGCATATCCATTAAATCAAATTTGTTTCAAGTTAAAAAATTTATACCTGAAAACTGTTCTAAATATATACATGCAAATTGGTCTTGGAAATAATAGAGTACACACCCAGATCTCTCATTGTCATAACCCAAGAAAGCATATCAAACACATGCACAAGCAATGTTGCCTGAGAATGGAAGTGGTGGGTGAGCAGAGGTAGTCCTAATTCATCAGCCCAGCAGGATTTATGTCCCAGGACAAGAAGGATGGATCCCCTTGAGGCCTGCCATCAAATTATAAATATAGAAAAAAAGACTTGATTTGGTTAGCATTTCCACAAAATGACAAACAACAAAGAAATACCATAGTATGAATGTTAGAAACCAATGACTCCCTATAACACTTGAGATACCCTTCTCTCAGTAGTTAGCGTTTGAGAGTGAGTTCTATCTCAAAAATATAATCATGTCATGATTTTCTCACAATGAACTACGTCTTCCCTAACCTTCTTACTCCTGGTTGAAGGCTCACGCAAGACCAAAACAAGTACATGGTCCAGATAGACTCTGTACCAGAACTTCTACCATGGATTCCCAACTAGAGTTTCCCATATTACTTAAACAAAAGGTAGACCATTAGAAGAGCTATTGGGTCCAGATGCATCAGGAATTATGCATAGTATCATTATATGCCAAAGAACGTATGGCTATGGTTTGGGAACCACACCATTGTTCGTATAGAACCCACCTTCATTGGGGGGAAGGACCCCACTTGAGATGACATACAGTAAAATGGCAGCAATATCTAAACAAAAAGGCAAACATTGGAAAGAGAATTTTCCAACATCAGCATTTTTGGGTCCTTCCCCATCCATGGCAGGGACTATCATATCAACAGGCTGAGTCACCACACCATGGGTCCAAGTTGTATGCAGAGGTGCATCAGGCATCAGGATATCACCATATTTTGATGCACAAGGATGAATTTTTTGAATGATAATGTGACTTGAATCCACAGCCTTTGTAAATGAAATGGTAAGCATCTATATGTTTGAAGAACCTTATAGTTCCTAATTTTCCTAGTAAATTATAATTACGTATATCAGATTGAGATAAAAAATGCATCTCAAAACCTAGATAATGAAAAATGTCCTAGGATATGATTCAAGTACCAATGTAACATTCAGAAATATAAAGTTCCACATTCAGGATAATTATATTTAATTCTTTGACAAGGCTATTTAATTAAGCTGGTAAGAAAATAATTAACAAAACTAATAGTTTAGCAAAGAAACAAGATGCATTCTTGTTAGGACCTGAGCTTCCAGCCAAAAAGACTAGCCTGTTACGTGGAGTGACCCAAGTCCTTTATAAACCCCTAGATCTCCCTCTACATTTTCAATGTAGAACTCGTTCACAGCAGCCCCAACAATCCCCCTCCTCCTCAAACGAGGCCCTCCAACGGAGAGAGCGATGTCGGCCATCATATTCGCCTGGGGGATCTCCTGAGTCCACATGAGTTAGCTTGAGACCTGACTTTGGTACTACTTCTTAAGACCTGGGCCTCCAGCCCAAAAGACTAGCTTGTTAGGTGGAGTGACCCAAGTCTTTTATAAACCCCTAGATTTCCTTCTACACGTCCAATGTAGGACTCGATCGCAACAACTACAACAATTCTTTGTATGTGTTTCATAATTTCCATATAACAAATATAGGAATTCCTCCTCAAAAAATGTTAATAAAAGTAATCATAGGAACCCTGCCCAGAGTGGGTAAAATGTAAGATTGATATTAGTTTGGATGCACAAGTTATAAGCTGATCTGCAATTATCATGAGTGAAAAAGTTTAGTATCAGAGTAGAAATGTTTTAGGGAAACCAATTGCAATGTAAAACCCAAAGTGAGCATACATACAGCCAGAAACAGTTCTTTCCTCTGCTACCACAAACTTTTTTCTAATAAGAAAATGGAAAAGGACGTGGCTAGACATCTGCTGATATCCTTTTTAATTGCATGCTTACAGACACAAATAGTTAGGCTGAAAGCTGGCCAAACAATGGAGCAGTGGAAGACTCATCATTGTTTAACAGTGCTTATTGTATACGAGTACTTTAATGAGACATGTTATTGGTGTCTTCATTGTACATCCTATCTCAACATTTATTTCATCCCTATATATTCCAGTTAATTAATAAAAGCAATTAACCAAAAACCACTGATCAAATTTGTATTATCAACTCCAATATCCCAAAAGAAAAAAATTATCATTTAAAAAGAATACATTCTTTTGAAGATTTTAACTGAATTCCATGAGAATTAGCCAGTACGAGGACAAGAGAAAAAAGATGGGAACCAAGCAATTTAGTCACCTTGGTCTAACCACATATAAAAGCATGAAGCTTATTGCAAGGAAAAGACAAAGTCCACCAACTGTGAGATAGGCTATGCCAAGGAAATCATTTTTACCACCTATCCAACTTGTAGTGGAAAGAACCAACTTCTTCATCCCTCCAAAGCTGTATGTGTTGTAGTTATTTTGTATTACCACTGTCACTTCCGCATTAGCTTCAAGGTCAACATCTAGCTTCCCATAGAGTTTTCTGAAAGTCGGAAGTGCAGCTGCCCGCATCCAAACAATAAGATCCTCTTGCTCACTAAGCTGTTGTGTCATGTAAAGCATGGAACCAACCAAAAGAAGAAGTGAAATGGGGAAAAGAAGGTGACGCTGGAAAGTGAGAAGAAGAGGAAAGGCAGAGGAATTAGAGTTCACAAGAATCAAACAAGGGACTTACTGGTATGCTGCCATTAAGTTTGGCACCCCCAATCAGGCCTCCTTGCTGGAAGTTCTTAGGATAGACATCATCCCCAAACTTTTTGTTCTGGTCACTTTTCCAAGCTATATTCTTCTTGCTCACTACCAACACTGTGCTGTTTACTGAAAGTGCATATGTATCATTGAACAAACTCCAAGCAATGAGACCACAGGGAACAATGGGAGACCCATTGGAGGTGGTGCCTTCAGGATCACAGGCACTCGTGTCATTTTCACTATTTCTACTAAGCAATTGCTCATTACTTCTACTTTGGAAATATCTGAAAACATGCATGAAAATTGGTGTCATCCAGCAGAGAATATTTTCCATATACTAGACATGGGATCATTGTGAAAGGCGGGACTTAAGTGGTAATATTCTCAAGGAAAGAACAGGACAGTGCTTCAAAGAGTGTAGAAGGGTTATTTTAGAGGTATAACACAATGCAATGTGTTATTGATATCTATTGTCGTTTCCTGTACAAGCATGGGTCATGTGCCAGACTTTGTTGTAATGTTAGTGGTGTGTTATTGACATCTATTGTTGTTTCCTTTACAAGCATGGGTCATGTGCCAGACTTTGTTGTAATGTTAGTGGCCTAATAGATCAACAGGTGAGATATGAATACAACTTATTGCAAGATTTTATTTGATTGTGTGGATCAACTTATTTATGATGGCCGCAAAGGGCAGAACCTTAAGTTTTATGATGGAGGGGCCAACATGTAGATTTATATTTAAAAAATGCGTTAATATATACTTTTCCTTTGAGAGATAACAACAGAAATTTTATTAAAAAAGAGAAGAATGAACATCAATAAAAAGCCCAAAGTGAGATTACAAACAAAAAGTCATCATAGCCCAGATAGGAAAAGGTAGGGTACAAGATCAGACACCTCTGCTTCACTTAAGTCCAAATCCAATGATGAGAGTGCCCTTAAATCATACTTGGTTTGCATTGTTCAAGCATTGCTATTCTAGCCATAGTTTTATCTTCAAAGACACTTGTTCAATCCCTTCTAAAAGGTTCTTCCAATTGCCAAAGGAATTTCCAACTCATTAGGGATAAAAAATCCCAATTTTCAACTCATCTTAGGGTAATTTACTCTAACCCAAAGCTAAACCCCCAATCGTTTGAGGAGCCAAGCCCTAAATCACCCAAACAACGAAAGTCTACACTTTCCCAAATTAATATTAGGAATGTAACCCCAAACATTCATGAAAACAAGGGGGAAATCCACATTTTCCCCAAATTTTAAACTTTCAACAATAAAAATATTAATAAAATAAAAATCTTAATACCATTCATGAACAACTAACAACTTGGCCCAGTCATTCCCGGTGTTGTTTTCCCTCGCTTCAAATAGAGTTGCATCAGTTAATGAGTGTTATGAGGTTATTCATAACAAGGTAGTCTGGAGTCCTCCATTCCGGCGGGAGCTAGAGGATTGGATGGCCCTGATGTCTATTTTAGGGAATGTTTTTGTGAAGGGTTCTGGAAAGGACACGCGTCTTTAGGAGATCGATGCTCATGGTTTATTCTCAATTAAGTCTTTCTTTAAGAACCTGGTTATGGGTAACGAAGCTCCTATAGTTCACCCAAAAATTTGGGAGGGACCCTCTCCTTTTAAGGTTAAGATCTTTGGATGGCTTGCTGGTTTGGAGAAAATCTTGACGATTGATAATCTGCGTACGCGCAAGATGCTCATTGTGAATGCTTGCCCTATGTGTCTATTGGATGCAGAGTCAGTTAATCATCTTCTACTTCACTGTCAATTTTGCTATCAGATTTGGATGCATTTCTTCCAGAGTTTAGACATCAGCTTTTGCCTTCCTCTTTCGTAGGCCGATCTTTTTAATGAAGATGTGTTGGTGTCAGGTAGTTCCTTTCGGCGTAGGTTGTGGAAGGTGACTATGTCGAGCATTGAGTGGTCTATCTGGTTGGCTCACAACAATAGTGTTTCATGGCAATGTTCACTCAGCTTTGTCTCTTCTGGATTTAATTAAGTTTCAGGCAGCTTGGTGGTTAGTCGGGCCAACTCGGGGTCCGGATGTTTCTATTTCAAATATTTACAGAGATTGGGCTTTTATCGACTCCTATACTCGTGCATTGGGGACTTCTCATCAAGTTTGTTGGAGTCCTCCTTCCAATGGGCTTTTCAAACTAAATTTTGATGGTAGTTGCATGCGTGATCTTGGTCTGGCTGGTTATGGAGGGATTATTCGTACCGACTCTGAGTCCTCTGTGTTTTCTTATGCTGGGCCCATTCCTCATGGGTCAGTTATCGAAGCAGAATTAGTGGCTTTATGGCGTGGTATTTTGGAGTTGGAGGAGAAAGGGATCCATGGGTGTTTCATAGAGGGTGATTCACAAGTTATAGTGAGTTGGGCTTTGGGTTCTATGTGCCCGTGGAGATTTTTGGACAAAATCAAAAGAATTCGGTTTATTATTGATTCCTTTGATTTCAAGATCGCTTGGGTTCATCGTTCAGCGAACTCGGCTGCAGATGAATTGGCTCGTCAGGGGTTAAGTTTGAATTCCGAAGTTGTTTCTCATTTCTTGTAATGCGTTTTTGGGAGGCCTCTCTCGGTCTTTCTGTCTTTTTCTGTAATTCTTTTCGGAATTAATGAAGTTATCTTTCAAAACAAAAAAAACAAACAACCAATAAATAATTTAAATCATTGCAGAAATTTCATTAAGATTATTACAAAGATTTCATAATTGGAAATTTACTGGGAATTTATAGGGAATTTACCTGGATATTTTTTTTTATGACCAAGGTGTCCAGGGGTCTCACCTATGTTTGGAGAGGGGACATTTTAACTCAACTAATCCTTGGGGCATGTGCAAGCCTCCCGATCCCACACATTGGGTAAGCAACTATGGCGAGTCGCCCAGAGGGAATTTACCTAGATATTATCGTGATATTATCATTCATTGCGTTTTTAACGCAATTTTATTAGGAATTTACCTTTAAAAATGGCAACGCTGATAAGTACGCATTACTAACACAGTACTGGTATTTTGTCAATAAAAAAGTAGTAAATTTGAAATTATCGCCGATAGTTGTGACATTGCTCTACATGTACCATATAACTATTCATCTAAAACAGCATGACAAAGGCTGGTTAACTGGATTAAGAAATCTGATGTTTACGAGCCCAAAAACACTGATTGGCACCCAAGAATCAAAACTATCAACAAATAGAGTGAATCACAAGATATAACTCAAAATTTCTAATACTTTCCTATTTAACCTAAGTAAAGAAATTGCAGGAATGAAAACCAGACACAATGAGTACCTTCATGAATTCCCTTATTCAATATATTGCCAATGTACCTTTTCTTTTTATTTTTTATTTTTTTTGGTGATGGTAACTAGTTACAAAGGTGTGCAGGAAGCTTATGTAAAGTACAACTAAGCCAAAACTACAGAACAATCGCCAGGATTTAATCAAAACCACCTAAAGACAGACAAATAATTTAGCATAGTTTCACATTATTGATATTTTGGTATACTTTAAAGCTTCTAGAAAGAGGAACTTCACTGGTTTTAAATTGCTATCAGACATGCTTGTCAGTAAAAAAAACATTGGCAAAAGAAAGGGCCAGGTAGGGTGACAAAATTGGAATGAAATTTTAAATATCATTTTTGTTGACCTTATAACAGAACTTCCAGCTTAGATTGACCACAGAAAAGATACACAATAGAATAGACGCATCAAGATTGTTTTGAGTGTTTAACAAGGAGCAATAAAAAGATCAATATTAAAGAAAATTCATACCGACGATGGTTCTGGTAGAAGTTATCAAGCTGGTAGTAAATATAGATAGGACTTTTCATGTGCTTTGGTACCTGAAGAAATTTGAGATTGATAATTTTGTTTGGAAGGGGAAAAAAAGAAATCCAAGAGGAATTTGCTTACAGTTAAACTTCTAGTACAGGTCTTGTTGGTTTCACTGCTTTGAATAAATGCAAGTTTATCGTTACGCAAATTTTCAGGAATGCAGTCTACGTCATATCTATCCACAATTTCAACCACCTGCATGTGAAGCAAAGAATCATCATCATCATCAACCAATGATCCCATCTATCTGGGGTCGGCTTTATGAGTTCTACTCTAATTAACCCTGTCATAAACTGTACCATTAGTCACTCTACACTCTAATATGTCCTTTTTTTTTATCACTTCCCTCCATGTTTTCGAAGGTCGGCCTCTCCTCCTAGTTCCTTCAATGCATAGCCTCTCCACTCTATATATTGAGGTTTTGCTTGGTTTTCCACTAACATGACCAAACTATCTCAAACGAGTTTCTCTCAATTTGTCATCTATCAGAGCTATCTTTAGACTATCATTAATGCGTTCATACTCTATCCTTTAGAGTTAAACCAACCATCCAACATAGCATACACATTTCCACTGTCCTGACTTTGTTTACTTGTCATTTTTTCGTTGCCCAACACTCTGCTCTATAAAGCACTGTAGGTCTAATAACTGCTTTATAAAAGCATCCTCTTAGGTGAATGGGGACTCTTTTATCGCACAAGACCCTACTAACTTGTCTACATTTTGCCAACTCACTCCTATCATATTAGTTATATCTAAGTCGGAACCTCCTTGAGATTATATCATAGAGCCCAAGTATCTAAACTTATCACAATGTGCAACTAGGTTGTTTCCTATCTTTACTAAGTTACCCTCACTATCATCTAACCCACTAAAGTTACATTCTATGTATTCTGTTCTATTTCTATTAATTTTCAAACCATTCGACTTCAACATTGTCCTCCACAAATCTAACCTAGTGTTGAGTTGTTGAATGCCCATATTTTCTGTTTAAATACTTGAGGATGGAAAAAAAACAAAAAAAAACACATTAGGCAAGGTAATAAACTAATAATGTTTTCACTCTTCCTAAACCAATATCTGCATAGTACAACAAAACTTGGAAGAGAGAAAAAAAACTATATGCCACCTCAGGTGGTTACAGACTTCCCATTGCATCAAACACAATGCAGACGAACATTCCTTGAAATTTGAAGCACATCCCAATGCACCCTCAGTTAAAATAAAAAAAATCAAAAGAAATTAGATAGAAGGCAGAATGTAAAAGAATGGGAGAGGGAGAAGTAATACCTGATGTGATGCAAAGAAGGAAGCAAGCCCAATTGGAATGAAGATAATACTAACCAATGTAAATGTTGTGATAATCTAGAACAGAAGACAAAAGAATAACAGGAATGAAAAGATAGGAGGACAAAGTTCTACTACATTACTAAGCAGAAAAAAATGCCAAAGAATTCCATGACTTGATAGCAAGAGTTCAAAAGTTTCAAGAAAGGATAAACTTGCCACAATAGATATATTAAGCTTGGTGTTTTATCCAACTTTACCCATCCAGGTGTTAGAATCAGTTTACATGCAGGAAGTTCTTGCTGTGTGAACCGAGAATCTGCAAAATGGATAAATAAATAAAGATATAAGGAAATCATACATGAGATGGAAAATGGTTGAATACTTGCACTATGAGTTTGAAATAGATATAAACCAGAAACCAGTTCAATAACAAACAAAAAAAAAAAAAAAAGATGTGTAGTTTACCCCCCAAAAAACAAAATAAAAAAGATGTCCAGTAGAACCTGAATACAAAAGCATAAATCAGTAAAGAAAATATTCAATTTAGTCATATTTTTCATAAAATGTGTCCATATGGCAACTACCTTAATAGCGAAGTTTTGCTCTGTCAACAACAGAAATCTGATCCATGGTAATGAAAACTCCCAAGATAAAAAAATAAAAAAATACTGACATATTTGACCACATGAGAAAATTGCAGGACATCTTTCTGTTCAGAAGCTTCAAGCAAGGACATCAACTACTGTCTTTCTTGAGATAACTAAAATTTTTAATCAAAAGAAGGGGCACAGTTAAAACTCCGCACTTCATTTTTTGGACCAATTGATGCAAAGCACCACATCCAGTTCTTTTATTTAGACATTTGTTTTATTTAGCATTATTGTATCTTATATTTATTTACTTATTCCATTATTTAGATTGATAATTCTAGTGTTATTTGAGGGTATTTTGGGTATTTTTATGTAATAGGGGTATGTTAGTCTTTTTTCCATGTAATTAGTATAAATACAGGATGCAACCCTCATTAGGGCATGGAATCAATGAAGAAAAACTAATTTTGCTTTCCCTCATTAGGGCATGGAATCAATGAAGAAAAACGAATTTGCTTTGCAAAAGTTTGTCTCCTGCGCATGGAGTGACTGCGAGAGGCCACGGAACCCTTGGTAAAAAAGCTAGGGACAGCGAGAAACCACGGAAATGAGAAATCTCCAAGAACAAGAAGGTGAGAAGCCTTCCTCGCTGCTGCGACCTGTCATAATCCCAAAACCACTTTCCTTGGCCCCAGATCTGCTATCACCAACCCCCCCAAGGCCTTCCTTGCCCTTCACCACGCCTTCTTGGACCCTTCCCCTACTGCCATTAACCCATACAGACCTTACCTTGCTGCCGCCCTCCTTAAGGCCTTTCTCCTTTGCTGTTACATCTTACAGACCCCCATACCTGTCACAGAAACCCATCCCCAGCCCCCTTTTAATCAAACTGTAACCATCAGGGACCCATTTAGCCTTCATCTCTTAATACCTTAGCCTATTTAATTACCCCTACCCCTTTACCCACTTCAAGCATTAGATCCTTTACCACCCTTACTCATTTCAAGCCCTAGTTTGGTGATAGGCCTACACTTCGTGGATCCCGACAAACCCATAATTTTAGGAGGTCCCCATCTTGAGTAGCACATTGGCTTTGGTAAGTTATATCATTTCTTACATTAAATTCCAGCAGGGACCCATTTAGCCTTCATCTCTTAATACCTTAACCAATTTAATTACCCCCTTTACCCACTTCAAGCATTAGATCCTTTACCACCCTTACTCATTTCAACCCCTAGTCTGGTGATAGGCCTACACTTCATGGATCACGACAAACCCATAATTTTAGGAGGTCTCCATCTTGAGTAGCACATTGGCTTTGGTAAGTTATATAATTTCTTACATTAAATTTCAAGGATTTTCCTGTTGTTATTTGTGGTAAATTTATATTTTTGAATTGTTAGTATTAATTGATTGATTAATTTCAACCCATTTTAAATTTAGGTGCATTGTTTTCATCCCTTTTAATCTTGTCATAACCATGTTAGGCATTTAGGGTTATCCTATCATTTGTCTTGCATCACGAATGAAGGGTGTCTATATCATTTACATCACATGGGTGGTATCACTTTTTTCAAAATAACTTCTTAAGTATTTTGTCCTTATTTCTTAGGTACCTTGACCAATAAGTCAAAAGCTCCAGAGATAATGGAATGCAGAAATTAAAGCCCTCAAGCCTATCCCATACAAGGCTGTCACAACTCGACGTCCATACACCAAGTTGCGCCTCACTAGCACATAATAGACCCACTCTTCCGAGCTAACATCCCGGCGGCCCAATCCATGGCGGCTCTCACTCTGGATCAGGTAGTCCTTTCCACCTTTGTAGAAGCTTCACTTTAGCACTAGGTAGACCTTTTCATAGGTCACCCCCTCTGGATTCGAACCCGAGACATGGTACCTGCTCTGATACCAAATGTTAGGTACCTTGACCAATACACCAAAAGCTCTAGAGCCCTTAAACCTACATTATACTGGATGGCTCAACCCAACACCCATACCCCAGGTTGAGCCCACTAGGCATATAACATTATGTGTGGAGTTAAATGAGGTGTGACTACGGGCTTATTAGAGTTTTTGCCTTAAAAGAAAAGGACACAGAAACTATAGTATACCAGCTGTCCATAGAGTAAATGGATGAGAAATGGACAAGCATGTCTTAAAAATAGAACTACAAGCTGAACAATATCACATTTCACCATAGTTGTAAAATACAAATATCACCTTAGAGAATCATGACCAAACTTTAGCTACTAACCACTGTTTGTCAATCTCTGTACAAAATAAAATCCTACATTGTTTGACCTGAGGCTTCATTGAATGTAAAGGGATAGTATTGTTGCAAATAACAAAGACTTGAATGTTGTGTAATCCTAGAAATATTCCTTTGTTTCTCTCCATCCATACCACCAAAGCATTCAATTATTGTATTATTTTTCCACAATACCTGGCCTCTCCTAGTAAATGGCCCTCCAACCATAATGACAGCTAAGGTCGTAGGTGGAAGAATTCTGATCACCAACTGATGAAGTTGTGATCATAATAACGCACACTTTCAAAACCCTCAACTTAAATGAATTTCTAGATCTGAATTCTTCAACTCGAATCAAGAACTTCAATAATAGAAACCCTAAAAATACCAAGTGACAATTCTCTCTAGTTGTACGGACAAAGGGAATCTCAGCTGGATGAACCAAAACCCCAGTTTAAACCGGAAAATGGAATGAGGTCAAACACTCAAAGAGAAATCAACACCATGCAATTTTTTTCCAAGAGGTGAAGAATTCAATTGAATTGAATTGAGTCACGGAATCCAATTTCAATTATGCAATGTGAATGCAATCAATTGAACAATTAAAATTCAAGATGCAATTAAACACACAATTGCATGAATTAAAATTAACTCAACATGCATTCAAATTAAATTCAAAAGAAAGATAAATCCACTCACTAACAAAGGAGAGACCCAAAGATTCACTAGCTTCAATTGAACTAAACTTGACTTGGGCACATACAATGGATGCCGAAGGCACTTATTTATAGTGTCCTTTGGGTCAAGGAAATAAGAAATAAAAGAATAAAATAAAATCCCAACAATGGGAAATTCGCTCACACCAATTCTTATTTTGGTTTTCTTGATAATAGTCTTAGTCCTACAAAAATGAAACCTAACCAATCACATGCGCTATGTGGCTTTATTACATTATATTTAAAAATAAAGAAAAAAAATTGACATCACAAATCCCTTGAATTTAGCTTGGAATATCCTTGGATTATGCCAATTTGTTGCTTGATTTTGCATCAAGACTCCCTCCATTGGATGATCCACACGCCCAAGCTTGGAGTGATTCTATTTTCATAGCTTCTAATTTGATTCATGTGGTCCAACCTGCTTCCATTCAACCAAGCCTTGCTATTCTTGAGACACTCCATCCTATGTGGCATGTGACATAGCATCCAACAAGGCAATCATGTGAAAGATGATGTGGAATTCGTAAGTCCACCATGTATGTAGAAAATGGGGTTCATAACTCACTCATATGGGCTCAAAATTGATGAAACTAGACCCGTTAGAAAGGTTGTAAGGCCCCCTCTTTCCACCATCAATTCTTTGATTAATTTGGAGTAAAATTTCACCAATTAAGTGTAGAAAATAATGATAAAAAAAAAGAGAAGGAGAAAGAGAAAATATTTCTCTGTATTGTATTGTATCGTATCAATAATCGAAGGAGAGTACATGTATAAATATATTACAATGAGCTAATTACGATGGCTGAAAAGAAAAGAAATAAAAGAATAATCAATTATAATAAATTACATAGCTAGCAATATCTACTTTCCAAACTAGGATGATTTTGATCAACTATGTCCAGAAGTGGTTCCCACATGGTCCCCTATGCCCTATAGTGGGTCTCACAACACTCCCCCTCAAGCTGGTGCGAACATGTTGTGTAAGCCCAGCTTGCATAAAACATGGTCTAGTTGGGTCCGAGAAACAACCTTGGTAAGCATATCTGCAAGTTGGTCCTTGGATTGTAGATAACAAGTGAAGATCCAACCTTCAGAAGTGTGCTGGTAAGTGATAATCGACTTCAAAATGCTTAGTCCATTCACGAAAGACAGGATATAGGTGGTGTCCGTTAGAAACTATGTTTATGGCAGTTTGATTGTCACAAAATATGATTAAAGGATCAACACGGGCAAAGGCCTAACTCGGAGAGAAATTGCTGAAACCAAAGTAACTCAGAAGCAGTATTGGTCATGAAATAATATTCAACTTTCAACACTAGACCAAGCAACAACATTTTGCTTCTTGCTTTGCCAGTAAACTAAGTGAGAGCCTAAGAAGGTACAATATCAGAAAGTAGAGCATCCGTCGTCAGGAGACCCAGCCCAATAGCCACGAACCTAGCTCTGATACCATGTAGAAAATAATAATAGGAAAAAGAGAAGGAGAAAGAGAAAATATGAAGAAAAATTCTCTGTATTGTATTTGTATTGTATTGTATCGTATCAATAATCGAACGAGAGTACATGTATAAATATATTACAATGAGCCAGTTACAATAGCTGAAAAGGAAAAAAATAAAATAATAATCAATTACAATAAATAGCATAGCCACCAATATCTACTTTCCAAACTCTGATGATTCTTGTCAACTATGTCCAGAAGTAGATCCATCTCCTTTAATGCATGTGACGAGTCATTGATGAATTTTAACATGCCTGTTTCCTTTTCTTTTTCTTTTGAAGCTGATCTTGTGTTCAAGGGATATAAACTCTTCCATAATAAAAGTAGTACTTTGATAGATCTGAAAGCTTCCTTTCGTTTCGTACAATTGATGAGCATCAAAACTCATCATCATCATAGGCTAGAATCACATCTATCTAGGGTCAACTTTATGAAGTCTTCTTCTCCAATTGATCCTATCCTGAAAAATACAAACAGTCACTTTCCAACCTCTCCTTCTAGTGCTTTCAATCTAATTCTACACACCGGGTCGTGTCTGATCTTATAATAATATGAGCAAACCAACTCAAACGAGTTTCTCTCAATTTGTCATCAATTAGGTCTATTTTTAAACTATCCATAATGTGTTCGTTTCTAACTCTATCCTTTAAGGTCATCCAACATAACAGACACATCTCTGCAGTCCTAACCAAAACTATACAACCTACATGCAATTTGATTTTTAATCCTATACCAATGTCAGTGTAGCATATGCCACACTAACTTCCCTAAACCTTATCACGATTATGACAGGACCCTCAAAATATGTACGACGAAGCTGAAAGGCAACAAATTGTATTTATAAAATTGTGGATAAAATAATAAAAACTAAACAGGAAGAAGAACACTAATATCACCGAAACATTTTCTCAATTTCTTTCATGGAATTGAAAACAAGAATAATAAAACTAAACAAACCAACGTTGTGTCGCTCATACAATTAATAAGTTCAAGTTAGATGTAAATTTGATGAAGAGGTGGCAAATAACCCTCAAACTTTCAAAGATGGGTTTTTAATGATGCAAGAAAAAAGAGAGAACAATCATTTTTTCCAATGACAAATGCACACCCTCTTCCATTTCAATTAAAAAAAAAAAAAACCATTTCCCAAAAAAAAAACAAATGCACATCCTCTTCTAAAATGGGACAGGTCTAAGTAGATGTCCAAGCTGAAAAACCAAAGGGCTTTTACAGACCGTGTTAGAGGGCTGAACTCACTCTATCATAAAAAAAGGATGAGCGGTTAAATAGATCACCATGGGAACGATCAAATTCCCCAAAGATGGATGGGGTCCATCAAATCCTACTACGCCTTGATTTTCAAGATCAAAATAAAACCACTGAATAAATATTTTTACATATGATGTTCAACCTATAGTGAGGACGCATCAAATGGACAAAAATTGAAATTGGGTTTAAATCTAAACAAGAAAATAACATTTTGAGTGGCTTGGATTTGTCATAAAATGGTACACCACATGGAAGCTGTACATAAAGGTGGAAAGCACACTTCGGGCTGACTGTAGTTTCACCCCCTGAAGATGATTTGGCAATTTTTTTTATTAGATCGTAGACCAAGTTGTGTCCAAAGTCGCACAAATGATTTAGATTACAAACAGATTGTATAAGAACAACGAAGGAAATGTGATGAATAATTAAAAGCAAAATATGTATATATATTAGTATTGATTGTACAAAACTAATACCTACAGTCTCAAAGTTCAAGCCTACTCAAATTTTCAGCAACAACTTCATCAAAAATAATAAAAATAAAAAATAAAATAATGGAGAGAGACGTCATTGATTCCAAAGTTTCGTTGTCCTTTTGCATTATTTTTCAGTTTCCAGGCATTTAATTAGAAACGATGCTATTTAATTAGAAAAATAAAAATTTCCAGAGAAGTGAAGATGGAAATGGAAATAAATAAATATCTATGAGGACCCAACTGGGTGCTCAATACCCCTTTCACCAAATTCTGGATTATCAAGCTTTATCCATCTGATTACGTCAAACTTGTTGGCTCCGCAAAGCCTAAAGAAAAACCTAAAGAGGATCTTGAAGATGGCAACACTATACAAAAATTATATTATAAAGATAGACTTATTGCTTGAAATTTCATTTCATTGGATTGCCATACAAATGAGCTACACAACACCCCCTTATATAGACTTAGGCTAACATGTGAAAGGACACAGCCCTTTAGAAAAGGCACAACTCTTTGAAACGACACAACTTTTTGAAAAGATCACACAACTCGTGGGAAAGAACCAATTTCATAAATACTTTGCTTAGGAGGTTGAGAAAACAAATGAATGGACTCCTTGGAAATCCAACGGTTGCAATAGTTGGCAATTCCAACACTCCCCTTCAATCAATAGTCCATTTGAAAACTAAATGCTGCATTGGTTTGCAACTCCATCAAAACTAGCATTTCCTCGAATAAAACTTGGATAAAATTGAATTTTTAAGCTCTTAATAAATACAGAAGAAGAAAAAACAGGTTGTGAGACGTTCGTGAACCTTCGAATAGAGTAATGCCACTTATTTTTTAGATAGAGAGACAAAAAATGTAAAGGTGGAGAAATGTACATTTTGGTTTCTTGGGTTTTAAATTTCTCCTGGCTTGAGAAGCAGCAACAGATGAAGAGGGAGAGTCACTCTTTCCGCCACTGGACGAAATCGCACCGCCCTTCAGATGCATTTTCCGAGGATTTTAGAGAGAGGAAAATGGAATTTCAGAGAGAGAGAAAAATGGAATTCCGTAGAGAGAGGAAAGAAGAAAAAGATAGAAAAGGAAGGAGCAATTCACTCTTTTCCCTCTCCAACAGTTTCTGCAAAGTTCGTAGGCACCTACTAGTCTATCTGCTAGCAAGTGGTAACAGAAGCGCTAGCATTCACACGTGCTCTTTCTCACCGACCAGCCATATACTTTTTCCCTTATTTTTTATTTATTTTTATTTTTTATTCCCACTCTTTTATATCCTTTTAAAATATATATACAGTAAAACTTCTATAATTTAATATGATTAGGACCATATTACATATATTACATTATAGAGGTTATTAAATTAGAGGGTTTAGCAGTGTTCTTTTCTAACAGTCTCTTTAAAACTCTCATCTATCACTAAAATGTTTTTTTGGCTTCTTTTTGTACAAACAAATCAGTCTATTCTTTTCTCGTTCATTGAGAACATAGTGCCTATATTATTCTAAAGAATGAGGAAATTTATAAAGAAGTCTATCTCATATTACTTTTCTGCAGTTTAGATGATGTAGTTCATAAGGTCTTTAGTCACTTTTGCAATAATTTTGTATTCTAAATTTATGAAATATTACTTTAAAAAATAGTTACGGTAATATATTTTTTACTCTGAATGTATTGAGTATCGAATTAGAGAGATTTATTACATTTTGTATAGACCCGAGATCGAGACCAGCTACCGATATTATTTTAGACAAGTTATAACTTTATAGAGTACTACATTATAAAGAGTTTAATGTATTAGACGTGGGAGACCTAATTATAATAAATTCAGGTCTTGTATATCCATATTTAATAAAATTTTGTCTTTAAAAATTTGGCTTGGCATTCAGACACCCCCAAAATCTGTCAGCAGACACCACATTTCAATTTCTAAGTGGAAATTAAGTTTCTGCCCTTCCACGTGGAATCGACCGATCGAACAGGCGACGCATTTTCGCTTCGATCAATCGATTTGAGGCGTATACGATCGATCGATCGATCGATCAGACAGTTCAATTTCTAATCGATCGATTGATCCTAACATAAGATTCAATCGATCGGATGATCCCATGGGATCATGTGATCGATTTTAACTAAGAAGTCGACATTTTTTACAATCGACCTCTCATTTCAAGATCGATCATATGATCCCATGGGTCAATCGATCAATTGAAAACCAGTCTAAGATCAATCACACGATCATAAAGGATCGTGCGATCGATTTTAACTGAGAGGTCGACAGTAATTTTAACTGAGAGGATCGACAGTTTGACAGTCGACCTCTCGTCTGAAGATTGATAGCATGATCCTCTTTGATCAATCGATCGATTATATGTTTAGGGTAAGATCGATCGTACAATCACAGAAATCATGCGGTCGATCTTACCTGCGAAACTCAGGATAAGTTGCAATCGCCCCCCTTTTCTCTTTCACTTTTCGTTTACGTCTCACACCTTTCAAAACCCTGCTCCCTCAAAACCCCCAATTCGAAGTCTTCTCCCTCAAAACTCCCCCCATTTCGAAATCTTCTCCCTCAAAGCCCTTTCTACACCCCTCTCACTCAAACCCCTCTCTCTCAAACTCCTTTCCAAACTATTTTTCCTCAAACCCCAAACCCCTTTCCAAAACGAACCACTCCACTCTTTGAAGATACTCTCTCAATCTCCTATATTGATTCGAAGGTATCTCTCTAAAGCTACGCTCTCAATCTCCTAACCGGAATTAAAGGTTATTATTTCTCAAACCCAAGACTCTCAAAATTTCTTTGAAAATAGTACTATAGATTGTGAGGGAGTTTTATCCACATTTGTTGAAAATGATGAGATTGTTGAGAATGAGATTGTTGAAAATGAGTTTGTTGAGAGGTGTTTTTCAAGTCGCGACGATTTAGTGAAGCATGTTAAGGAGGTTTCCATTGCGCAAGGATTCGTAGCTACCATTAAAAGGTATGCAATAAGCGCAATATAGTTATTCTTGGTTGCGATAGAAGGGGTACATATCGTAGCACAGTTAATTTGAAAGATGATGAGAGGAAGAGGAAAATATATTCTCACCTTATTAATTGTCCATTTGAAGTGAAAGGGAGACAAATTGTTGATGGGTCATGGAAGTTGACTATAAAATATGTGGAGCACAATCATGATCTCACGAGCGTATTATTAGATCATCCAAGTATAAGGTGTTTTTCAGATAAAGAGAAAATAATGATCATTGAAATACATAACAGCAATGTACCATTCCGGCAAATTATGACGACCCTTCAAAACAAGAATCTAGAGATTGGAGTATCATCTACTGTTGTAACTACCCCACCCGATTTTTCGGGATTTTTGGAAAGGTTCAGACATATTCGTATCGGATTGGGAGTTTTGGTAGCAGTAGAGGGAGTGTGGGCTCTGTGGTGGGCCCCGGTTTGCCAGATTTCGAGCTCGAGAGCTCGGAGGGCATTTCGATAATTTTAGCTTATTTAAATATTTTTCATGCACAAATAATTGGAAAACACATTTTAATTGTTTTTATTAAAAATATTTGTTCTCCATGACTTTGAAGACATTAGAATTCTTTTTTTTAAAAAAAAAAAAAAAAGAACCAAAACCCAAACCCTAGCTCTCTCATATATAAACTCTCTTCATCTCCTTCCCTCCCATCTTTGCAAACCCTAGCCCTAGAGGAGTAGCCGCTGCCCCTCCTTGGAGACTCCCTTGCCGCCGCCCATCTCTGTCTCTCCCTCTCGACCCTCTTCCCTTTCTTCTCATCTTCTCTTTTCCCTCTTGGAAACTCTAGAGCCGCTGCCCCTCCTTGGAAGCCCTAGCCATGCCGCCGCCGCCGTTGTTCTTTCTCCTCTCTTCTTCTTTCTCGTTAACCGATTGTTGGAGACCCCTTTTGCCGCCGCCGTCTCTCTCTCTCTCTCTCTTTCTCTCAGTTTTCTTCCCTCACATCCTCTTCATCTTCTTCTCCTCTTTTCTTTCTTCTCTATTCCCAACTCCTCTTGGTCGAAAACCCCAACCCGTTGCCACCACCATCCTTTCGCCGTCTCTCTTTCTCTTTCTCTTCCTTTCTCATGCCTTAGAAACCCTAATCCCTAAACTCTTTGCCCTTCTCAAGCCCAGCAGGCCCAGTTGTTGAGCCCAATTCGTCCGGGACCCAGCAACCTTAACCCAAATCCAAGCCCAGTTTGTGTAAGCCCAAGCCCAGTTTCTCGGCTAAGCGGTCAGGCCCAACCCATTTAGAACTCGGCCCAGGCCCATTATAGGCCTGTTTTGGGCCCAACTCAGGCCCTTTCCATGCCCGTTTTGGGGTTACTTCTATAGTATTTCTGGCCCACTTTGGGAGTGTTTCTGGACCGTTTGAAAGCCTGTTTCCAGCCAGATTTGTGGGATCATCCTAGTTTTGCAAGACCGTCCCAATTTCTCAAGCCCGATTGTCCGTGCATCGTCTCCTTCGACACTGCAGCTTGTTTTATCACTTGGATTTCGAAAGCACGCACACAGGTGAGGGGATTCATCACATTTGTTTTAGCATACATGATTTGCATACATATATTTCCTATAACTACTTGGGCATGGAGTACGAGGAATGAGAGACCCTTATAGACTATGAGCCACTCGGTAAGGGAACAATTTTGATAAATATGTGGCAAGGACCTCATTCGAGTGTACTCGTGTCATACTTCTTGTGATGGCATGTTTGTTAGTATTTTGATAACATGTTATATGTTTGTTTGATAACATGCAATTGATGGTAGTGTATAATACTGATGATTATGTGATACGCCATGTCAATAACATGCGTAGAGATAACTGTGCATACATGTAACTAGTATACATGGAAAGTCGGTGGAGTATGGGTACTAGGGAACATCAGGATCTAGAGACTCCCCCTAGCTTGTCGGGTAGTTAGGGTCGGGATGTTGTGTGGGACCGCGCAGTGGAAGTGTGGTTGAACTATGGGCTACCCGATGGTTGGTCATGGGTTGAAGTATTTCTTGGAATGGATTAAATTGTCAGGTGTGATCTTCAAACACGCCTATAAGAGAGGTGTGATCCGGTTTGGAGGGCGAGGTGCCTGAGAGTCCTAAGAGAGACATTTGTGGGGTGGTCATGGAAACCTCCGGGAAGTTCTGGGGTTGAGTGTTAGCTCTCCCAAGACCGACTTAGAAGTCATCACAGACACGCTACCAATGTACGTAGCGGATGAGGCGTCACCAGCGGTCTGATGGGGTGAGTGGTTCGCCCGCATGGAGACGAGAGGGTGGGATGATGATTTGTGATCCCCAGTTAACCGAGTAGGCTGAGGATGTGCTCGCTCGCTCATTGGTCGGGGGATGATGCGGTGAGGGACAACTCCCGCTAATATGATCTGTGATCTCCGGATGACCGAGTAGGCTGAGGATGTGCTCGCCACTCATAGGTCGAGGGATGATGCGGTGAGGGACAACTTCCGTTAGTATGATTTGTGATCCCTAGATGACCAAATAGGTTGAGGATGTGCTCACCGCTCATAGGTCGAGGGATGATACGGTGAGGGGTAGCTCCCGCTAGTATGATTTGTGATCCCCAAGTGACCGAGTAGGCTAAAGATGTGCTCGCCGTTCATAAGTTGAGGGATGATGCGGTGAGGGACAGCTCCCACTAGTATGATTTGTGATCTCCGGACGACCGAGTAGGTTGAGGATGTGCTAGCCCGCTCATTGGTTGAGGGATAGTGCGATGTGACGTTCCGGGCTATGACACTTGCAGGGTGGCTACAGTCTGAGGTATGGTAGTCCAAGTTATGAAACTTGTATGGTGGGTCCAGTCTAAGGTATGATATTCTAGGTTAGGACACCTGTATGGTGGGGACAACATGTGGTATGATGTGGTATAATGTTTCAGGCTAGGACACCTTCAGGATGTGGATAACTTGTGGTGTGTGTGGGTTTTCGTGGAGGTGGTCCAAGAGGTAGGACAGTCGTGAGTACATTGAGTGCATACTACGTCGCCTTAGGAGCCAGATGGGTTGCATGTCTCTTCATCCACATTTTGGCTGAGTGATGTGGTAGTGTATTTACCCGCGGTTATGACTTTGGGATTCATTGTTGAGACTTGAGTTGGGGGTGTTGACTTACCGGGAATTTATGAGCGCCTAACGAGTGAGTTCGGCCGGCTCACTTGGTAGAAGACATATAGAATTCCGTGAGGGGCGTTTATGCTGGTTGTGTGGAGACCAACAAGCAGGGCTTGAGGTCACAAGTGTTACTACCGAGGGTTTGGTACTCGGTTGAGGAGACCACAAATGAGTCTGGTTGGCAGTCCGTTGAAGACTAGCATGGTAGTTACCCCCACGTGATAGTATGTTTGGGACTCTAGTGAACTCAGCTTATGGGTTAGTTGTGGTTCGTGTACGGGTTGTCCTCTGATGGTCATAGGACTGGTTGAGGGCTAGAGACCCTAATCTGATTGAGGATCAATCTGTGTGCCCGTGGATGGTGGACTGTTGCGGTTGGGTATATAAGGGAGTTGCATTGAGTTGGTTAGAGGATGTTCTGGAGGCCCAGTTGATGTGGGCCAGTGTGTAAGGGTAGGGCACACATTTGTATGGTCATGCATGTAGACATCCTAGACATTGATATGTCCATATGATTATATGCAGTGTATGTTTGATGACTTATGATGCATGTGTTACCCTCACTGGGCATATAGAGCTCACCCCCTTGCCTCACAAGTACTTCATAGAGGAAGGGTCGGCGGGACCCTCAGTTGGACATTGGGCGTAGAGTTGCAGCTTTGTACTTTGTCATGGTTTCATCTTGTAATAGAGGACTTTCTGATGTATTTGAGATATGTGTACTTTTCATTGAGTTGGATGAATGTAATAATGGAATGAGGCTATTGTTACCAATTATGATTAATATTTTATTGGTACTATGGGTTATTAGTTTAATTGTGGGTTGCCCGTGGTTACTTTGAATTGTAGGAGAAGTGTCCCCTATTTAAAAAAGAAAAATATACCCCTGAAATAATAACAGATTGGATTTGGGACCTTTTATCAATTTAACGTACTCGTGGCAGGACGGGTCGTTACAACTGATTTGTACAATTTTTGGCTTCGGTTCGAAAAAAACAACTTAGAGGTCGTAGTTCAATTGAAACCTTATTAGAAGATCTTCAAGAAGGTGATTACCAATATTTTCTCAACTATGACAGTTAAGGTCATTTACCTCATCTTTTCTTTACACATTCATTGTCAGTTGTACTTATGAAGAACTATCATAATGTATTTCTCATGGATTGCACTTACAAAACCAACAGATATCATATACTGAATATCGTTGGTATCACAAGTTTCAAAAAGAATTTCTACTCATGCTTTGCATTTATGAAGATTGAAAAATTTGAAGATTACGTATGGGCGTTACAGATGTCGGTGTCCCAGTCAGTCTCGGTCTCTTCCCTCTCGTTGTAGCCACCACCCTAGACTTCTTCCCTCTCGATGTAGACCCTTGGGATGCCATGTGAAAGGAGGGGGTGTAAAAGAGAATCGGTTTGGAGGAGAAGGAAGGGTAGAAGAGGGGAGAATCGGTTTGAAATCGGTTGGGAGGAGAATCAGTTGGGAGGAGAATCGGTTTGAAATCGATTTGTGTGATCGACTTTGGAAGAGGGGAGAGGGAAGATCAATCGATTTGGAGAATCGTGCGATCGATTTGGTGAAGAGGAAAGGGTAGATCGATCGATTGGAGAAGAAGAAGAGAAAGGGTCGGGTTCTAGGGTTTTCAATCGCACGACGGAGGGAAGTGGGCGAAAATTTCGATCGTTGGCTTATATATAAGTGTGCGATCGATCGCACGATTTCTGTGATCGTGCGATCGATCTTACCCTAAACATACAATCGATCGATTGATCAAAAAGGATCGTGCAATCGATCTTCAGACGAGAGGTCGACCGTCAAACTGTCGACCTCTCAGTTAAAATCGATCGTACGATCGTGCGATCGATCTTAGACTGGTTTTCAATCGATCGATTGACCCATGGGATCGTGCGATCGATCTTGAAACGAGAGGTCGACTGTCAAAAATGTCGACCTCTCAATAAAATCGATCGCACGATCCCATGGGATCGTCCGATCGATTGAATCTCATGTTAGGATCAATCGATCGATTAGAAAATGAATTGTCTGATCGATCGATCGATTGTATACGCCTCAGATCGATCGATCTAAGCGAAAATGCGTCTCCTGTTCGATCAGTCGATTCCACGTGGAAAGGAAGAAACATAATTTCCACTCAAAAATTGAAATGCCGTGTCTGCTGACAGTTTTGGGGGTGTCTGAATGCCGGGCCAAAAATTTAATTTTTTTTCTAATAAATGATAAATATGTAAAAGCATGACGTGATTTTACTCAATGTTTTAAAAATCTACCATAAATTTAATCGTTTTAGTGGTTCAATTGTAGTTAAACTCGGTCAAACCCGTAATATCAATTTGATATTATAAATAATATTAAATTATTAACTAAAATCTAATTAATAGATTTAAATAAAATTTTAAGTAATTTTTTTTAAAATTAAAAAAAATATTTTATATTTTCTGTAAACGGTTTTTTAGAATTATGCTTCACGGTCGATTGAAAAAAATCGCTCAAACCACCAAGTTTAATGAGTTATTTACGATTTTCAACACTAGACGGTCTTTTGTGTTGGTTCACCTACGGTCTGGTTTAATTTTCAAAACATTGATTTTACTATGGTGAAGTCTCATACTTAATTGTTTCTCTTCACTAGTAAGAAACACAGGTCATGAAAGTAATGTTATCAGAACCGGACCGTCTAACAAACCGTCTTTGAGGAGGTTCGGGTTCAACCGGGTTCGACCATGGTCAAAGCCGGTCAAGTATTAATATAAAATAAATATTATATATAATATTAATTAAGACATATTTTACCAATAACATTAATATAAATATTAAAAATAACATTCAAACTCTGAGTAATATACCAAAACGGTGAAATATATGGAATAGAAATAGTAATAAACATTTATATTTCAAATATACACATTTTTTAAGGGAAAAATTAAAAAAAAAAATTAAATTTCTGAACCAAGGTTCGCGGTTCGTGGTTTTTGTATCAAAACCGCATAAAACCGCGGGTCTGACCTGTTTTATGCTGTTTTGACCCAAACTCTATTTTTTTCAAGGACCGAACTGCGAGGGCTGCGGTTCGGTCCGGTTCTGATAACATTGTATGAAAGTGATATTGATAAAAAAAGTAGTAGTAAATAATTTTTTTTCCAATTCACAATTTTTTGTATTTTTATATACTAACATTAAAAAAATATAGCAAATTCTTTGAACTTGTCAAATTTAATCTTAAAGTCCTCTTTTATATTTTTAGTCTTTTTTTATAAAATATTTTGTAAATAATAATATGATAAAATTAGTCTATATCTTTTTAACTCACGAAATCTAATATTAAAATCTCTGTTCTTATTTTTTAGTTTACATTTTAAACAGATTTTTAAATTTTGAATATTAATATGATAAAGATTAATATTTCTAATCCATATTCTTTTTGACATGTATATATATATATATATATATATATATTCATATTATAATTTTATTATAAATGGTTATAAATGAAATATATATATATATATATATATATTATTTATAACCATTTATAATAAAATTATAATATGAATCATCAATTATAAAGATTTCCATGAAAATCGAATAGAAGAGTGATAGTTTAAGCCATTAGGAAAATAACGTATACGATTTCTGCCATTGTTTCATTTTGAAAAATTGAGATTTAAAAATGATCATTTTATATTTTTGAATAAATTAATAATATTTAGATATTAATTTTTGCAAGCTTTTATATTGATCATGAATATAATTTAATTGAATGGCCTTAAGTCAAAAACTCAAACAATGAATTTGACAAACTGAAGAATGAAGTAACTAAACGTCTTACAATAAATTACTAAATCATAACAGGAGTTGAATTACAAAACTACAAAATTGGACACAAATTAGTCAAAATTAGGACCTGGTAACTAGGGATGGCAATGGTCAGGTTAAGTCGGGTTGGCTATTAATAATAGATTTTTATATGTTTCATATTAACTCAACTCAAATCAGATTTTATTTTACTCAACTTGATCTAACCTAATTTTATTATAAAAAATATAAAAATTAAAAAAATGAATGGAACAAAATTATTTTTAATAGAAAATGAGATAAAAGGGTCACCTTTCGTGTGAGCCTGTTGGGTTGTAAAAAGTTGAGACAATAAGCTGAGATTTTTTACTTGAGTGGAATACATATGTTAAAATTAATAAGTAAAAATAAATAAATTATTTTAATTTAATTCAGATCGGATTTGAGACCAATCAAGTTAGGTCAATTCAAACTGACCAACCAAACCCAAATTTATTTGGAGTCCAATCAAATCAGGTCAATTCAAAATATTTTTAAAAAAGGTTTGGTTGGTATGACCAATGTTTTAAAAAGGGGCTCGTGGATCAGATCATTTTAGGAAAGGTTGGTTTCTATCATGGTAAAACTTGGTCAAATACATGCGATATATATATAATATTAATTAACTAATTAATCAATTACTTAATAATAAATAATTTAAAATATAATAATATGTAAATATCTATAAAATTTAAAATGTCAAATACAAAACATATAAAATATAAAAATTAATAATCACAATTTTCATAAAAAATATCTTGTTCACATTAATTAGAATTATAAATCACAAAATAATCCAACACTATAACAAAATAAGTTCCAAACTTTTTATGGGGCTATTAAGGGTCAACCGCCTCAACCTTTTAAATTGTGGATTATTAAGATTTTTTTAGAATTTAGTTTTAAAAATAATTGAACTGCATTGAGTAAACGTCAAGATTAGTTGGACTGTGTCTGAATTTTACACACATTAATCCTGAAAAAAAAAAGGTCAAGATTAAACCAGAGTTGAACTACCGGGAATAGCGTATTTTTAAAACACTGGGTCAAGCGAGGTTACTCACATGTCTGAATAAAAAGTGCCACCCCTATAGATAACTATGACATGGAATAGAAAAATTTGGAAGATATGTAAAGATTGGTTGAAACATTTATATTTTGACTAGCCTCGATCAACAAATTTGGACTATGATTTGTTACTGAGTTTATGTCTCTCTTACATGTCATTGATTAGTTGATTAGTAAGCTTCACACGAGGATAGATCAACCACAAACAACAACACAATAACAATTCGAATGCGAAGGTCAGTAATATCCAAAATTACACACATGCAATGGTCTAAACTGTCCCATCTGGTGGATCAGTGTCTTAGGGGTCGTTTGGCTCCTCGTGTTTCATCGGTAATTAGGGGAAATGAGTTTTTTTAGATAACATGGGTATCTTCACTTTACGTTGAAGGTGAAACTAATCCTACGAACATATGTAAACCTCTCAATTGACACACACCAGATAAATCTATAGAGAGTGGCCCGTTGGATTTGAACGTGAATCAAATACATGACTCTACTTTATGAGGCGGGTTTCTTGCCCGTCAGACCAATCTCCTAGGGTTAAATAAGATTAATCCTGTATACATATGTAAACCTCTCAATTCATATACACCAGTTAAGTTTATAGAGAATGATCCATTGGAGTTGAGCGTGAATCGAATTCAGAGCCCTACTTCATGAGATAAGTTTCTTGACCGTCAGACCAACCTTTTAAAGTAATAAGTTTTTATTTCCAGAAGATAGGAAAAGTGAACACGTTTGATTGGGAGAAGGTAGTCAGCTGTGGATTTCCAGTCGGAAGTTTATCAGCATGTTTCTCATTGAAATTTCTTTCAGTTGATTTCAGAGGAACAAAGGTCTGAAACTGGGGGACATGCTTCAATTTCGTTACTTGGCGAAGGATCTGAAAGAACTTATGCCAAATGACCAAATCATTTATCTCAATTTTCATCGTTTTCTTTTATTAAAGTTTGTCTGAGAGGAGTCAGTCGAAGACAAGTTATCTAGTGGTGGACAAGATAGGTTTCACTCCAAATCTCTACAGTAAAATAGCATCAACACATCAATTGAAATGGATATCTGTTATGGTCAAAAAAATGAGTTTGGCCTCACCAATACTAAGGCCTTTATTCAAATGCCAAACTATTGAGAAAGAAGTACTGTCAATTTGTTATGCAGAAATCCCTGGATCAAATCTTTTTCCAAATGTGTAAATGAAATAGAAATGTAATAAAATAATCAAACAAGCAGTCACATAAAAGTAACATAAAGATTTATGTGGTTCAGCAATGTGCCTACATCCACGGGACAAACTCCGAATTGGTCTTTCAGTATAAAAAGGGATTACAAGCAACTCTCTCTTAAACAAGAAAGGATAACAACATTAAGAGTATAAAACTCAAAGATAACAAAGAAAAAAAAATCTCACCGAAGTAGTTGCGTTGTCATCTCTTTCAAAATCACCTTTGGAGATATCACCACCAAACTCTTCCTTGCATCCACAAGAGCTAAATGAGGCTCTTTCTCTCTCACTCTCCAAGTGTCTCACTTGAAACTTGAAATGGTGGTATATTGAAATGAGGAGAGAAATGGATTTATATAGGCTTCAGGAGAGGTGTGAAAAACTAGACTATAATGAGATCCTTTCAAGTCCTTAGGAGCCTTTTTTATTTTCAATAGGACTTCTTCAATTTCTATGAGACATTCCCCAATTTCAAAGAGATGTCTCCCATTCTTAAAAGGCTTCCTCATTCCCATGAGGCATCTCCAATTTAAATGAGACATTGCTCATTTCAAGGAGGCTTTACCACTTCCAAGGTCCATGAACCTTCGGATGCCAAAAGGTTTCCTCTACTAAGGAGGGAAACCTAACAAATCTCCCCCTCCCGACTTAGGTGGAGGGCTCCACCATACCTGTTGTACTTCTGTATTTTTCATATTTATCTTTGGGCAAGTTCTTTGGCATCATATCTGAGCAGTTGTCGTCAGTATGAATCTTCTCAAGCTGTAGCTGCTTGGTTTCCAGCACATCACGTACCCAATGATATCTCACATCAATGTGTTTTTTTTATCTTGAGTGAAATGTCGAATTCTTGCTCAAATGGATGGCATTCTGACTATCGTAGTGCAGGATGTACTTCTGTTGCTCTTGCCCCAATTCTTGTAGGAATCTCTTCATCCATAACATTTCCTTGCACGCTTCCGTAGCTGCAATGAACTATGCCTCTGTAATCGACAAAGCAACACATTTTTGTCGCTTTGATTGCCATGAGATAGCGCCCCCTCCAAATGTAATTAAGTATCCTAAAGTTGACTTCCTAGAGTTAATATCTCCAACCATGTCTGCATCTGTGTACCCAATTAGTTCAGGCTTACCACTTGCAAAGTACAAAGACATTTTGGAAATACCCCTTAGACATCTGAGAATCCACTTCACTGCATTCCAGTGTTCTTTGCCTGGACTGGACAAGAATCAGCTGACCACACCAACAACGTGTGTAATGTCAGGTCTCGTACACACTATTGTATACATCAAGCTTCCGACGACTGAGGCATAGGAAACCTTGTTCATTTCTTCTTTCTCTTTCTCATTGGTAGGATTGTGCCTTGAACTGAGTATGAAGTGACCGGCAAGTGGAGTGGCAACTAGCTTTGACATGTCCATGTAAAATCGCTTTAGTACTTTTTCTATGTACCTTTCCTATGATAGCCATAACTTCCCATTCTTTCGATCACGGGTGTCACGCCCCGACCCGATCGGTGGGCTTGGAACGCGACTGGTTTTTTTTTTTTTTGAAAGATAAACTGAACTACAAGTATTCTTACTAGGCCGGATCAACAGTTAGGCCTAGTGGTTACACATTAGCCCGTTAAATGGACTCAAACATGTACTATATGCTTCCCAAAAACCAAGACATAACAACACAATACATAACATACTCAAATCAAATCCAACGTTGATTAATACAAGGCATACGGAAATTAATCATTGATTCATCATTCAAAACATTGTCTAAAAAGGCAACATAGCCTATTACATCAATTCAACCTAAATCAAGTACTACATCCGGTACTTAATGAAAATCAACGGTTCCAAGAACCAACGGAAAAGATCAGGGCATTCCTCTTCGGGGGAATCCCAAAACACTGCCTTAGCTTAATCGCCCTAAGCCTGAAAGGGAGGGTCCTCCTCCTTGGGTTCATCGCTTGAAAGGTGAGTGGTGTGAGCTAACTAGCCCAGTGAAGGATAATTAACAATGCAAATTAAGTAAATATAAAACAGGTTAGCAACAGTTCAATAATATCACATGCTTGATAAAAATAAGCATAATCTCAAGTAATACATCAACATCATCAAATACTGCCATTTTCCACCGTAACGCCTGCTGACTACACTGAGACCAGTATTAAGTCCCGACACGGTCAAAATACATCCTTGCAAGTACATCTCCGGCTCTAACTTAGCCGATACTGACACCCTTAAGTCAGCACCTGACGACAGCATGGTCCGCCCATGGTCTAGTAGACATAAACCATCTCTCATATGGCCGATATTGGTTCAATAGCCCAGGTACGTGGAAACAGTCTTACATACATACGATCAACACCGTAATATCAAATCATCACAGCACTCTTACCATAGTGCATCATGTATAGGCACATGAGTGGGTTCATCCAAACCGAAACCACTCATTGCTCAATATAACACCTATTTACAAAATCTGCAGAGTTAAGTTTCATCACCGTTCTGTGTGGTTTACGCAGTCTCTGTTCAAACAACATACAAATGCATAATCAATATACATAACAAATACGTACATATACGTAGAATTTGGAAATCATGCATTTTCCCACAAAATATCCGGGGTTAATGGAAATGAGTCTCCTACTTGGTTTCTATCCTTTTTAAATCATCCACAAGATAATAATATAATAATAAAAGGGGCTCAGTCCAAACTCATATTGTCTTCTGGGCATTGACCAGATTGACTTATTGAGTGAGGTCTAGATCCTCGGGTCACTTCTCGGTTGTCTTCTGGATAGGACCAGAGCTGACATTTTGAGTAGGCGTCGAGGTCACCCATTGCCCGACTATAGTGCTGGCCTGAAAGTGAATCACTCAGTTCCCGACTATAATGTCGGACTGAAAGCGGATACAATAGTACTTACACTATAAATAATAAGAGAAAGGGGTTAGTATAGTTTTATTTAACAAGGGGGGTATAAATCATCACATCACATAATCTAACAAAATAATAATTTTTTTTGAATAAAATAATAATATTTAATTATTTATTATTTTTTTTTCAATGGGAACCAACATTTGAAAACATAAGCCACTATAATCTCAAATAAAAATATTTTTTTTGAATAAAATAATAATATTTAATTATTTAATTATTTATTCATTTTTTTTCTTCAATGGGAACCAACATTTCAAAACATGAGCAACCATAATATCAAATAAAAATAATTTTTTTAATGAAATAATATTATATATATTTTTTTTTTCTTCTTCTTCCCCGTTCACTGTCTGCAACAGACAGTCAACAGCGACCGTGAACAGTAAAAATCGAAAAAGGGAAAAGAGTTATTTTCTAGACTCGGTTTTTACATCTAACCGGTCCGATGGGTTCCTCCGGGAGTCCTCTTTCCATAGGAGAGGTTTGGAGCTTTAAAACTCAATAAGCCATCCGATCTTAACACCGGAAGCTCACTGATACGAGGAACCCTAGAATTTTCCCTAAATTTTGAAATCGTTTTTCTCACTGAAAACAGAGCCAAATTCAAAAATTTTTGATTCAAAACCGATCAAAATTGAAAGGGGAATGCAGTGGTTACCTTGGATTGAGTTTCTGGGCTGAAATCGGATCTTTTTAAATTTTTTTCCTAAAAGCTACTGTTACTGAAAAACGGAAATCTCGGCTGGGTTTTTGGCTGAGAAAGACTGAGAGAAGGGAGAAGAGAAGCTGGGAGTTAAAACCGAAGATTGAGCCGTTTTTATAAGTTTTTCGGCTGGAAAATCCGGCGCACGCGCGATGGGACGGGACGCTGGAAAATGGGGCAAGCTGCACGCTGGTGACGCTGATACAGTGAATTTTTTTGGTTGTTGCAAATCAGCCCTCTACATTTTCCATTTTTGCAAAAAGGCCCCATTTTGAAAGAAAATCAATTTTAAAACTAAAAGTGATAATTTAAGAACTCAAAAACCTAATCCAACCTTACAGATAGGTTGGGTTTTGAAAATCTTAGCTACCATAAAAATTTTGAAATTTAACTCTTATTAAAAACCATTTATTTAAATAAAAACCATAAATTTGCACTATTTACTTAAATAAAGAATTGTTAAAATAAACAATTTAGAAACATCAATTTGAGATGAAATGAAATAACTAGACCATTCTTAGAATGGTCTACCATAAAATACTAATTTCAAATTTTATTTCATTTTCAAAACCCTTTAAAATAATTAATACTCCCTTTTGGGGTTTTGACGGGCGGGATTTAAATACCATATTCTGAAAATAAATTCATTTTAAAATTAGAAATACAAATCCTTTATTTAGGAGAACCTTAATTACCAATAATATACACATATCAACAATATTTATAAAAATATACACAACAAGTGGTAAATTACCAAAATGCCCCTCCAGCTCGACGAGCTGAATCACTGAGTTTTCGGGCTCAGATTGGGCCAAACTTGGGCTTTCCTCGAAGCCCTAACCAAAATCTCCGAGATTAATCGGTTAAACAGGATTAACAAGCCTAATCTGGGGCAGGGTATTACAACGGAGATGTTCATACTGAGAATTTGTTATGCCGGTCCCAAATCCTTCATCGAAAAGGATTTACTTAGTGCCATCTTCAGATTGCTAATCTGCCCCACAATCAACATATCATCAACATAGAGAAGAAGTATGATGAAGTCACCATCTGAGATTCTCTTCACAAAAACACAATGGTCTGAAGTTGTTCAATCTCCAGATTCAAGCTTGCAGTCAAACCAAGTATAACTCGGATGGATGACATCCTCACCACTGGTGAGAAAAATTCTTCAAAATCGATCCCCTTTTTCTGTGTAAAACCCTTCATGACTAGCCTTGCCTTGTACCTTGGTCGTGAGTGGTTCTCCCCGGTCTTTATCCTGTACACCCACTTGTTTTTTAGTGTTCTCCTGCCCTTGGGTAACTTAACCAGATCATAGGTGTGGTTCTCATGTAAGGATTTCATCTCTTCTTGCATGGCTTTCAACAACTCTCCTTTTTGCTCATGTGCTATAGCTCCCTGGTAGCACTCTGGTTCTCCTCCGTCTGTAAGCATAATATACTCATCTGGAGAGTATCTTCTTGAGGTTTGGCAATCTCTGGTTGATCTTCTGAGTTGAAACTTAACCGCTGGCTCTGAGGGTGTTGGAATTCTGGGTCTTCATTTGTTATATCAACAACATTTTTTACTGTATCTCCCCCATTATCATGCACCATGGGTGAGGGAAGTGGATCCAAGTTAACTGGATATTCATTTGAGAATTCAGACTTCTCACATTTCTGAATATCTTCAATGGTTTGGTCTTCAGAGAATACAACATCTCTGTTCCTGACAATCTTCTTGTTGATTGGGTCCCACAGCCTGTACCCAAACTCTTCATTTTCATAGCCCACGAAAATACATTCTTTCGACTTGGCGTCGAGCTTCGGTCTCTCATCTTTAGGGATATGGATGAACGCTCTACAGCTGAACACCTTCAAGTGATTATAAGAGACATCTTTCCTGGTCTAAAATTTGTTTGGCACGTCACCATTCAACCGTGCTGAAGAAGAAAGATTAATCAAATCAATTGCGGTCATCATAGCTTCGCCTCAGAAAGTGTTAAGCAGTTTGGCATGAGATAACATTCATCTGATTCTTTCAACGATCGTCCGGTTCATTCTCTCGACCACACCATTATGTTGAGGATGAAAATTCTATTACTAGAAGTATGCAAGACCTAGAGGGGGGTGAATAGGTCTGATCCGATTTTATTTTCCTTTTTACAATAAATTAATTTAATAATATGTACAGCAGAATAAACGTGTGTGCAAGTGATAAATAAAGGAATCAAACCATCAAAGCAAACCACATTGCACAATCATTTATAGTGGTTCAGTTCACCTAAACCTACATCAACTGTCTGACTTCCCAACTCTAGGATCATCCCAATATACTATGAATAGGCTTCACACCCAGATAGTACAACCTGATTTTTTATAGAGGTTCAACCCCTATGGTCTAATCCTCGACGCCTATTTTTTTTGGTGGATCGAACACAATGTTCTAATCCATATTACAAGTGATATCAAATAAAAAAAACAATGAGAACACTTGCCTTGGACCTTAACCAATCTTCAATGTGTGTTCTTCTTTTGCTCAATGTTTTTGTGCCTCTTCCTTTAGATCAGGTTCACCATAGTTGAGTATCGGCACAGCGAGACAAGGGTATTAAGACAAAGGTATAATTGATTTTTGGTTCTAGATAAAACACCCCCTTCTCATCATAACCTAAGAATTGAATACACTATCATGTCCTTGTTAAAGGATGATGAAGACGAAGTAAAGAGGAGCTGGAAAGCTCTCTGTTCTGTATTTTCCAATGTTCATGACTACTTTTTGAATTCAGCCAACTACACATTTATAAATTGTTTTGGAACAGTTAAGTCTCGAGGCCTTCAGGATTTCTTCGAGGCCTCCAGGCTGTATATGGTAATACAACTCACTGAATTTTCTAAATTTCAAACCATTCTTCTAATCATATTGAGTCAATGACCAGCTCACTAAATTGACATATGTCTTTGATTGTCAATTAGAATAATAGATCAAATCATGGGATTACCTAAATGATCTTCCAAGATTTTCTATGGTCAAGAGGAGCCTCTCAAAGTATTTTTCAAATATAATTGGTCAAAGGCCAGCACAACAATTTTGCCACTTGTCAATCATTATCTCATAAATTCAAATTATGAGATGGCGAAAAAGATTTTCAATAATCTTAAGAGGAGCCTTTCCAAATACGTATGATATAGCCACCCATGATTTTAGTTTTGTTCATGATTTAAGAGATGGCAAACATATTTCACAAAGTCTAATAAGACCTTTGTAGATTCTCCATATTTCCATAAAAATCCCAATCAAGATAAAACTTAGGATTTTTTGAAATCAAAAGGAGCCTTTACCTCTTTTCAATTTGTCTTACAATATCTTGTAAGATATTTGGGTCAAGGGACACATGGCCTTGCAATCCCATGCTGAAAATACAGCTGTCATATATGTTCACTCAGATAAGAACAGTCCTTGAGGCCTCGACAAAATGCTTGAAGCCTCGAGGCTGAGAGTCAAACATTTTCCAATTAACCATTGACTTCTAAGGTATTTACGCTTAGCCTATGGTCTACTAAAGTTCATTTATCTGTGCACCAATCACATGTTTGATGTGAATTCTTCAATGCACAGTAGATTTTCTGACATTTTCATATTCTTCCAAGGCAAGATCCAAAACACATAGTCAAGCTCGGTCATGGAATTGACAATACATAGACTTGGTCAAACTGAGGCCCTAACAATCTCCCCCTTTGTCAATTTCGTGACAAAGCCTAGACTATAACAAATACAACTCATTAAACCCCTTACAATGAATTATAAGTCATTGACACAAAAAAAGATTACAACACAAACAAAGACCAAATCAAGACTTGAATTTCTTGCACTAACACTTCTTTCCCCCTTTTTCTTTTTCTCCCCCTGAAATGATGCCTGAAATGAAAAATTCCAGCAAAAGACATAGGCAACTAGGTGGGATTTTGAAATTTCTCCCCCTCAACATTAGTACCACTTTTCTCCCCCTTTTTGTCATAAATTGTGTAATACCCTGCCCCAGATTAAGCGTGTTTTAGCTTAAATTTTTTGTTTAACCGGATAATCTTGAAGATTTCGGTTAGGACTTTAAGGAAAGCCCAGGTTTGGCCCAATCCGAGCTCGAAAGCTCAGTGATCCAGCTCACCCAGCTGGAGGTGCATTTTGGTAATTTGCCACTTATTACTATTATTTTTATAATTTATTGTTGTTATGTGAATATTATTGGTGGATAATATTCTCCTTAATAAAGGATTTGCATTTTTTATTTTAAAATAATTTTATTTTCACAAAATAGTATTTTAAATTAGCCCGTCAAAACCCCGAAAGGGAGTATTAATTATTTTAAAGGGTTTTGAAAATGAAATAAATTTTGAAATTAGTATTTTATGGTAGACCATTTTAAAGTTATTCCATTTCACCCCAAAATGAGATTTCTAAAATGATTTATTTAACATTTGCTTATTTAAATAAATAGTACTAAATTGTGTTTTTTATTTAAATAAATGGTTTTTAGTGAGAGTTAAATTCCAAAATTTTTATGGTGATTAAGATTTTTAAAACCCAACCTATCGGTAAGGTTGGATTAAATTTTTGAGCCTTCTAAAATCATGTTTTATTTAAAAATCGGGTTTTATTAAACCCAAGGACTAATCTGCAAAAAATAAAAATGATAAAGGGCTGATTTGCGAACCCTTATACGGTACTGTAGCATACGAAAGCCAGCACCGCATGCCGCTGCATGTAGTGGCCGAGTGACCCCAAATTCCGGCCAAAACTCTATTTAAGCAGCCTTTCTCCATCAGATTTCACTCCCAGCAAATCTCTGCTTCCCTCTCTGTCTCAGTCATAGCTAAAACCGATCCCACCCCTCTCTGCTTTTCTCAGTGATTTTTCACCTGTAAGCTTTTAGGGAAAATTTTCAAAGTCCCGATTTTCAGCCCAAAAATTCAATTGAAGGTAACCATTGCATTCCCCTTTCGATTTCAGTCACTTTCGAATCCAGAAAACCTAGTTTTGGCCCTGTTTTCAGTGAGAAAAACCATTTCAAAGTTTTAAGAAAAACCCGATTTTCTTTGTCTCAGTGAGCTTCCGGTACTAAGATCGGATGGCTTACTAAGTTTCAAAGCTCCAAACCTCTCCCTATGGAAAGAGGACTCTCGGAGGAATCCATCGGACCGGTCAGATATAAAAATCGAATCCGGGAAACCATCCGTTTCGGGTTTCGTTTTTCACGTTTTACGGCCGTTCACTGTCTATTGCAGACAGTGAAGGGAGGAAGAAGAAGGAAAAATATATATATATATATATATATTATTTATTTATTAGATATTGTTGATGCTTGTGATTTATGATGTTAGTACCTTTTGAAAAAAAAATATAAATAAATAAATAAATGATTGAATAAATAAATATTATTATTTTATTCAAAAAAAATTAAAATTTTGTTAGATTATGTGATGTGATATAAGTACCCCATTTTGTTAATTAAAATTTGTACTAACCCTCTTCTCTTATTACTTATAGTGTAAATACTATTGTATTCGCTTCCAGGCCGACCCTATTGGTTGGACACTGAGTGATTTACTTCCAGCTCGACGCTATATAGTCGGGCACTGAGTGACATCGAGGCCTAACTCAAAATGTCAGATCTGGTCCTATCCAGAAGACAACCGAGAAGTGACCTGAGGATCTATACCTAACTCAATAAGTCAATCTGGTCAATGCCCAGAAGACAATATGAGTTTTGGACTGAGCCCCTTTTTATTTATTATTATATTGTGGATTATGATAATTTAAAAAGGATAGAAACCCAGTAGGAGACTCAATTCCATATACCTTGGATATTTTTTGGGAAAACGTGAAATTTCAAAATACTACTTATGTGTACGTATTTGTTATGTATATTGATTGTGCACTTGTCTGTTTGTTTGAACAGAGACCGCGTAACCACACAATCACGGTGAGAGAACTTAACTCTACAGATTATGTAAACAAGTTTTATTATGAGATGGGTTTGGGCAATGGGTGGTTTCAGACTTGATGGACCCACTCATGTGCCTAGACATGATATACTATGGTAAAAGTGCTGATGATGGTTGTGAATATTATGATGTTGATCATATGAATATGTAAGACTGCTTCCACGTACCTGGGCTATTGAACCAATATCGGCCATATGGGAGATGGTTTATGTCTACTGGACCATGGGTGGACCATGATGTCGTCAGTTGCTGACTTGAGGATGTCAGTATCGGCTAAGTCAGAGCCGGAGATGTACTTATAAGGATGTATTTTGACCGTGTCAGGATTTAATACAGGTCTCAGTGTAGTCGGCAGGCGTTACGTTGGATGATAGCAGTAATTGATGAGAAATGATGATGATGCTTTACATGACATTATGCTTATTTGTTATCAAGCATGTGATATTATTGAACTGTTGCTAACCTGTTATTTTACTTAAACTGCATTGTTATATTTCCTTCACTGGGCTAGTTAGCTCACCCCACTCACCTTTCAGGCGATGAACCCGAGGAAGAGGATCCTTTTTATCAAGCTTAGGATGGATAAGCTGAGGCGGTGTTTCGGGATTCCCTCTGAGGGGAATACCCTTATCTTTTCTTGTTGGCTCTTGGAACCATTTGCTTTTATTAAATACATGGTGTGGTACTTAATCTGTTTGAATGTGATGTATTAAACTACTATGCTTCCGTAGTTACTCTTGTAATTTGATTTTAAATGATAAATCAATGGTTGGATTCTATTTGATCATATGATGTGTGTTGATGTTAATATGTCTATTTGTGGGGTAGACTTATGGTATGTGGTTGAGTCCACATGTTGGGATCATCTGTGACCTCTGGGCCTAACTGTTGATCCGGCCCAGTTAGAATGTTTGTGAGTTGGTTTAGTTTATCTTTCAAGAAAAATAAATCAGTCGCGTTCCGGGCCCACCCTTCGGGTCGGGGCGTGACAAATTGACAAAGGGTACTACACAATAATATCATGGAGAAACAAAACATCAATTTTAAATAAAAATTCATTCTAATATTTGAAACTAAAAAAGATCCACCACCCAACCAATTTGTGAGATCCTCAAACACACAATTTCCTATTACGCTTAAGGATGATCTGAACACATAAAGGCGCCTAAACCAACCCTCTCACCTTTTGAACCCATTTTTCATTGAAGGGTAAAGGCATGTTGTCACCCCTAAGATCTTTGAAATATGCTCTCCTTTTGTCACATTTCATGGTGAGCTCGTTCACCAATTCTTTTAGCTTTTGGACCAAGGGATCATGTTGGTTTTCTCCATACATAGTACTTTTATTATTGGCCCGAAGATTTACCTTTGTTTGAGAGATTTTATCTTTGAGGTGCTTCTTTCTCAGGTTGCATTCAAACCTCATGTGACCCTTGTTCCCACAATAATAATATGTCACACTTGAAGAGTTAGAGGAGGAATTCTCACTTTTCACAAACACAGTTTTGGAGTTAGGTTTCTTATTCATTTTCTCATCAAAGCCTATACCCGTTTTATCTCCAAATTAGTTTCCAATATTTAGGAGTTCTTCAAGTTTTTCTTCTCCTTGAGTAAATTTATCTTCAAATTTTATTTTGTGACTCCTTAACTAGTTTAAGTCAAACTCCAGTTTTTGCTTTTCACTTCTAATTTTTAACTCATCTTTCTTTAATTTTAAAATTTCATTTTGAGCCAATTTGAGCTTTTCTTGAAGACTTAGATTTTCATCTTAAACAATTTTTAAGTCTTTTTCAAAAGTTTCCTTTTCAGTTTTTAATTGATTTTCCAATTTTACGTTTTCATTTTTAGATTTACCAAGTTTTTTAGCCAAATTTTTGCCTTCTAAGAACAAAGTATCATAAGCTTTTTGTAAACCATCATCCTCACTGTCCGATCCTTCACTATCACTTTCAACATTTGGAGCATTTGAGGATTATAAGAGATGGAAGCAATGAAACATTTTGTCTTGACAACATCTTCATGGGTTGACACATCGAATTCACTTTCAAATTGTGATGTATCTTCTTCCACCACAGTGGTCATGACTTTCTTTTAGATCGCTTCTTAGACGGACATTCATAAGCAAAGTACACATATCCATCACAGTTAAAATATTGAGTTTCTTTGGGCTTGTCCTTATATTTTTCTTTGAATTTATCTCTTGACTTTTCTTTTGAAAAGTGTGATTTATTTTGAAAAATTTCCCTAAAGTCTTCTCTTTTAACTCTTCTTTTGTTTTTCCTATTATTAAAGTGTTTTAAGAAATTCTTAGCAACTACGGCAACATCTTCTTCTGAATCACTTTCAGAGTCATCAGATTTTTCATCTATTTTATTTTCAGTTTTTAGAGAAGATCTTAGAGCAATTGATTTATTTTTGGGCATTTCATCTTCAAACTGGAGCTCATAGGTTTGAAGAGATCCTACTAAGTTATCAACCCTCATTTGAGCCACATCTCTGTATTCTTCAATGGCGGCTACTTTGGGCTTAAATCTTTTGGGCAAATTTCTTAGAACTTTGGTACAAATCTTAGATTCAGGGATTATTTCACTTAGGGCCCACAGGGAATTCACGATGTCACTGAGTTTCGAGTAGAATTCCATAAACATTTCATTTTCCTTCATGCATATGTTATCAAATTGTGACTGGAGGATTTGGAGTTTAGACCTCTTAAAAATTGAGGTTCCCTCATGTGTCCTTTCTAAGATATCTCAAGCATCTTTGGTTGTCACACATGTCATTATACGTTTGAACACATCTGGTGAGACAACACAGTTAATGGCATTTAAATCCTTTCCATTTGAATTATATAAAGTCTTTTCCGTGTCGGTCCAGGTGAAGTAATCCTTAGGTTTAGTACCAATGATTTGTTGTACAGATTTTCCTGCTTCATTTTTTTGCGGATTTTTCAGTGATTTCCTCAACAGGATGTTCCCAACTCCTAACTACTGATTCACAGACAACTCCATTAAGTGATATAAAAAAGTTTTTCATTTTTGGCTTCAAGGAGGCATAGTTAGAATCGTCAGATTAGGGAGATTTGGAAACAGGGTGACTATCACTTCTATGCATGATTTTATTACAGGATCAATTCGGACGACTAAGTCAAACTCAGAGTAACCGAGTTCTTGATACCAATTGAAATTCCGTTATTAGAAGTATGCAAGATCTAGATGGGGGTGAATAGGTCTAATACGATTTTATTTTCTTTTTTAAAATAAATCAATTTAATAATATGTACAGCGGAATAAACGTGTGTGCAAGTGATAAATAAAAAATCAAACCATCCAAGCAAACCACATTGCACAATCATTTATAGTAGTTCGGTTCACCTGAACCTACATCCACTGTCAGACTTCCCAAGTTTAGGGTCGTCCCAATATACTATGAATGGGCTTCACTCTCAGATAGTACAACCTAATTTTTTTATAGAGGTTCGACCCCTATGGTCTAATCCTCGATGCCTATTTTTTTGGGTGGTTCAAACACAATGTTCTAATACACCTTACAAGTGATATCAAATAAAAAGAAATAAGGAGAACACTTACCTTGGGCATTAACTGATCTTCAATGTGTGTTCTTCTTTTACTCGATGTTTCTGCGCCTCTTCTTTAGATCAGGTTCACCATAGTTGAGTATCGGCACAACGGGACAAGGGTATTAGGACAAAGTTATAACTGATTTTTGGTCCTAGATAAAACACCTCCATCTTCATCATAACCTAAGTATTAAATACACTATCATGTCCTTGTTAAAGGATGATGAAGACGGAGTAAATAGGGGTTGGAAAGCTCTCTAATAGTTGTTCTCTATTTTTCAATGTTCAGGACTACTTTTTGAATGCAGCCAACCATACATTTATAAAACTGTTTTGAACAGTTAAGTCTTGAGGCCTCCAGGCTGTATATGGTAATATAGCTCACTGAATTTTTCAGATTTCAAACCATTCTCCTAATCATATTGAGTCAATGACTAGCTCACTAAATTGACATATGTCATTGATTATCAATTAGAATAATAGATCAAATCATGAGATTACCTAAATGACATTCCAAGATTTTCTATGGTCATGAGCAGCCTCTCAAAAGTATTTTTCAAATATAATTGGTCAAAGGCCAGCACAGCAATTTTGCCACTTGTCAATCATTATCTCATAAATTCGAATTATGAGATAGCCAAAAAGATTTTCAATAATCTTAAGAGGAGCCTTTCCAAATATGTATGATATAGCCACCCATGATTTTAGTTTTGTTCATGATTTAAGAGATGGCAAACATATTTTACAAAGTCTAATAAGACCTTTGTAGATTCTCCATATTTCCATAAAAATCCCAATCAAGATAAGACTTATGATTTTTTGAAATCAAAAGGAGCATTCCCTCTTTTTAATTTGTCTTACCATATCTTGTAAGATATTTGTGTCAAGGGATACATGGCCGTGTGGTCCCACGCTGAAAATACAGTTGTCATATGTTTTCACTCAGATAAGGACAATCTTTGAGGCCTCGACAAAATGCTTGAGGCCTCGAGACTGAGAGTCAAACATTTTTCAATTAACCATTGACTTATAAGATATTTAAGCTTAGCCTAAGGTCCACTAAGGTTCGTTTATCTGTGTACCAATCACATGTTCGGTGTGAATTCTTCAATGCACAGTAGATCTTCTGACATCTTCACATCTGCAAAGGCAAGGTCCAAGACACACGGTCAAGCTAGGTCACAGAATTGACAATACACAGACTCGGTCGAACCGAGGCCCTAACAGAGGAGTCTTTGGAGCAGTTCGTTCATGTCTAATTCTATTTCTTCTACAATAGTGTTTGAAGGATCCAATGTACTCTCCTCCATTGTCGATGAGGATACATTTCAAGGTCCTGCCGGTCTCTCGTTCAACGCTGACCTGAAATTGCTTGAACACATCTAGTACTTGAACTTTGGTTCTAAGTGTATAGGCCCAAACTTTCCTGGAATGGTCATTAATGAAAACAACAAAGAATCTTACACCACCAAGAGTACAAGTCCTCATAGGATCGTAAACACCAGAATATACAACATCTAAAACATTAGGTTTCCTAGGTACAGGTTTAGAGTGAAAAAAAATTCTATGTTGTTTTCCAACTAAGCAATGTTCGCATTCTTTGAGAGATACCTTTCACCCCGGTGAGAACCTTCTTTCTAGATAAAGTCTGCAGGCCTTTCTCACTCATATGACCAAGCCGTTTGTGTCATATCTCGATTGACGAATCTTATCCGAGAGCATTCACAAACCCACTGTTGATTTTAGCATGTGTCAAGTAGAGAGTGTTCTCCTTCTTTCCTCTGGCCAGCACTAGAGAACATTTGTTGAGCTTCCACTTTCCATCACCAAAGACATTGGTGTAGCCTTCATCATCAAGCATTCCAGCGGAGATCAAGTTGAAACGCATGTCCGGAACATGTCTCACATCTTTGAGAACCAAGCGACAGCCAATATTGGTTTCAAGACAGACTTCTCCCCTTCCCACGATCTTTGACAATTTATCATTTTCCATCCTAACATGACCGAAGTCTCCATTGGTGTAGGATCAAAAGAAGTCCCGTCGTGAGGTTACTTGAAATGATGCACCAGAATCAACTATCCAACATGTGTCTTGAGATGTTAGATTAACACAATTATTACCATAAACAATGATTACCTCATCTTCGGTGGAAGTAGTAGTGGTTGTGTCTTTGGCTTCATTTTTCTCATTGTTGTTGCTATTGCCTTGCTCCTTTTTGAGTTGTCTACACTCCCTTTTCATGTGACCTGGCATGCACAGTGATAGCATTTTAAGTCATTTCTTTGCTTGGACCTGCCCCTTGACTTGCCTCTCGACTTGTCACGGTCGTGTGATTTTCTATCTTTGCATCTTCCACGTTTTTCTGTCAATATTCCTTATTCCTTCTTCCTCGTTTCTTTATTAGACATGCTATCTTTCACCATGGTCATGGTGAGCACACCTTGAGGAGCAGAGTTGCTTAATAACACCACTAAAGTGTCTGAGCTGTCTGGCAAGGACCTGAGTAACAATAATGCTTGCAACTCATCATCAAGCACCATCTTCATGGTAGTCAATTGATTCACCAAGCCTTGGAAGTCGCTCAAGTGTTCAGCAACATTTCGTCCATCTTTGAATTTCAAGTTCACCAATCGGCGAATCAACAAAGTTTTGTTTTGTGCAGTCTTTCGCTCATACATGGCCTCCAATTTTTTTCCACAATGAGTGAGCATTGGTTTCTTGTGCTATGTGATGAAAGACACTTTGATCGACCCATTGCAGAATTTGTCCAACAGTTTTTCTGTTCATAATCTCCCATTCTTTGTCAATCTTTCCTTCTGGTTTGCCATCATCACCTTGAATAAGCTCATATAAATCTTTGAATTAAGAATGCCCTCCATTCTTGGCTTCCATATTGAAAAATTTGATGACAATAGTTTGATCATTACAGATGACGATTCCTCCATTTCAGTTCACACAAAACCACGAATAATGAACCAAGCTCTGATACCAATTGTTGGGAAAGAAGTACTGTCAATTTGTTATGTAGAAATCCCTGGATCAAATCTTTTTCCAAATGTGTGAATGAAATAGAAAGGTAATAAAATAATCAAACAAGCAACCACATAAACGTAACACAAAGATTTACGTAGTTCAGCAATGTGCCTACATCCACGGGACAAACTCCGAATTGGTCTTCCACTATAAAATGGGACTACAAGCAACTCTCTCTTAAACAAGAGAGGATAACAACATCGAGAGTATAAAACTCAAATATAACAAAAAAACAATCTCACCGAAGTGGTTACGTTGTCGTCTCTTCCAAAATCACCCTTGGAGATATCACCACCTGCACTCTTCCGTGTATCAACAAGAGCTAAGTGAGGCTCTTTCTCTCTCACTCGCCAAGTGTCTCTCACTTGAAACTTCAACTGGTGGTCTATTGAAATGAAGAGAGAAATGGGTTTATATAGGCTTAGGAAATGTGTGAAAAACTAGACCATAATGAGATCCTTTCAAGTCCCTAGGAGGCTTTTCTATTTTCAATAAGACTTCTTCAATTTCTCTGAGACATTCTCCAATTTCAAAGAGATGTTTCCCATTCCTAAAAGGCCTTCCTCATTCCCATGAGACATCTCCAATTTCAATGAGACATTGCTCATTTCAAGGAGGCTTTACCACTTCCAAGGTCCACGAACATTAGGATGCCAAAGGGTTTCCTCCACTAAGGAGGGAAACCCAACACAAAAGAGTGACAAATTTGGAATTTTTATTTTATAATATGCATATCTCCACTTCATATGGAGGTGATACTAAATATATACTGATTAAATCTACAGGAAGTGACTCGTTAGAATTGAACAACAAGGCCAAGGAGCTTATGACTTGAAGACCTAATGCTATGACACGTGCTCAAGATTCAATAGATAAGCTTTTACTGCCTTATCATGATAGACTTAAATCCAATCCGGTTAAATCATATGTGTTCAGTGAAGTCAAAGTTTTTTAAATTATAATATTAAATATAATTTAAAAAACAGTGATTTTGACTTATGTTTTTTCTTTTTTCTTTTTTGGATAACGTGTGGGAACTCATATACAGTCTTACTAAAACCTCCATGGATGAGCCTAATACCCCTAAGGCACACCAAGGTTAGGTCATGGGGACTCGAACCCGTGACCTCCCGCTTCTTGAGGCGGGAGGCAACCAGTTGATCTACACCCATGTGGGTGAATAAAACAATTAGCGGTAAGGATGTTCTCAAATTGACTCTATGCTTTTTCTTTTTCAATATATAAATGCACTTTTTTAAGAGGAATGATCTATGCTATCATACTAGCGGTAAGGATGTTCTCAAATTGCACAATTAAAGACATGTAAAGTTCCCACTTAAAAATCTATAAATGTAAAGATACAAATATGCAACTTTTTAGTAGGAGTGAAACTTGAGTTGGATTTTAACTCGATTCTAAAAATCAATGAGTTGAATTTTATATTTTTAAAATTAGGATTGAGTCAGGCTCAAGAAAAAAATAACTAATTAAGTTTAGGATCGAGTCAGGTCAAGCTTTTTTTAAATTGATTCAACTCACTAAAAAACTTTAATATAAAATCGAATCTCCTAATCGATGCCCTAATCCTCAACTCTTCCTACGAGAGAATAAGACAACGAGAGCAAGATTGAGTGAAGTGAGTCATTCCCATCCTCTTTCAATTCCTTTATGCAGTCATTCTTTTGTCAATCTGAATGTACACCCTCTCTCTTGCTTCTCTCTTTCTATCTCACTCCTTTATGCTCTTTCTCATCTCTCTATTTTCCATCCTCTCTTCTTTCATCTCTCCTCTGTCTTTCCGTCTTACTTATCTCTCCCTCTCTCTATTCTCTCGTCTCTCCTGCCTCACCCTCTCTCTTCTTCCATTCTTCTTCTATCTTCTCCTATCTCCCCTGTCCCTATCCTTCACCTCTCATTTTTTTTTCAACATTTAAATTATTTCATATTTTCAATAAATATCTATTTTTAGTTTTAAATTGAAAAGATCTCTCATGTATCTTTTTTTTTTTCAGGTCAAGACAAATGTGTTTGTTCGACCTCTATCATATTGCAATCAATCGCCCAATCACCAACATTTCAAATCGCCAAATCAAGAAAAGTGCATAATCTCTCTCGTTCATTTGTATGTAAATTTTATTTTTATTCTCTTTTAAGTTTTGAAAATTCAATTAACCAACAAATTGAGTTGAGTTAGTGTCACGCCCCGACCCGACCGGTGGCCCGGAACGCGACTGATTTTTTTTTTTTTTTAAGATAAACTGAACCACAAGTATTCTTACTGGGCCGGATCAACAGTTAGGCCCTAGTGGTTACACATTAGCCCGTTAAGTGGACTCAAACATGTACCATATGCTTCCCAAAAACCAAGACATAACAACACAATACATAACATACTCAAATCAAATCCAACGTTGATTAATACAAGGCATACGGAAATTAATCATTGATTCATCATTCAAAACATTGTCTAAAAAGGCAACATAGCCTATTACATCAATTCAACATAAATTAAGTACCACATCCGGTACTCAATGAAAATCAACGGTTCCGAGAACCAAAGGAAAAGATCAGGGCATTCCTCTCCGGGGGAATCCCAAGACACTGCCTTAGCTTAATTGCCCTAAGCCTGAAAGAGAGGGTCCTCCTCCTCGGGTTCATCGCCTGAAAGGTGAGTAGTGTGAGCTAACTAGCCCAGTGAAGGATAATTAACAATGCAAATTAAGTAAATATAAAACAAGGTTAGCAACAGTTCAATATCACATGTTTGATAGAAAAATAAGCATAATCTCAAGTAATATATCAACATCAATAAACCACTGCCAGTATCCACCGTAACACCTGCCGACTATACTGAGACCAGTATTAAGTCCCGACACGGTCAAAATACATCCTTTCAAGTACATCTCCGGCTCTTAAACGTAGCCGATACTGACACTCTCAAGTCAGCAACTGACGACAGCATGGTCCGCCCATGGTCCTAGTAGACATAAACCATCTCTCATATGGCCGATATTGGTTCAATAGCTCAGGTACGTGGAAGCAATCTTACATACACATACGATCAACATCGTAATACCATAATCATCACAGCACTCTTACCATAGTGCACCATGTATAGGCACATGAGTGGGTTCATCAAAACCAAAACCACTCATCACTTAATATAACACCTGTTTACAAAATCTGCAGAGTTAAGTTCCCTCACCGTTATGTGTGGTTTACGCGGTCTCTATTCAAACAACACACAAGTGCACAATCAATATACAGATCAAATACATACACACGAGTAGTATTTTGAAATCTCACAGTTTTCCCACAAAATATCCGAGGTATATGGAATTGAGTCTCCTACTTGGTTTCTATCCTTTTTAAATCATCCACAAGATAATAATATAATAATAAAAGGAGCTCAGTCCAAACTCATATTGTCTTCTGGGCATTGACCAGATCGACTTATTGAGTGAGGTTTAGATCCTCGAGTCATTTCTCGGTTGTCTTCTGGATAGGACCAGAGCTGACATTTTGAATAGGCCTCGAGGTCACCCAGTGCCCAACTATAGTGCCAGCCTGAAAGTGAATCACTCAGTTCCCGACTATAATGTCAGACTGAAAGCGGATACAATAGTATTTACACTATAAATAATAAGAGAAGAGGGTTAGTACAATTTTAATTAACAAAAAGGGGTACTAAACATCACATCACATAATCTAACAAAATAATTTTTTTTGAAATAAAATAATCATATTTAATTATTTAATTATTTATTCCTTTTTTTTTTCGATGGGAACCAACATTTAAAATCATAAGCAACTATAATCTCAAATAATTTTTTTTTTAATAAAATAATAATATTTAATTATTTATTCTTTTTTTTTTCTTCGATGGGAACTAACATTTCAAAACATGAGCAACCATAATATCAAATAATTTTTTTTTGAATAAAATAATAATATTTAATTATTTAATTATTTATTATTATTTTTTTTTCAATGAGAACTAACAATTCAAAACCTGAGCAACCATAATACCAAATAATTTTTTTTTTTAATAAAATAACAATATTTTTTTTTCTTCTTCTTCTTCTTCCCCGTTCACTGTCTGCAACAGACAGTGAACGACCGGTGAACAGTAAAACCGAAAATGGGAAATGGGGTATTTTCTGGACTCGGTTTTTACATCTGACCGGTCCGATGGATTCCTTCGGGAGTCCTCTTTCCATAGGGAGAGGTTTGGAGCTTTGAAACTCAGTGAGCCATCCGATTTTAACACCGGAAGCTCACTGATACGAAGAACCCTAAAATTTTCCCTAAATTTTGAAATCATTTTTCTCACTGAAAACAGAGTCAAATTCAAAATTTTTAATTCAAAACTGATTGAAATTGAAAGGAGAATGCAGTAGGTTACCTTGGATTGAGTTTCTGGGCTGAAATCTGGATTTTCTTTTGAAATCTCCCTCTAAGTTACTGTTACTGAAAAATGGAAATCTCAGCCGGGTTTTTGGCTGAGAAAGACTGAGAGAAGGGAGAAGAGAAGATGGGAGTTAAAACCGAAGATTGAGCCGGTTTTTATAGGCTTTTGGCCGGAAAATCCGGCGCACACGCGATGGGATGGGACGACGGCGAATCGCCGGAAAATCGGGCAAGCTGCACGATGGTGAAGCTGATACAGTTTACTGCAGTTTTTTTTTTTTGTAAATCAGCCCTTCAAGTTTTCTAAATTGCAGAAAAGTCCCTAGTTTTAATAAAAACCTGATTTTTAACTAAAACAATAATCTCAAAAGCTCAAAAATTTAATCCAACCTTACAGATAGGTTGGGTTTTAAAAATCTTAATCACCATAAAATTTTTGGAATTTAACTCTTACTAAAAACCATTTATTTAAATAAAAACCATAAATTTACACTATTTACTTAAATAAAGAATTGTTAAAATAAACAATTTAGAAACATCATTTTCAGGTGAAATAAAATAACTAGATCATTCTTAAAATGGTCTACCATAAAATACAAATTTCAAATTTTATTTCATTTTCAAAACCCTTTAAAATAATTAATACTCCCTTTCGGCGTTTTGACGGGCGATATTTAAATATCATTTTCTGAAAATAATTTTATTTTAAAATCAGAAATGTAAATCCTTCATTAAGGAGAACATTATTCACCAATAATATTCACAAAATCACACAATTTATAAAATATACATAACAAGGGTAAATTACCAAAATGCCCCTCCAGCTCGATGAGCTAAATCACTGAGTTTTCAGGCTCAGATTGGGCCAAACCTGGGCTTTCCTCGAAGCCCTAACCAAATTCTCCGAGATTAACCGGTTAAACAAACTTAACTAGTTAAAACACGGCTAATCTGGGGCAGGATATTACAGTTAGATTGGGTTGAACAATTTGAGTCGGGTTCAATGATTTTTTATATGAGTTGAGTTGAGTTTATTAAAACATGAACTGACCCACCTAAATTTCAACTCTTTAAGTTTTGTAAAAATATTGAATCAGTGTAAGAGAAGTATGATACTTCATATATTTGTTGACTTATATCACCATTTCCAAAAAAAAAACATTGCCATCATAATTATCATTTTATCTATATGGGAATTCTAAGTTTGCATTCTCATACATAGTTCATCTTATCTTGGCCCTTTGTCAAGTTCATCTAGTCAACTGAGTGGGAAGGAGTCATGATATTTTTTGAACACTGTTCTATGATGGTATAACCATACAATTTGTAATTTCCCAAACAAGCCAATTCTATGTTGATTGTTGATTGAAGCTTTTCATTTAGTATGATCACGATATTCTTAGAATGTTGGTCCCCATTTGTTGCAAACAAAAACTGGCTGGTGTGCTGACATGCATTCTAATAGGTACGGTGGTTTTAGAAATAAAGGAATGGGCATATTTGGAGACCTACAATGATTCATTGCATATATATTTTGATAAGCATGACTGTATAATCTAAGAGGCTGACCTGTTTCCCTCTTTAGATATCTCGACCATTGATCGAGAGGCTCAAATTATGATGATGAAATCAATTAAAATGGATGGCTGCGTTTTGGTAAAGAAGTTGCAAAATTAGTACGACCAGACAAAGGAGGGAAAGTTGCAGTCCAATCAGTTCTCCTTGACAAATATTACCTCAAGAGTTTCGAAATCTGATGGGCAAATGGTTAGAAATCAATTATTTTCGGATGAGCTATCATGATTTCCAATGTCGAAGATGGCAATATAGTAGTGAGAAAAATATATATATTTTTTAAATGATTAATATATTAGAAAAAAAAAAACACTAAAAGTACAAATACAAAGAAACTAAACTAAATCAATATATTCTTTCCAAATACCTAATATGTCGATCATAGAGATATTCTTTAATTCCACGAGACCCATGATACAGACTTAATAAAGATTCTAGTAGAAACGGCTTCAGATGATTCAATACAATCCTTGAAAATTCTATTGTTACATTAATACATTATTTCCAAACACACAATATGTCAATCATAGAGATATTCTTGAATTCCACTAACCCATGATGCAGACTTGACAAAGGTTCTAGTATAACTGGCTTCAGATGATTCAACACCATCCTTGAAAATTCTATTATTACATTCTCCCCACAAACTCCACAATATGGGAGAAAGCAAGCCAAGCACCATAAGGAAAGCCATTTTAGAGAAACCGATCCAATCTCCCAAGAATAAGATAGAAGGTATAACCCAATGCACTTTCAAACTTTTTCAACACAGAGTTCCACACCATATATAAGAAAGTGATTCGTTTCTTCCGAGGCTTACTAAGACAAAAAAACAAAGACTAATAATGAATTTTGCTCTTTTGAGTAAGTTGTCTAAGAATTTTGTCCATGCCCACGGTCCAAAGGAAACAAATCGCATGGCAACCAAATATCTGAGATGACAATTGCAGTAGCAGTCGACCAATTGATCCACTTGACAAAAGACTTGACAGAGTAAGAACCAATCACATCCGGCCTCCAAACAAAATTGTCATCAGCAGAAACACTAATCCAGTAAGAAGTCGACCAATTGATCCACTTGACAAAAGACTTGACAGAGTAAGAACCAATCACATCCGGCCTCCAAACAAAATTGTCATCAGCAGAAACACTAATCCAGTAAGAAGAAGTGATATGAACTGAATAGTCTATTGATCTCTAAATCAGAAATATTAAACTGGATGAAAAAACTCCAAACCACCTGATCATCGCTAATGATTTTCATCCAAACTACCTGATCATTGCTAATGGAATAGAAATTTGAAATTACCTCATTCGCAAATTGAAATAGACGGCCAAAATGGTCCTATCACATCAAAGCGTGAAAAAAGCACATTTAATGTTGTGGAACTGCCGTTTGGCAAAGGGAGAAGATGTTGAGAAGCACATCTATGCTGGTGACCTATAAATCTAGTAAAAATAGAACCAAAATTACAATTGGTCGAGGCTTTTATTCTAAAAGTCCAGATCGTGAATGTGATCTTGCTGAAGGAATTTTAAGCTACAGAGGGCATTCTGCAGACCTTGAAGCTGACTGCTCAAGGTCTATCTTTATGCATAGATTACATTGTTCTACCATTTCGTAAGCCACTCTCAGTCGCTTGACTTTCTTACCACCGTTCCGTACATATTCACGATCAATGGGTAGTAGATAGGAGCGCCACCACCTAGCAAATAAATACTTACCACAAATTAGTGGAAATGAAATGCATAGAGGAGAAACACCAATGAACGTTTCACAATATCCGTCCCTAATTAAATGGCCTTCACTGTCCAATGCTGCCAGCTTTAACAGACATACAGTCCACAAGAGATGACCCCATAAAATCTACAATAAGATCTTCTGTAATAGGATACAAAAGATAAAAATCTTCCAATCTTAGAAGTTATTAAGAATATCCTCTAGGCATGTAGTTGAATCAACAGCTTGGATTAGCAAAACATGGCCCCCACATGTAAAGCTAGAACACACCACAGGATACTATGGACCTTATCAAAGATAAGAAGTTTCAATGCCAAAGCAAACCCCATGAAAACATTTAGTATAAAGTCGTAGAGAACACTCAAACCAGACCCATCACAAACACCATAACAAACTTATATTAGACTGCAAAACCAAACTTTCCATGATAAGTAGTATTTCCCAACATCAGTATGTCCAACTTCATTGTCTCTGTTGCTCCAACAAATTGATGATTTTCAAATGCAAATCATGTTCTCGACAGCACCATGCAACTTCGGGAAGTTAATGTGATAAAAAGACGACATAGAGGATATGGACCAAGTTGAAGGAGAAGAGGAAGATGAGAATGCGGCCAAAGCAGGTGAGCAGGTATCTGTGACTCATGGTACATGTGTCCTCTCCGTGCGGCAAAGTCTGCATAGTAGACCGGCAGGACCAAAGAAATCGGTTTAGTGCACCGAGGGAATGTGCAGCAAAGGTTTATATATGACCCACTGCAGATCATCAGAAGAGAACTCATGTTCATCCCAGAGAACATGATAGTAAGTTGGTTTGCTTGTCCCCAAGCTCCAATTATGACTGGCCACGATAGAAAACAGGTCAACAACTGTCCCAAGAAAAATATTTTAAGTGCTGCACATACCACCTGCTTCATTGATTGGAAAAGTGTGTGCCGCTTTTGTGCAACCAAAACTGTGATAGTTGGCAAGTACCCATCGGACTCAATCACCCTCTTGATATCAATGAGCTCCTCATTAAGGACCATGTCAAACTGGCTGTAGCTGAAACCATCTCAGAAGAAAATAATCTTCAAAACAATCTTCTCCTGTTTGAAGCTTCGAGAAGCTCAGAGCACATCTCCCCAAGGTTCCAAATCTGCTCATCACGGGGCTGGGCACTTAACCTAGCTGCGTGGCAGGCCAGTTAGTTGTGGCAACAACATCTGTAATTGATGGGCTCAATGCATTCTGACTACTGGGGTAGTTTACATCAGCACCCAGAAGCGTAACATGACCATCTCCTTCAAGGCAGGGAGCGGATCATAGAGCTCCATGTTGCTTCCACCAATCTTAACATTTATCTCGAGGGCACGAATGGCAAGATATTTATCCTGGCACTTATTAGGCAAGGAAGCTTAAACAACATTGAGTAACAATCCCAACCTCATCTCACATATCAACTTAAGGATCTTATAGCCTGGGTGCTGTTCTGCCATCCGACAAAGAAAAATCTGTAGATTGGTTTCTCGTTTATAGACCCCTCTCATATGCTATTCTTGAGATTTACAGGATTGAAAGATCATCCATTACGCCAATGAAAGAGATACTTCTCCATATAAATGCCCAGATTTTTGCAACACTCAACTAAGGCTGGAATGAACTAATTGACATCCAGAGGCCTATGTCTTTGATTGCTGGACTGATGGATGAAATCAAAGATTGCCCAGTGTTTGATACCTTTCCATCAAACACCTGATGTTTTAAGAGGTTCCATTGGCAGTTCCCTTCAGGTATGAGCATGGTGCATCTCTTCAAAGTTCGCTGTTTAATGACACGGCCTGTCACCTGCGTCATCTCCTTGCTCATGTGCAATCTCACCCCTGTTAAAAATGAGAAAAAGAGATATTTAGATTAAAATACCTTAATAATGTAAACTGCCACTGGATCTACAAGAAAAAAACAAGGTATTGTTTTTTTATTTTGAAAAAAAAAAATGGAAAAAAGACATTTTCTACCTGGAAAAACATTATGCTATGCTGGTAAAAAAATTATAGCCTGGTTGTTAAGTATGGAGGTGATTCCTTAGTTGTAAGTGACTTGAAAGTTAAATCTAGTGGTTCAGATTAGGAAGGGGTCATATCCAAAAGTTTTGCTCCATTAAAAAAGAAGACAAAAATAAAGGAAAAATGTCACGTGATTGTTTAACAATAAAAGGTTTTCCTCTAGTTTGAACCATTAATTCGTAAACCAACAGAAGTTGCAGTCACAGCTTTAGAAACTCTAGATACATTGCTGGACGGAGGCACCAGATAAGTGGTGGGGTAAACAAAAAATGGGCCCGCATAGATACATTGCTGGACACAAATATACTAATGGAGGCACCAGATAAGTGGTGGGGTAAACAAAAGATGGGCCCGCATATGCTTTATAAGGTTGATAAAAGATGCCACTTCTTTTATCAGAAAAATATACTAGTTCATTGAGATACTAGAGAAACAAGATTTGTTTTGTGCAAACCATTGGCTTCAAAAAGTTCTAACCAGCCAATATACAAGGAAAATTCTTGAAGTGAATCAGCGAATCTTCATAGAATAACCTGCAGATGCAAACAACAAACTGAAATGGCTATTTCATGTTCAATTACAGCTAATGCAACATTTAGTTTCCTACAAATTGCAACATGATGCTTACCAAGTTTTCCATCACATTAGACTTTGCAACAATATTACGTTGAAGTTCAAGAACATCCTTGTATCCTTAGTTTGCACCAAAGTCTTATGGGAAAGTTAAAACTGATTTTGCATAGAATTGAAGAAATAGTAGGCAAGAGGACAGAACTATAGTATTTGTTCACAGACTCCATACAGAACTTAGGGTATAAAAACATCTTTTAAAATGCATTTGTTATGAATTTGAAATAATCAGATCAAGTGATCCATCTCATGCAAATGAAGAATTATCAGATCAAACAATGATACAGTGTCTGTTTGCTGGTAAATAGTGAAATAACCCTACTCATATATAACACAAATTTCAAGCAAATCGGTGCTATAGGGGAAATATTCTCATCAAGATCAACTTCGAGATCAAAGCAAATCCCATGGAGTGGTAGCACTAGCTCGAGCATCACTTGGATCAGAGTAATATTCCCCATGGTGTTGACATCTTTGGCAACAAATAAATTGTGCAAATTGAGATTTACCACATAGTAGTCCAGTGGATATCAATCCAAAAACCATGAGAGTTAGATAAGTAACAATTCATGATATATTAAATAAGATTGAAGTTGGATGTACTTACCCACAAGGCCCATCAGCTGCACGAACTATGCCACAAATCAGCTCCATTCTTTTCTCAGGTCTTACCAAAGACATTTCTCAAAATTTCATCAGCATCTTTAGATAAATCATTCTTTGGATACCCCTGGGACCAAGACACAGAATTCCACTGGGACATAATTCACCCTTTTGTTTTTTTGAGAAATCCAAGCAAGGAAGATACTGAAACATGATCTGCAGGTTGTATTACTGTAGAAAAAAGTCCATCAACGTCCTCTCCCTATTTGAATTGGCATCAATGAATGTGATTTGGCTTGTGTTTTGTCTTGTCAGTCCCATAACAGTATACTTCTGGGAACTCCGTCTGTGTGTCACAATCACTTCCACTCACTCTCAATGCTCTCTCTATTTCTCTCTGCTGGTAGTCCTTTCAAATGAGATACCCAGATGTTCATTGAGAAAGTCGAGCACTGAGACCGCTTACGAAATCGTCGAACAATGTAATCTATGCATAAAGATAGACCTTGAGCAGTCGGCTTCAAGCTCTGCAGATGCCCCCTGCAGCCTACAATCCCCTCACCAAGGTAACAATCACAACTTGGACTTCTAGAGTAAAAGCCTCGACCCACTGTGATTTTGGTTCTACATGGATTCTCTCACATAATCACATCCGTTGCTTGCAAAACATAACGGGGAATGGACTGTTCCTCTCGCACAAAATACAAATGCAGGTTAGAAACCTTAGTATTTTCACTAGATTTATGGTCACCACATAGATGCGCTCCTTGACATCTTCCCTTGTTATTGTCACTGTAGACTTGCCAGTCGGCAGTTCCACAACATTGACTATGTTTTCCCACCATCATATACCATCTTTGACATTGGAAATCATGACAGCTCATCAGAAAAAAGTGGTTTCTAACCATACATGCATCAGATTTGGAAACTCAATGTCAGTGTCATAATGTAGGGTCATGACATTAGAGTCAAACACCCTAAAGTGGTTCACAAGGAGAAGAACTGATCGGGCTGCAAGTTTCTGATCATGATATCGGCATTATTCAGTATTTGCCGAGGGCGATGAGACGATGCAGCTGAAATCTTTAGCTGATGAAGTACCTACACCAGAGGCTCTGTTGATGGCTCTGTTGATGGATAAATAGGCAAACATGTAAGCATAACTGAAATTCAGAATGAGCATGTCCACCAATCCACCTAAAAATAAATCCACTAGAGGTGCAGTAATAATTTCGCAACTTCTTTCCAAAAACACAATCATCCATTTTTTATTGATTGCATCATTGTAATCATGGTATGCTCCATTATCGGTGATTACTAGTCGTGATAACATTTGTATAAATCGCCATATGGGAATAATATAAAAGATGCCTCACCATAAACTGCAAAATGTTACCTGTAATCAAATGTTTACAGTTAATCACTCAAGAGAGAGAGAGCTAATTGTCCATCAATTGAGCATCTTGATCAATAGTCGAGATATCTAATGAAGGAAACAGGTGAGCCTCTTGGCTTATACAGTCATGCTTATCAAAGGTAGAGATACATAGTACAAAAGTTATCATGCAAACGAATCATTATAAGTCTCCAAGTATGCACATTCCTTCATTTCCAAAACTACCATACCTACTAGAATGCATGCATCATTGTAATCATGGTATGCTCCATTATCGGTGATTACTAGTCGTGTGAACATTTGTATAAATCGCCATATGGGTAAAAAATATAACAGATGCCTCACCATAAACTGCACATTGTTAACTGTAATCAAATGTTTACAGTCAACACGAGAGAGAGAGAGAGAGAGAGAGAGAATTGTCCATCAAAGACTAGGGACGCTGGGTTTTCTAATTTAAATATAATTTGAGACTCTCATCAATGGTCGAGATATCTACAGAAAGAAACAAGTGAGCCTCTTAGATTATACAGTCGTGCTTATCAAAGGTGGAGATATATGGTACAAAAATTTTCATGCAATGAATCATTGTAGGTCTCCAAATATGCCCATTCCTTATTTCCAAAACCACCATACCTCCAGTTTTTGTTTGCCACAAATGGGCACCCAACATTCCAAGAATATTGTGATCATACTAAATGGCAAGCTTCAATCAACAATCAACACAGAAATGGCTTGTCTGGGAAATTACAAATTGTATTTTATCAAAAACTATCACGATTCCTCCCCTCAGTTGACTAGATGAAAAGTCAAAATGAACTATGTATGAGAATGCAAACTTAGAATCCCCATATAGATACGATGATAATGACAATGATAATGGCAATGAAATATTTTGAAAATGGTAATTTTATTGATCAGTAAAAAAGAATACAATTAAAATAATCACAAGAAGCCGGAAAACACAACCCAGCAAAGAAGAAAAGGCCTACCAAAAAAGGAACAAATTCAACAAAAAAAAGGCTACATGGTGATAAAGCCAATGATGCCGATAAAGGATACAAATTAATCTAGTACATGATCAACATAAGCTTACCCTTCCAATTAATCCTACCCGTCCAACTGATGTACATTCTGATTACACCATTAGCAAATCTGAGCAGCTTTCAAAAATGATGGTACAACTGGATGAGAAACGGGATCACTAAGCAAAATTATTCCCAAAAACTCAAGCATTTTACAATTTCCAATCATTGTTATCCATGTGTTATGGACTCTTCAAAATGTGCACCTATGCCAAACACACAAGTACCTTTTAACATTATTTTCCATGACTATAACATTACAACACTTATCACCTCTTCAAACCTAATTAAAATATCAATATGCTTGTCTATTAATTGTTTGGAGTAAATAATAGTGATACTTCGGCACCCTCATTTTCATTTAAATAAATACAGTTCATTGTCTCCATGTCCTGTTCTTTTCAGTTTACTGAACCTAATATCTCAGTATCTCAGTTTACTGCAGACACAACGCCAATTCTCTGACAAATTCTTCGTGGTTGGCCATGGGAAGTTTCTGTCTCTATGGTAGAGAACATGTAAGACCCTGCACCTACCAGCATAATATTGTCCTCTTTAGTGCCCAGACACACACCACAAAAGTCTCATGCTAATTGAAGGAAGAGGGTCACTTATATCCCAAGATCCCAACAACCTCTCACACAATGTGGGGCTTTTTCCACTGAGGATTCATCCTCCTCCTGTTTCTCTGTATTCCATGCCCCACACACACACCCCTAATCGGAGCACTGGCCATCACAATCCCCCCACCTGGGACTAGAGTCGTCCTTGACTCTGTACTATCTATAACGATCCTGCCCCAACCAACATAATATTGTCTGCTTTGGACTTTTACACACGCTTTTACAGTATTGCATTGGGATGTGTATTGCATTGGGATGTGTGCCAATATACACACCCCTTAAGGCCTCGTGCTAGTTGAAGGAAAAACATCAGTTATATCCCAAGGAAAAAGGTCACTTTTTCCACTTAGGAGCCACCATCCTCATTCTCTCTCTACATTCCACGCCCCACACACCTTCCACAGGGGTACAAGCCATCACAGAACGAAAGCACTAAAATTAGGGCCCAAAGTAAATGTTAGTCATCCAACCAACAAATTCATGCTTTGAATAAGTTGGGGGACCTATGGCATACCACATGCCCTCAAACAATCATTAGGCATATGGGCAAAGGATGGCACAGGAAATGTTTAGGATTATTCAGTCTACTCATAAAATGATGTGGTCAAGAATTCAATGTTATATATATGACACAATGATCATTTAGGGACAAGTCAACTTAATTGATTAAATTAAAATAAATTATAATGAGTCATATATTTAAGGAGAGATATTTTCAATAGAACCATCACCACCTATCTCATGCCTAATTGTGCAATATAATACTCGAGATACGTGTGGGAGACTAGTTGACCATATTTCTTCGTATTTTAGAAATCCAATAAAGCGTATCCTAGCAAGTTATCCTCACAAGTCATGTCAGTCAAATCAACACAACTCGTATTTGGACTGACTCAGTCAGCCGATTCACAGTCAAAATCAAAATCAGGGAGTGACAGACAATAAAACCGATTCATAACCATAACTGGATGTTAATATAGATAAAAATGATCATAGAGAGTAAAGAGCTCTTGCACTAAAGAAATTTCTTACTAGGCATTGGAGGAATCGGATCGAAATTCGGGCAACGGGACACATATTTAGCCTTTCCTCTCCCACTTCTATGGCCTCCTCAGCTGGCCATCTTGATTGGGATTCTGCCCGGGATTTCTCTTTCCTGTCCACCGAGTAACAGAGCCCCAACCCTGCTCAGAATTCAATCTCAGGATAGCTGGGTTGGGAGCATAGTTGCAATCTTGGCCTCAGGAGCGTTGGGTTGGCGATGAAGTTGTGATTCTGGCCTGAATATTGGCCAACACTCCCCGTGGGAGGTGTCAATTGGGGTGGCAGCGCATCACAAAAAGAACAATCCTAGCCTGGATTCTGCACATGGGCACCCAGATTAGGGCCATAGTTGAAATTCTAGCCAGAATGTGAACAGAAGTTCTAGTTCTGATTTGGGTTTCTGTTTTGCACTCACTAAACTAGATAGGACAACAAAAAAGCTTCACACTGTGTGTATATGCTCTTTCTCCCTCACTTCTTCTCACTATGGGGAACAAGTAAAGCAAACATGGCCATTGAACTAGACAGGACAAGTGTATATGCTCTCTCTCCCTCACTCACTGTGGGGAACAAGTAAAGCAGGCATGGTCCCATTTTAAAGTGGGAGGAAGTCAAAACTGCAAGTTTCATATCGGCACAAAAATTACACAAGTGTCCTATTCTTCTTCTTCACATCAATCTGTCTTCTATTTTTCTCCATCTCAGGTCTGATTCTCCTTCAAATCATTTTCATTAGGATTAAGGAAGTAATAAAAAGCAGCAAAACATTCTCAGCAATAGACAACTTAAACGGCTGGAACTCAAGAAGCAAGAGGTCGCTAGTTCGAGTCCTAGGGGCGTAAACTGAGGGTGTCATGTGTGGGTATGGGGCGCTCTCCTGGGAGTTAAGTGGGGCCCTTGCCTCGTGGTTCCCCTCGGTATACAATAAAAATAAAATAGGAGAAAACAAGAATTGAAATCTCAACTGTAAAGGATTCCACATATGCCACCGTGAGTGCCCAGTTCTATTCCATATGCCACTGTGGGCTGTGATTTTGAAACAAAGATTAGTTATTTTCCAAAAAGTATCTTTTCATGTGTCCAATCGGAGCCTCTGTAACCAACAGAAACCCAAATGGTAACTCCAGGTAATCAACAGACCTATGGATTTATTATTACCTTAGCATCAATATAATCGATTGTTATTTGCTACAGTAACAAAAAAATTGAAATCAAAACTTTATCAGATAAAATTGCTCTTTGAGGTTGATTAATGACAGAAATGGTAATTCAGATACAGCTATAAACACCCATCTGTGTGGAGCAATTTGGCAAATCATTTGGTTTTCCATTTCATGTGAACTATAAAATAATAAAAGTCCCAGACACATTCAACTCTCATATAACCTCAAATTTTGGCTTCATTGACATGCAATTCTTCTATTACAGTGAAATTAAATAGACATAGCAGCAAGCCACACATGATCGCAGACTGATCATGCATAACGACACTTCCGTAGACACGCTACTCCCTGTTCCAGATAATCCTGTCTAGTAATCCAAAACTCTGGTGCATCCTATTCATTCATCAAACAAAAAAAATGGACAAGAAAAAATGTAGTTTCAAAGTTCAACGGACACAAGGAGATCCTATATGACTGACCACCAAATTTGGTAGCGTTTTAAGTTTCCCAATATATTGTGGAGGTCATACCACGTTTCTGTGATCCAGACAGTTCATCTGGTGAAGTGAAACCCTTTATAGATAGGAAATCGCACAATATCTTAAATATAAAACTAGGGTCTGTAAATGGATGTCTCATTCAACAGTCTACATTCAAAGAGAAAAACCACGCCTTTCTTACTGAAATAGAGGAAAACGGAAGAGTACCTGCTGGGGCCAGAGGCTGCATCGTTCAGCCGATTGTAGAATCCCTCGGTCGCCGGAAACGGTACAACTTTCGACGGAAAAGGATTTTCCAAGGATTAAGGATAGAGAGAGATTTTATCGATACCTCTTGCTATGAGGAAAAGGGAAAATCGGAATTTTTCTACACTACAGAAAAGGGGGGAAAACGAGGGTTATCCTCGTTCTCCCCCCTTACCTCTGAAAGCAACGCAGCCTTTGTGTATGGGTTCTTTACCTCACTTCTTCTCGCTGTGAGGAACAAGGAGACAGCCTCCTTTTAAGGTGGAGGATAGGGGTCTCGGTGGTTCCTTCCAGATCTTTCCAGCTTTTCCTAGAAATTAACTCAGATCGGTATAAGGATAGGGGATAAACTCAGTTCTAATCCATGTAAAAATGGTTAAACTCGATTCCATCCGGCCCGACCCAAATAGATAACTTAAATTTGGAAATCTGATCCAACCCGAACTCAAGCTCAAGAATCAGTCCGACTTGTTTTAGAAAGAGAGAATGTTGGATCTAATTGAACTATGATAGCAAAGTACGGGCCCACAATGGCAACGAGCGTACAACGGTGAAGAGCACACGATCGCAGTCATAGATGTGGCTAAATAAAAAAAATCATGGTTGGGTTCATTGCTTAGGCGAGGTCCACGTTTCTCAGAGGTGGAAGGAAAGAAAGGAGAACAGTTGAGGCATGGGATACAGCTGAAATGTGGGATTTAGGGTTTTTTATGTTTAATACTTATAGAAACTAGGTTGGGTTGGATCTTATTTGGTTAAGTTGGATTGTATCTTAAATACTCCAATCCAATCCAACTTAAATTTTTATAGGGGTTTTTTTTTCTTTAATCCGATCCAATCCGAATTTGAAAATTGTATAACCCGGTTCAAAAAAATGGGTCGGATTATGCAGGTCAGGTCAAAATCCAACTAAGTTTCACCCCTATTAAAGAATCTTTGAAAATTTTAAGATATAATTCATTGACTGAAATGGCTTAGAGCTAATTAGTACCCAAGCAACTAGAACATTTAAGTAAAGATTTGATTGTAAAATTGGAAAATTCAATAACAAAAAGTAAAAAATTAAATATTATATTTATAATAAAAATTATCGAATAAAATGTACAACGCATAGGTAAAAACAAGGTATCCAAAAGTCCATACACCATTTTCTAGCCTATTTATATTCTTTGTATTATTTCTGGCCATGTACAGTGTTCTGGCCCATTAACAGTCTTCATTCGGTATTTATTGGCCTGTTACTAATTCTCATAATGTTTTCGGGCCCATTAACAGTGCTCTAGCCCATTGACAGTCCATTTAATATTTACTCACCTGTTAACAATTCTCATAATGCTTGCAAGCCCATGAACAGTTTCAGGCCCAGATGCATTCTGCAGGCCTAGTAACATTCCACAATACTTAATGGCCTATTAACAATGTTCTTAGGTCCAGCACTGTGAAGCAGGCCCAGTAACAGTTTTGCACATTTAGAAGCCTTTCTTGTAGATCCAAATTTATTCCAACACTCTTGGATACATTTTAGAGGTCTAGGGGTATAAATCTTGGCTGATACTGTGCATATCGGGCAGAGAAAAAAAAATCAGCCTATATCTCGGCCGATTTCTTCTTTTTTTAAAAAAAAAAATCAATTGTGGGCCCAATCAATAATTATATATATTTTTTAAAAAGTCTTTTTTTTTAAATGATTTTTCAAAAGAAAAAAGCCACCGAGATTCCAAAAAAAAAGAAATTTGAAGAAAGAGAAAAAATATCGGCTGATACAAAAATTTGACCGAAATTTTGGTTCGGCCGAATTTTCGACCCCTGAAGAGGTCCAAAAACAGCTTCATAAGATTTTCAGGCCCTTACATAGGCTTCAAAAATTTATTACAGTTTCATAGGCTTAGAAATACTTGTAAAGAATTTAGGCAAGATAATTATTTTGTAGGCACATTTCTGTCACCTTTGTGAAATTTTTATAAAAAAATAGAATTTGATGAATATATTTTTATTTCAAATTTGATATGCAGAATCCTTTTTAAAATGGGACCTAATGCATTCGAGATTTTGTATGATGAAGGGCAGAATCCTCTCTAAATCATGACCCATTGCTCCATTTCCACCAATTAAGGTGCTAATTTGAAAATATTTAGAGGGCAAAATCCTCTGTAAATCAGAGCCCGTTTCACCATTACACCACCTAAGGTGCCAATTTGAACAGAATTGGAGGCAGGGTCCTCTCTAAATTAGGACCCGTTGCTCCATTAAATCAATAAAGGTGCCAATTTTCAATTATTTAGGTAATAATTTAGAGATATTATGGATCATTTAAGTTAGTCTAGGTGAACCAAATGAATTTAATTGAATTTGGATGGACTATTTAACGAGTCCATTTGAATTTGATTGGTCACTCTGATTGGTTTACTTTGGTTTAAATGGAACATTCAAATGATACAATTGTATATAACTAAGCTATTAAATGGGTCCATTCAATTTTGATTAAACCTCTAAGTGGGTCCAATTGGATTTAAATAAACCAACAAAATGACCTCATTTGAATTTGAGTGAATCATATAATTGGTCCAATTGGATTTGGGTGGGTCACTTGGATCAACTCATTGGGATTTAATTGGGCAATTTAATGGCTCGGACTTGGGATGGACTAAGTGAGTAGATATTGAACACAATAATTGGGTATTTTTGTGGAATATGGCTCAAATGGGCTGAAATGAATTATATATATTAGGTCTAATAGATAATTGTTTAACCCAAGATGGATTGAATACCTCACCATAAAAGCACTAAAATACACAATCCCATTATGAACCAATTAAATTAAATTTATGTAAAAACTCTTACAAATTTAACAGAAGGGGGACACAATAAACTTGGCCCAACTTACATCCATATCACTAGTGGGCCAAATGGGTGACGACATAAAATCGCACAAGATCCCATTATCATAATAATTTGATTGAAAGGTATAATTTTCTCATAAAGAAGACCGAGAAAAATCAAGATTTAATAGACATAAAGTTTAATTTTCACTAAAAACTGCCAATGATTTAAGGTTTGGTTGTGGAAATGGGCCTCGTTAGGTATTAGGGCCCTAGTATGGGTCTGGCAAGTACTTTAAGCCTCTAATTTTTAAAGTTCAGCACCAAAAATGTATCTTAAGAAAGGGATTTGGGTTCTAAATGGGCCTCAAATATGGGTTGGGCTAAGAAATTGATCTAGCAGACCTTTTGGGCTCTTAACACACCATATCAATAATGCTTTCGAACTTGGATGGGGTTTCAGTTCAATCCACACACATCCAATATGCAATTTTTTTTAATCCAACATCCATTTTGCAGCCAAATTTGGGCCAAAAATGAATATGGGCCAGGCCCTAAAGTCTTAAATACATGTTAAGAAAACGGGAACGCACATAGGCTATTACAGACCTTATCATCAGAGATAAAAGAAGTTTCAATGCCATTAAGTAGAAACACAAAATCTGCAATCCATGATATTATTGTGAAAAACCAAATAAAGCAAACCTAATGAAAACATTTAGTAGAGAGTCCTAGAGAAAACTCAAACCAAACCCATCACAAACACCATTACAAACTAGAGAACTCAAACCAGACCCATCACAAACACCATTACAAACTTACTAATCAGACTGCAAACCATCAGCACCCATGAACATAACATGACCATCTCCTTTAAGACAGGGGAGTGGGTCATAGAGCTCCATGTTCCTTCCACCAATCTTAGCATTGATCTTGAGGGCAAGATTGGCAAGATATTGATCCTGGCACTTGTTGGCAGGGATGCTTAAACAACATTGAGTAACAATCCCAACCTCAGTCTCACATATCAACCTAAGGGTCTTATAGCCTGGGTGCTGATCTGCCATCGGACAGAGAAGAATCTGTAGATTGGTTTCTCGTCTATAGACCTCTAGAATGATATTCTTGAGATTTACAGGATTGGAAAGATCATCCATGCTTGCTGGCTGGTAAAAGAGAAACTTCTCCATATGAATGCCCAGATTTTTGCAACGCTCAACTAAGGCTGGTATGAACCTATCGACATCAAGAGGCGTGTGTTTTTTATTGCTCGAGTGATGGCTGAAATCAAGGATTGCCCAGCGTTTGATTTCTTTACCGTCAAACATAATGTTCAAATTTGGTTGGTCAATGACACGGCCTGTCACCTGCGTCATCTCCATGCTCACTGTGATGTGGAATTGCTCTGCAATCTCTCTCCCCTGTTAAAAAAGAGAAAAGAGAAATATTTAAATTACATTATCTTACTGGATCTAAAAAACAAGGCCTAAATTGACAACTGTTTATGTATATATTTTATTTTAAAAAAAAATGAAAGAAGACATTTTCTATTTGGAAAAACATTCTGATTTGGTGGTCAAAATTTTATAGTCTGATTGTTAAGTGATCTGAAAGCTAATCTAGTGGTTTACAATAGGAATGGGTCATATCCAAAAGTTTGAAAAAAAATTCACATGATTGTTAAACAATAATAAAAGTTTTTTCCTCTAGTTTGAACAATTATCCAAAAGTTCCAAATATTTTACTCATTGAAGAAACTGTAAGTACAAAAACAGAACTATAGTATTTGGTCACAGATTCCATACGGAACTTAGGGTATAAAAAAAAATCTATTAACCTCCAATTTTGTGCATTTGTAATGAATTTGAATAATGAGACATGCAAATGAAGAATTATCAGATCAAATAATGCTAGTGTGTCTCTTTGCTGGTAAATAGTGAAATAACCCAGCTCATGCATGAGAACAATTATCAAATATAACACAAATTTCAAGCAAATCGGTGATACAGGGGCCATATTCTCATCAAGATGGACTTCGAGAGTTCGAGATCAAAGCAAATCCCATGGGGTAGTGGCACAAATAAATTGTGCAAATTCAGATTACCAAATAGCAGTACAGTGGATATCAATCCAAAAACCATGAGAGTTGGCAAAGTGACAATTCATGATATATTAAGCAAGATTGAAGTTGACCGGAAGTTCTGGTTCTGATTCTGATTTGGGTTTTCTGCATTGCGCCTTCCTCTGCCTCTTCCGCCACTGCTACTCGCTTGGTTTTACATTACACCGTATCTCTGTTTATGCACTCACTGAACTAGAAAGGACAACAAAAAGGCTTTACACTGTATTTTGTTTATATGCTCTCTCTCCCTCACTTCTTCTCGCTGTGGTGAAGAAGTAAAGCAGACACGGCCCCTTTTAAAGTGGGAGGAAGACGAAACTGCACCGAAATTATACAACTGCCCTCCATGTATCTTCCACAACAAGTTTCAAGGTTTAAAGGGAGCTTGCGCATTCTAATCGCTAATTACTTTTAAAACTTTCGATTTTCAAAGACATATGTAAATTAAAATAATTTTTAAAAATTCTCAATATTGCACAATACATAGTGATAGAGTCTATTTATTATGTGAAATGAAAAAAAAAAAAATCAATTTAATTGTGCTGAAAATGTTGATCTTATTTTAAGTTTTAATTATCAAACAAATCTAATATAAAATATTAAAAATAAACAACTAATAATGAAAATTTTCTGAATTAGTAAAAAATTATTTTACCAGAAATTAATTTAATTTTTTAATTTTAATTATTTTTAATCGTTTAAATTTTGTATCCATCACATACTTTGATTATTTTAACAAATATGATTTTTGATCGATCACACATTCAATATAGGACCAATATCCACCTAAATCCTTATTTAGGTGATCATCTGTTTATTTAATATAAGTAGTGTATGTGTCCCACATGTTAAAAATTATTTTAATAAAAATATCAAACCTTTGTTTAATCATTTTCATCAAAGTCAAAATCTAATAGCCCCCATTAAAGTCAAAATTCAGATTTTGATTTTGATGATGAAGATTATGATTATGATTAAAGGTTCAAGATCAGATGAGTAATTTAAATTTTAGTTGGTTCAATGCTTGCATGGGTGACTTCTTTTTTTCTAAATGAGTAACAATGAATCACTTTTTGCTCACGTTAGAGATTTTTTCCGCTAAAGTAATAAGATAGCAACACTATTACCAAATGCAAATACTAGAGGCTTTTAACATTTCATGTTATGAATTTGGCAAAAAAAAATCTTTAGATCTTAAAGAGTGGTCGTTTTAATATTTTTAAAGATAGATGTGAATTTAGACAATACTTCAGGATTCAATCTAACTCAATTCGACTCAATTGTAGTCAAGGTATAATGTTAAAACAACTGAATTAAATTAAATTTTAAAAAATACTAAACTCATTGAGTTTGTAAAAAACAAGTATAAGAATAATTCTTTGGATAACTCAACTTTCTACCAATTGTAACATTTACGCGTTTGATTCGGATTTTCAAACGAGACGTTTTTTCGCCAATTTTTACAAACAATGTATCAAAATTCTTCTATTCTGAATTTTATGAATTCTGAGACTGATTTTAAGTGAAAATAATATAGTTTTGGACTTCAAAAATTGTACCTAAAGAATTAAGAGGGGGGAGATCATTCTTCATTAATTCTTTGGGTACGATTTTTTAAGTCCAAAATTATACATTTTTCACTTAAAATCAGTACGGGAGTTTATAAAATTCATAGTAGATGAATTTTGATACCTTGTTTGTAGAAATCGATTGAGAAACGGTCTCATTTGAAAATCCATCTCCATTACCCTAAGAGAGAAGACCGTCCGAACGAACGCATTATACACTAAAATGTTCATGTCACACTCCGACCCGAAGGGTGGGCCCGGAACGCGACTGATTTTTTTTTTGAAAATAAACTAACTCAACTCACAAGCATTCTAGCTGGGCCGGATCAACAGTTAGGCCCAACGGTCACACATGATCCCAACATTTGGACCCAAACATATACCATAAGTCTACCCAACAATAGACACAAATAATAACGCACAACAAGATCACATAATCCAACCATTGAATTAATAATACAAAAATCACATCAGAGTAATTAGAGAAACGTAGTAGTCTTAGTACAACACATTAACATACGCCAAGTACCATACTCGGTACTTTACAAAAGAAAAATGGTTCCAAGAACTAAAAGCACAAATACAAGGGTATTCCCGTTAGTGGGAATCCTAAAGCAACGTCGCAGCTTATCCACGCTAAGCTTCAAACAAAGGGTTCTCCTCCTCGGGTTCAACTCCTGAAAGGTGAGTGGGGTGAGCTAACTAGCCCAGTGAAGAAAATATAACAATGTAGTTTTAAAGTAAACAAAAGGTTAGTATATAATCAACAGTTGGATTATAACATCTCATGCTTGATAATAAAATCACAATATCAAGTAAAGTCTCATCATCATTTCCATCATTTCATCATTTTTCCATTACTGCTGTCATCCAACGTAGTCCCTAGATATCATACTGACAATATTAGTATTAAGTCCCGACACGGTAAAAATACCTCCTTGCAAGTACATCTCCGACACTCCCATGGCCGGTACCGACATCCTTAAGTCAGCAACTGTCACCACCCATGATCAGTAGACGTAACCGACACACTCAGCTCGACGATGATTCAGTAGTAAAAGGTACGTGGAAGCAGTTTTTCACAATTCATAAGATCAACATCATAGCATTTATCAGCATTATAAGCACTCTTACTATAGTGCATCATGTCCTAGGCACATGAGTGGGTTCATCAAGTTGAAACCACTCATTGCTCAAGATCCATCTCAAATAACCAAATCTATTTACATTTTAACTGCAAGTTAAGTTCCCTCACCGTATACGTGTGGTTTCGCGGTCTCTGTACAAACAAACAGACAAGTGCACAATCAATATACATAACAAATACGTACACACGAGTAGTATTTGGAAATCATACGTTTTCTCAAAAAAAATATCCAAGGTACATGGAATTAAGTCTCCTACTTGGTTTCTATCATTTTTAGGTTATGATAATCCACAAGATAATAATATAAGAAGGTGCTCAGTCCAAAACTCATATTGTCTTCTGGGCATTGACCAGATTGACTTATTGAGTTAGGTCTAGATTCCTCAGGTCACTTCTCGGTTGTCTTCTGGATAGGACCAGATCTGATGAGTTGTAACACCCCGCCCTTTTCACTCTAATAATCAGAGTTTCTTTTTTTATAATAATAATCAAGTGATCGGGGACGGAGTGTCACGATGCGAGTTAAGTTCGGACTTCTAAAATCCGACCCTTAACTGGCCAAGCCCATGTGCGTATGGATTAAGTCCATAAGAATCGATCCACACATGGTACAATAAGCTTGCGGAACATACTTAGTCTTAATCTAACTGAGGTTATAATAGATCCTAGACTACTCCATTTTATAACTTAGGATAGCAATGTACATAATCATAATTCTCCAATATTACTAAATAATCTTAGTCTACCATTCATTTCAAATCATCCAAATAAATCAAACCATAGTAACTACTTAACTACATTATTACATGCCAACATAACTAATTATCAAATTACATTATCCTCATAACTTAAATATAAGTCCATAAACAGTCCATTCAAAGTCCATTCAAATCCATTCAAAATGCCCAAGCTCCTATGCTTGGTTTTCTTCTCGATCCTCGTTCTTCTCTTTCCCTGCGTCATCCACTAAGGGTAGAGATAGGGCGTTAGATCAACGCGCCCAGTAGTGTTTCCGAATAGGGCTACCACAAAGTTAGTATAAAAACATGCAGATAATATAATAATACATGAGTGACGAAATTCTATAAAAACATGCTATGTATGAAATGAACATGTAATGAGTCTCACCCATCACCATTCTACATAGCCTACTCTTGACGGGATTCTCATCGTCAAGGTACCCCACAGTGGTCTTTCGGACGCCCCGACGGAGTGTGGCCTCCAGATTCCTCTTGATGGGATTCTCATCATCAAGGTACCCCACAGTGGTCTTTCGGATGCCCCGACGGAGTGTGGCCTCCGGTTACAACAACATCATCCCATGCCATGCATGAGATGTTTATGCAAACATGCCATTTAGAAACATAACTTTACATTCATATAACTTATCGAAATCAACATAAAACAACAAATAGAAATGTGGTTACAATAAAGGTAGGAAACCTACCCAATAATCACTTAGTTTGGCTCTTCTTTTGAACCATCTCTTGTTTACAACTTGTACGTTATTCAAGCAAATCCCATGGCCCTATTTATATAACAACAAGTCAAGCTTTTAACCATAAGATTCCAACCTAGTCTAAGTCCCAAAAATCCATTATGTGGGGTTCGACCATACCCCATGGCCGAACCTCACCTATTTTCAATTTGTCTCTCTTTCATACAACCATACAATTTAACCAACCTCCAAATAAGCCTTGGTAGGGTTCGGCCATGCATTATGGCTGAACCTTACCACTTTGGTTTTGGTCCATTTATCCAATCACATGATCATTTTATCTTTGATCATTTCATCCATAATTTACAATAATGCCACCATACAACTCTTTGCTTAATTTTCCTTAAAATTCAAAGTCCAACACCAAACCACCTTAGTGGGGTTCGGCCATACAACATGGCCGAACCTCACCATCTTTATTTGGTCCTTTTAAATCCTTCACTTAACCATACAAATCAATCATTAAGTGTATCAATCACCATTAGTGGGGTTCGGCCATACTACATGGCCGAACCTCACCAAACTGATTTGTATCCCCACCTTCCATCTTATATCATGGTTGATCAACTTAATATTACTCCATAACTAAGCCTAGGTAATTCCTTAATCAAAAGTATTAAACACATCATAGATGCCCAATATGATTCAACCCAAACATGCCATCAAAAACAGTCCATGGGGTTCGGCCATACACATGGCCAAACCCTATGGTTCTCTTAACACAATACTTCCATCAATTATATACATATGAGACTCCACACTTTAACTATGAAAACCACATCATTCAGCCATCCCATAACTGGTCCAAAACAGCAAGCTTATCTCCATTAAAAATCCTTTAAAACCTTCATTTTATAATATGGATTTTGTCTTTCAAACACCATAAAAATCACCAAGTTTTCTCATGGGGTTCGGCCATCCAATGGGGCCGAACCCTATGGTCCATATTTTACCATTTTTAAACATCATAATCTTATATCTAAACCATTGATGGATCTGGCCATACAATGGCCGAATCACATTCCCTAATCCATTTTATTTAACAAAGGTTATGATGCACTTACTAATACCGCGTCTCCTTCGGTTCTTTGACTCCTTTTAGATCCTTAGCCTTCCCTCTTCCCTCTTGTTCTCCTAGCTGAGATCAACCTCGCTGCAATCTCCTTGGAATACTTCAGCCAGATAATATGGATTTGAGGGAGAAAGAGAGAGAAAGGAAACTTTGATCTTAAACCTTGGTGCCATGTGCTTTTGTCTTGGTGAAAGAAATCAACCAAGGACTGATTGCAAATCAGTAACTAGCTGTTGTTCTTGGTTTTGGAGAGATGGAGGACGCCCAAGAGAGGAAGAGATAGTGATAGAAAATGAAGTCCTTTTGGCTAATCAAATTCAGCCCAAGGTTAACCTTGTGTAACTCACCTCCCCTTAATCAAAATCCTTTATGTTACTTGGGAGTTTCATCTATGAAATGAAACTCCCCAACCCTCCAACGTCTCCCATGCATGGTATTTGTGTAACCTCCCCTTTTCTTCCTCCTCTCATTATCATCTCACATGGGGGTTTCATCTTGAGATGAAACCTTACCCCCTCCTCCAACGTGTAGTCTTAACATATTTGAATTTGAAAAGTCAAAACCTCTTTTGTAACTCCATAAAACAGCACTCATTCATTCTCCATTCTTGGAGTTACTAGCATGAAATAACACTCCCAAATATTCCAACGTGCATCACCTTTGAATGTGGAATATTACCTCTCACCAAGTCTAACTCCCAAAACGGCAACTCCAATTACTCTTTGACTAAACGTTTTATGCTTGAAGTAAACCCCCATGCAGCCAACGTGGGATATTATTTGAATTTGAAACCCACAAACCTTTTATCTACTCACCTCACTCATTTAGATATTCCATTCTAACCCATTTATTTAGCTCACCCAACTCAACTCATTCATTTAATATAACTCAACTAATAAATTCAACTCAACTAAGCCCATCATTTATTTCAACTCAACCAACTCAAATATTTAATGAAACTTAGACCAATTAAGCTTTGAGCTCACTCCATGATTAATCATGCCCATCTCGACCCATTGGGTCCCATTTTGGCCATTTTGACCCATTTATCAAAATTTGACCCAATTACAAATCCTGACCCGTTTGAGTACATCTCATCCATTTATTTGTCTTATAAACATAACTACCAACCACTGGGTCTTGATTGGACCATCGGCCCAACACTTTACCCAATTAAATGCATATCACATAAATCACAATGGCAATTCCGTAAATATGGATAAATTCATGTGAATTGATATATTGAAAAATCTAGGGTATTACATGAGTAAGGCCTCGAGGTCACTCAGTGCCCGACAAATATAGCGTCGGCCTGGAAGTGAGATCACTCAGTGCCCGACCAATAGAGTCGGCCTGGAAGTGAATACAATAGTATATACACTATAGTAATAAGAGAAGAGGGTTAGTACATTTTTTTAATTAACAAGGAGTATTAATATCACATCACAAACAAGTACAATCAAATAAGATTAGGCATTAATAACAATCAAACAATATTTTAACACTTAAAAACTGGGTTCCTCGGAACCAGGTACTGTGGCTTCTGATCATCCGAATCACACCTAAACTAGTCACTGACCTCGGATCATGGGTCTGACTTCGGATCGTCCGAAGATCGGGTCTCGGATCGTTCGAAGTCCATCCGAACCGAAATGAAATCTGAAAACAAGTCTCGGTGGGTCTGGGTGCCTCAGAACATCCGAGTAGGTTCGGTCCTTCCGAGCTCTGATCGGGTCTTCCGAAAGGGTCAGGCTAGCCTCGGGCGTAACTGGGCTTCGGGTGAAGCTCGGAACGTCCGAGGGGTACTGCACCAGCAAACAGTGACGGTAGACACTGTATGAAATACGAATCCAGAAACAGAGGGTTTCCTGGATTCAGTTTCCACACCTAGCCGGTCAGAGGAGTCCTCTTTCCATAGGGAATGGTTTGGAGCCTTGAAGCTCATTGGGTCAACCGATTTTAATATTGAAAGCTCACAGGGTACAAGAAACCCATGGTTTTTTCCTTAAACTTTGAAATGGTCTTACTCACTCAAAACAGAGCCAAAACCGGGTTTTCTTGATTCTAAACCGACTGTAATTGAAAGAGGAACACAGTGATTACCTTCACTGGAGTTCCTAGGCTAAAATCTAGATTTTTGAAAATCTTTCCCGCTTAAGCTTACGGCTGGTAAAACAGGGAAGAAAAACAGAGAAGAACAGACAGGGTGATCGGCTGATTTTCAATCAGCTGGATGAGAGGCTAAGAGAGAAGAAGATTTGAGGGATTGAAGGCTGAGTTAAGGGGCTCAATTTATAGAGCTTTGGCCCGGATGAAGTGGCCATCGAGCCATTGCATGCTTCTGCATGCGGCTGATGCCAATGTCCGCTACAGTGTAACCACTATTTCGGGCGTTGGTTGCAAAACAGCCCTCCAACAGTTTCCATTTTGCAGATAAGTCCCTCTTTTTAATAAAACCGGATTTTTAACTTAAAACATAATTTCAAAGGCTCAATAATTTAATCCAACCTTACCTGATAGGTTGGGTTTTACAAACTTTGATCACCACAAAAAATTTTGGAATTTAACTCTCAATAAAAACCATTGATTTAAATCAAAACCATAATTTAACACTATTTACTTAAATAAACAATTGTTAAATAAAACAATTTAGAAATCTCATTTTGGAGTTTTAAAGAATAACTAGACCATACTTAAAATGGTCTATCATAAAATACTAGTTTCGAAATTTATCTCCTTCTCAAAACCCTTTAAAATAATTAATCCCTTTCGGGGTTTTGACGGGCAGATTTTAAATACTATTTTCTGAAAATAAAATTATTTTAAAATCAGAAATAAAAATCCTTTATTTAGGAGAACATTATCATCCAATAACAATCACATAGCAATATAATTTATAAAATAACAACTAGAAGCGGTAAATTACCAAAATGTCCCTCTAGCTGAACGAGCTGGATCACTGAGCTTTCGAACTCGGATTGGGCCACACTTGGGCTTTCCTCATAACCTTAACCGTAATCTTCGAGATTAACCGGTTAAACAAGATTAATTAAGGTAAACTACGCCTAATCTGAGGCAGGGTATTATAGTTCATTTGTGAAACCCCTACCCACCAATGTGGAAAAGTTACACATCGGTGGTGGAGGGGAAAAAGATGGGGGATTTAAGTGTGGGTGGCCTCCCTTACTCATGTGATGCGTTTTGGGCCGGGCCAGCTGGGCCCGGGCCCAAATGCAAAACCGTGCAGGCTCGCTTGTGTGTGAGGCTCAGAGCGGACAATATCACACTGAGTCAAGCCCTAAGCCCTGTATTCAGGTCGGGTCGTTACAAATGATATCAGAGCCGAGGTTCTACACTCGGACTGTGTGGGCCTATCATCCTTCTCTAGAGTTGTTGAGACATCGGTGGTGGAGGGGAAAAAGATGGGGGATTTAAGTGTGGGTGGCCTCCCTTACTCATGTGAGGTGTTTTGGGCCGGGCCAGATGGGCTCGGGCCCAAATGCAAAACCGTGCGGGCTCGCTTGTGTGCGAAGCTCAGAGCGGACAATATCACATTGAGTCAAGCCCTAAGCCTTGTATTCGGGTCGGGTCGTTACAAATGGTATCAGAGCCGAGGTTCTACACTCGGACTGTGTGGGCCTATCATCCTTCTCTAGAGTTGTTGAGTTGGACCGGAGTCGAGCCGAGGACGGCTCGAGGCTTTAGGGGGGGTGATTGTGAAACCCCTACCCACCAATGTGGGAAAAGTCCCACATTGGTGGTGGAGGAGAAAAAGATGGGGGATTTAAGTGTGGGTGGCCTCCCTTACTCATGTGACGCGTTTTGGGCCAGCCAGATGGGCCTGGGACCAAATGCAAAACATTGCGGGCTCGCTTGTATGCGAAGCTCAGAGTGGACAATATCATACTAAGTCAAGCCCTAAGCCCTGTATTCGGGTCGGGTCGTTACATCATTAGTACGGCTTCATCGTTCGTCGTCTAAACGAATGAAAAATGAACTGGATGTTCGTTTAGACGATCTAAAATAGAAGGGCAAAATGGTAATTTCACACCTAAAAAAGAAAAGCGGTGTCTGCTAGCAGGAAAATGTGGTGTCTACATGACTAGCCCATTTTTTTCAAGGTGCACTCCTTTAAAATGAATTTCCAAATGTACTTTTATTTCTCTCTTCTTCTCCTTTTCTTCTTTCCTAAAAATAAAAAAGGTAATAATGTTTGCACACTTTTCACAATAGTGCATCACATTTTTCTCTCTTTCAAAAAGAGAGAACAAAATAATATTTTTCTTTTAAAAATAATACAATACGATAAAAATTCATATTGCACGAATCATTATCCAAACAAAAAAATAAGAGTCCAAAAATCACTGCTGGAGAAGAAATTCCCACGCTAAGTTGATCCCGTAGGATTCGTTGCTTTAGAAAGCGTAACTACGTGTCCTGCGTTAGAATATTTTAGTTATCTGTCGTCATCAATTTATCTGTGCCCGCATCTAAATTTAGGCAGCCCATTAGGACACCCCCTTTTCTACCACGGAACACCCCTTTTCAAAATTTAGGTGCAAATTACCGTTTTACCCTTCCGCTCAAAAATCTTCGAACGATTAGACAGGCAAATTTCCACATCCTTCGAACCATAGCATCGTTCGAAGGATCATGAAGATCCTTCGAATGATGCTACAGTGAAAAATTTTCAACAGTAATTTTTTTTTTTTAATTTTGAAGTTATTTTTTAAGCATAGTGTATTTTCAAAATTTCTCAAATTAAATATATGGACTAATTTCGATAGTCTGATAAAAATACTTTAAGAATTCAAGGTCTTTTGATACTCCCAAATGCTTAAAACACAGTGTTTTACAAATAAGGGTATCCCTTGGCTGTGTAGAAAATATATTTGGGAGTGACAAAAGACCTAGAAGTCTTAAAGTATTTTTATCAGGTTACCGTAATTAGTTCGGATATTCAATTTGAGAAATTTTGGAAATACACAGTGCTTAAAAAATAATTTTAAAGTTTTTTAGGAGATATCGACAACATAAACAGTTATTTTTTAAGTACTGTGTATTTCCAAAATTTCTCAAATTGAATATCCAGACTAATTACGATAGCCTGATAAAAATATTTTAAGAATTAAAGGTCTTTTGACACTCCCAAATATATTTTCACACAGCCAAAGGATACCCTTATTTGTAAAACACCGTGTTTTAAGCATTTGAGAGTGTCAAAAGACCTTAAATTCTTAAAGTATTTTTATCAGGCTATCGTAATTAGTCTGGATATTTAATTTAAATTTTTTTGAAAATACGCAGTGCTTAAAAAATAACTGTCTATATTGTCGATATCTCCTTTATAACTTTAAAATTATTTTTTAAGCACTGTGTATTCCCAAAATTTCTCATATTAAATATCCGGATTAATTACGATAACCTGATAAAAATACTTTAAGACTTCTAGGTCTTTTGACACCCCAAATATATTTTCCACACAGCCAAGGGATACCCTTATTTGTAAAATACTGTGTTTTAAGCATTTGGGAGTGTCAAAAGACCTTAAATTCTTAAAGTATTTTTATCAGGCTATCGAAATTAGTCTGGATATTTAATTTGAGAAATTTTGAAAATACACAATGCTTAAAAAATAACTTCAAAATTTAAAAAAAATAAATTTACTGCTGAAAAGGTTTTTTAGTGAAAGGGTAAAATGGTAATTTGTACCTAAATAGGGACGTTCCCCGGTAGAAAAGGGGTGTCGGGCTGCCTAAATTTAATCTTGGGTTTCAAAGGAATATTAGTGTGATCCGCAGCTGCATCAAAAGTTGTAGTCCTATGGTCCTCCATCGTTTCCAATTTCACTTCCAATGATTTGAAATTGAAAGCATTAACAACTATCACGCTCATATGCTGAGATCCTCCGCAGTGGAGTTGGGCGATCCAATGGGCCACCGATCATGTACTGAAATGGACGGTTCTGATATCAATAATCCAGCTGACCACTCTTATCATCAAAATCACATACATAGAATTTGTCAGAGAATTTTATTTTCAAATTTTATATCTGAGAGACTGGCAATGGTTTAGAATTTAGATGTTGGAGTTGTGAAGTGGGAAACTAAGACAAGCATTTGGAGTATGTTTGGGGATAGTATTAAAGCGATAGTTATCAATATGAAAATAAGAAAATTAATTATTAATATTAAAATTTATATATATATATAATTTAAATTAATTTTATTAAATATTAAATTGTTTCAATAGAATGGACAAATAATTTAAAATGAAATTTGTTTTTAATAATTTTAATATTAAATCTCGATGATGTTCTTTTCTTCTATAAAATTAATACTTTATCAAAATTAATTCGAGTCACGGGGTTTTATCATTGAATGTCTAAAAATTTACTTAAATCAATTTTAATTTAGTAATTTATTTAAATTAGTGTTAAAAATTAAACATTATTAATCAGAATGTCTTTAGACACCTTTCAACTCCATTAAACAATATGAGATATATCATTATTATCATTATTAAGATTTATTAAGCTATATAGAAATCTACGAATTCACAAGAGGAAGTTTGTGTATATATTCTAATGGATTTGAATCATATAATACAGATGAAAGATAGAAAAATAAAAATCACGTAAATTACAGATCATATTTAGTTTATGACATAAAGTAAGACTATTTAATGTTTATTCTTATACAAGATTCTACAATGAGTTAAGAGGCTTTAAAACTACTACATTAGTGTAACTTATTTTAGAAAAAATTAAATTATATTGGGCGAATGTGAATTAGATACATTTTTATTAACAAATGAATCTATCACTTGAAGGTAATTAAGAGAATTTCTTTCACACTCTTTTAAATAATAAATAAGTAACAAACAAAAATTATAATTATAATATAATAAATTAGAATAAAAATAACACTAATGTGAAAATATTTCAACTAAAAGACCAACATATTATCCTGATTTTTTTTCAAAAAATAAGCATAATTGACTAATATAATAAATCTCGATTGAGTCTAAAACTTTTAGGATAGGATGACTTGAATGTATGGTTTAAAAATAAAAGGATAGAATAATTTTGAGAAAGAAATAAATTTGCACGTTGGAGGATGACGTGGACCTACCGAAAGTGACTGTTACTTGTGATAAAACTAAAAAGGTCTCGGTGGTCCCTTCTAGATCTTTACAGCTTTTATGATGAGAATTTATTATCATTTGGAAGTACATGAATCCTTCACTGAAACTGACTCAGAGTAACTTACTGCCCAAGTAACTAAAGCACTTTTTCTTTTATAAATATGGTTACAACAGAAAGCTTTATATGGTTACAACAGAAAGCAGTAAACAGTTTCTCCATTACACCGTATCTTTCGACAACAACAGGCTTCACACTGTCACTTTGTGTATATGCTCTCTCTCCCTCATTTCTTCTCGCTGTGGTAAACAAGTAAAGCAGACACAGCCCCCTTTTAAACTGGAAGGAAGATGAAGCTGCTTCTTCTGCTGCAAGTTTTGTATTGGCAACGAAATTACATAACTGCCCTCAATTGCATCTTCCACGTAAAACTTTCTATTTTCAAGACATGTGTAAATTGAAATATTTTTTAAAAATTTTCAATATGGCACAATACATAGTTATAGAGTTTATTTATTATGTGAAATGAAAAAAACAACTTTTTCAATTTAATTGTCGTGAAAATTTTAATCTTATTTTAAGTTTTAATTATCAAATCTAATATAAAAAATTAAAAATAAACAACTAATGATGAATTTTTTTTTTGAACTAGTAAATTGATATTTCAATATCATATTACAAATAATTTAGAACGAGATAAGCTCTGCTGTACCTGTACATCTAAAGTTTTTCTTTTACACAAAATAGTCACTCATGCACTTGCATAGTTACATGATATTTCCATGCATTTTAGGTTTAAAGTCATAAAATGATATAAATTACAAAATATTTTATCAAAAATTAATTTAATTTTTTAATTTTAATTATTTTAAAAGTTTTTTAATCTCTTAACTTTTGTACTCATTACATACTTTGATTATTTTAATTAATATGATTTTTGGTCAATCACATACTCAATATAAGACCAATAAGACCAATATCCACTCCATATAATGAGCCCTCACCTAAATCGTTATCCAGTACATAAGTGATCATCTTTTTTATTTAATATTTAATATAAGTAGTGCATGTGTCTCACATGTTAAAAATTTATTTTAATAGAAGGATTAAACCTTTGTTTAATCATTTTAATCATAGTAAAAAATTAATAGCCACCATTAAAGCCAAAATTCAGATTTTAATTTAGATGATGATAATTATGATTAAAGATTGAAGGTCAGATAAGTAATTTTAGTTTTAATTGGTTCAATGCTTCTGCCGATAACTTCTTTTTCTAAATTAGTAACCATGACGCACTTTTTTCTAACTTTAGATATTTTCTCGCTAAAGTAATAAGAAAGCATCACGTTATCAAATGCAAATCCTAGAGGTTTTCAACATTTCATGTTATGAATTTGACAAAAAAAATCTTTAGATATGAAAGAGTGATCTTTTTAACTATTTTTTAAAATGATGCGAATTTAGACAATAGTTCAAAATTCAATCTAAATCAATTTGACTCAATTAGAGTCAAGGTATAATGTTAAAAGAACCAAATCAAATTAAATTTTAAAAAATACTAAACTCATTGAGTTTGTGAAAAACAAGGATAAAAATAATTTGTTGTGAAAGAAAATATATAAAATTAGGATTTCGTGGAGAAAATAGTAACAAATCCTCCGGTAAGCATTTAACATTAAAAAAAAAAAAGAAAAAAAAGTATGTGTGCAATGAACATTATAGACAATTCGTTATATCATATAAGATTTCATTAGAAAAAAAGGGTAATGTTTTTTGCACTTTACCCCTTTAAAATGAATTTCCAAATTTACTTTTATTTTTTCCTCTTTTTTAAAAATAAAGATAGATTTAAAAATTTCTTGTAAACGAGTACACCGTAGAAATGAGAGGCCAAAAATCACTGCTCAGAAATTCCCACGCTAAGTTGATTCCGTAGGATTCGTTGCTTTAAAAAGCGTGACTACGTGAACCGCGTTAGAATATATTAGTTACCCGTCCTCATCAAATTCTGGATTCAAAGAAATATTAGTGTCATCCGCAGCTGCAACCAAAATTGTAATCCTACGGGCCTCCTAACATTTCCAATTTCACTTCCAATGATTTGAATTTGAAAGCATTACGAACTTATCACGCTCATATGCTGAGATCCTTTGCAGTGAAGTTGGACGATCCAATGGCCCATCCAATCATGTGTTGAAATGGACGGTTTTGATATCAATAATCCAGCTGACCACTCTTATCATCTAAATCGCATCCATAGAATTTGTCAGAGAATTTTATATTTAAATTGGGGTCTACCCAATGTCCCAACTACCATATAGGCATGATGAACGGTTCAAAATTTAGGCACGACTTACAGACACCTGTTTTTTCTGCCTCTACACACCCAAATTTGAATTTTCGTGATAAATTACCATTTTACCCCCGCGTTTCCAATCATTCGAATGAATTGCCAGTTCATTTTGGCATTCATTCGAATGAATCCATTCATTCGAATGAATGCTCAAGTGTAATTTCAATTCATTCGAATGTATGGGCTGAACAGTAACACGGAATACTGTTCAACCCATTCATTCGAATGAACATTCCATCATATACAGCTGATTTATTCGAATGAATGTATCAAAAATAAACATTCGAATGACAATCCCTGACAGTCCCTAGTGTTTATGTCATTCATTCGAATGAATCAACCCATTCATTCGAATGAATCAGTTGATCCATTCATTCGAATGAATCAGTTGATTCATTCGATTGAATGCCTTGAAAAATTGCATTCATTCGAATAAATGTATCAGAGAGAAACATTCGAATGTCAGTCCCTAGTGTTTATTTCATTCATTCGAATGAATCAGCTGATTCATTCGAATGAATGTATCAGAGAGAAACATTCGAATGACAGTTCCTAGTGTTTATGTTATTCACTCGAATGAATGGGTTGATTCAGTCCAATGAATGACATAAACAGTGTCCATTTATTCGAATGAATGCAACTTAATATATAATCACCGACGATCTATCGATCGATCCACCAAACCCTAAGTCTCTCCCTCATTTAAAAGTTGTCCCTCATTCTGAAACCCTAAACCGAAACTTTCCCTCTCCCTTTCACTCTCCGGCTCCGGTTCCGGCTCCGGCTGTGTCTCCCTCATTCTCAACTCTCCCCTTCCTGATTCTAAGCTCTCCCCTCCCTCATTCGCAGCTCCCTCTCCCGATCCCAGTCGTTCGGTTAGCCCTTCTCCCCATTCATTCGAATCACACCCCCAATTATTTCATATCTTCGGAAGCCGCAACCATGTACAGAGAGGATTTCTCCACACGGTCGTATATATTTGGTAAAATCGTGGACCTTTCTTTTTTCACATAATTTGGATTGAAAGTTGAATCTTATTTTGAAAAAATGGGTTGGGGGTTTTTTTTGGCATTAAAATGTGATATGCATCCTAGATTAGTCAAAGAATTTTATGCCAATGTAGAAAGAATTGATGATGAGTCGATTAAGACATCTGTTTGAGGCCAAGAAATTGTTGTTTCACGGGAAAGGTTGGACTACCTATATAATTTTCCCAAAGATGTCATTAGAAAGTATGACAGTCGTACATGACCCACTGATGTTGAGGGCTTCGATTTTTTGGTAGTCCTCAACGAAATCTGTGGGAGGATAGATATCATAGAAAAGAAGACACCCCCTCTGAAGAACCTAATATTAGAAGAATGAATCATCCATCAGATAATTGTCAACTGCCTTTGCCCTAGAGAAGGGCAAACTACTGTGACATGGTTCGATGTATTTCTTATTTTGTGCATCATGAATGGGAAACAAATCTCCCTTTCCCATATTATCATCAGTCACATGCGCGTCTCCCGGAAGATCAGAAGATGCAGTCCTCCGTACGGTATTTTTCTATGTTTATTTTTTTAAGAACGCGGAATCCCTCTTCCCCCCAATGATAAAGTTTGTTTAGACCGATTTGATTATTTTAATGATTCAATTTTGAAGAAGATGGGATTCCACCTTGACACAGTGAGTAAGAAATGGTTCCTCAAAGTTGTCGAAGCACCTCAAGTTGAGGTTCACAGTGTACCTGAGCCATCTGAGGCACGCGAGCCACACGAGGCAAGGGCTCCTCCTCAAGAAGGATCAACTGGAATGAAACGCAGCAGATTCTTGATAGCATTTCTGTTTTGGAGGAGAAGATGATCAGAAATATGATCAGGTTTCTGAAAGGTTGGATGTTATGCAGAATCAGATTATAGATACTTTGAGGTTGGCAGTGCTTTTAGCACAAGAGAGGGGGATAACAACAGTATTAGGAGCAGAAGCAGATGTGAGTTTACGAGCAAGGGTATCTAAAGAATATGCAGGAGCCGCTTTTGCCCATGTTCGTCCATTTGGATCAGCAGCCTCAGCTTTAGCAACAAGATCTGACACCCCTGCATGTCCATCTAGATCAGCTGCTTCAGCTTGAGGAACAGGATCTGGCACCCCTGCTCGTCAATCTGGATAAGCTGCTTCACCTTCAAGAGTAGGATCTAGTACACATGGTCGTCCATTTGGAGCAGGTTCAGGGCCCCTTGCTCGGCCTAGTGGATTAGTAGCTTTTTGCCACTCTGCTCGTCCGACTGGATAAGTAGCAGCTTCTGGCCCCTGTATTCGTCCGAGTGGAGTTGCAGCAGCTTCAGGCTCCCTTGCTCGTCCGACTGGAGTTGCAGCTGCTACTGGCCCCCTTTCTGTTCTGAGTCGAACAGCAGCAGTTTCTCACTCCCGTCCTCGTCAGACTACACTTATTCCATTGAAGCGACCTCAGAATGCACTTATTGTATATGTACATCAAGTTGATGCACCTGCCTCCACTCCACCTGTTGCACCAGTTTCTGCACCTGCCTCCACTCCACCTGTTGCACCAGTTGATGCACCTGCCTCCACTCCACCTGTTGCACCAGTTGATGCACCTGCTTCTGCACCTGCCTCCACTCCTCCACCTGTTGCACCAGTTGATGCACCTACCACTGCACCTGTCGCTGCACCTTCTACATCTGTTCCAGATAACTCTTCTATTTGATGTACTTTTTTTTTTATCTTGACATGTAAAAGAGATGTTGTAAATTTCATATTTTGAATGAACATGTTCTATTTATCAGATTGTCATTGTGAATTGGGTCCTTACTTTAAACATATTATTTTGAACAGATGTTGTAAATTTGATATTTTGTAGCCTTGAAAAGCATAATATGGTCTCATTCATTTGATTTTCATACTTTCCATAATCACATTTAAACTGACATGAGCATTCTTAGCTTAAATATGAGAATAAATCTACTTCAATCGGAAGCCGTTCAAGAGCATTCTTAACTTAAATAGTAGGAACAGCATACAAGAGAGTACATTGCCTTCATATGGATATATTTTCATCAAAAATCAAAACAAAGTACATTTATATACTGAAATTAATAAATTTCCACTCTTATCTTCAACAGAGTATATTTATACTGAAATGAATACATTTTTAGTATAAAATGAATACATTTTCACTCCTATCTTCACTTCATTGATTCCACCATTCTTGGAAATCGTCATTATCTCTAAGATCACCAGATCACTGCATAACATTTAAAAAAATCGCATTAGAACATATGGAAGAGTTATATGTCGATTGGTCAATACATATCTATATCAATTAAGGAAATAACTTACTTGGGACATGACAGAGTCATATCGATTCATCACCAAAGTTGTAAGATCCACTATCCTGTGGAAAAAATATTTTGAGTTGTTAGTCTTTTTACCTTATTATGACTGTAGAAAAGATATGAATATGCACTTACTTGGTCAAGTTGAGAGAAACTCGTTGTTTGTGATTCATGGAAATCATGTTGATTTGAAGCAGCATTTAAATCTACACTTGAAGATACAGATGCAGAAGGAGTAATTTTATTCGGATATGTTCTCCTCGTATGACCAATATTTTTGCATAACCTATATTTCCTTCATTTAGTTGATTCTCTACAATCTCAAATGCAGAAGGATCTCGACGTGTAGATGTTTGGCCCTGTGATGAATTCTTGAACCTGGATGACATCCTCTAGAATATTTCATAATAGGGTGACTGACTGGCTTATCATGGATGATAAGATTTTGAAGATGATTTAGGAGCATCTCTTGATCATACGAAGACAAATGTCCATATTTGTTCTTAATACCTTCAAAGTGTACATCTAATACATCCCTAAGACTCCTCCTTTCAATATTCAAGTCATCCAATGAGATCAAGTCGATTCTCCATTGTGGGTGTATATCATCCAAATGTAATTTGTCCATCCATTGTATTTTGTGCGCGCATGGTAGGCCCGTTGAAGCTGTAAACTCTTCCGTACAAATGGGTGAAAACGATCTATTCATAAGCATATCATATTGGTTGTAAACCTCACTCATTGCGAAATGAGAACTTTGCCGTTCAATTTATCAAAGAAAGGAATAGACACAGTATGAGCAAACTGAATCTTTTCATCCTTAAGTTGAATCTTGAACTCTTCAAATTGATTTTCAATGACATGGGTTATCTTTCTTCGGACAACATCTAGGTCACCAGTAGATGTACCTATATAATTTTTCTGAACAGAATGTGCACCCTCAACCCTTGAAGTAGCTCAATTCTTAAAATGTAAACACCAGCCGATCCATGCCTTGACAAATTGTTTTCTATGTGGGATCCATGTCCTTATTATGTAGTTTACTGCCTGCGAATCATCTCTAAAATTTTGTTTGAATGCCTCAAACGCTGTATTGAATGCTTCTTCGGTTGGAGACTCAATCAGGTCATTCCATTCGGTAAAAAATGCATTCTAGTCTTCGATTTTCTTAAACAAAGGTTTACAACGAGCAACAATATTCTTCTTGATGTGCCAAGAACACAAAATATATACAGTATTAGGGAATTCCAAATCAATGATATTCTTTAAAGCCAATTCCCTATCAGTCAAAAGAACTTGTCGATCATGTTGCACTCAGAAGACCTTTTTAAACATCTGTAATGCCCATACATAATCTTCAAATTTCTCATTTCTTAGAAATGCAAAGCATGAGCAGAAATTCTTATTAAAACTTGTCACACCAACGATATGAAGCAATGGCATATGATATCTGTTGGCTTTGTACGTGCAATCCATCAGAAACACATTATGGTAGCTCTTGATAAGTAAAATTAACTTTGGATGTGCGAAAAAGAGATGAGACAGATGACCATCATTGTCATAGTCAAGAAAGTATTGATAACCATCTTCTTGAAGATATTCTATCAACACTTCAATTGAAGTTCGACCCCTTAGTTGCTCATTCCGAAGCGCAGAACAAAAATTGTACAAATCAGCCGCTGATATTCTAATATCTGGATTTTGATTTCTAAGGGTCGTCAAAATTTACCGTGGTGGTATATTGCTACTCCTCATTTCAATGATCATTCTTTTCTTAGCATCTGAAAAACATCTTATACTTGGATGACCTAATAATACATCCGATATATCATGATTGTGCTCCAAATTCTTTATGGTCAACTTCCATGGCCCATCAACAATCTGTTTTCCTTTAACTTCAAAAGGACAATTACATTGGCGAGAGTATGCTTTCCTCTTTCTGTCATCATCATCCAAACTAACCGTGCTGCTGTATTTACCTCCTCTATCACACCCAAAGACTAATTTATTTTCCTTATTACATGACCTCTTTATGGTACATACAAATCCTTGTTCAAGAGCGATATCCTTAACATAATTTATAAGATCCTCACGACTTTCAAAACATCCCTCAACAAACTCCATGCCACTTGAGGATTTAAACCTACCTCTAAAACACTAATAATAATGATTTTTAGAAAAAAAAAATGAGATAGGAGTTACCTTCGATTCGAGATAAAAGATCCAGACATTAGCTTGAGAGAGACAACTTCGAATTGAGATGAGAGATTGAGAGAGTGTGTTGAAAATGGGGTTTGAAAATGGGATTGAGAGGTTTAAGGGTTTGGGATTGAAAAGGGTTTCAATGTTTTGGGATTAAAAAGGAGGTTGAAAATGGGGTTTTAGGGGGAAGTCTTTGAAAAAGGTAGTTCAAAATGGGGTATAAGGGTTTGGGATTGAAATGGGGTTCAAGGGTTTAGGTTTGAAAAGGGAGTTGAAAAGGAGGTTGAAAATGAGGTTGTAGGGAAAAATATTTGCAAAAAGGGTTTAAGGGTGAAAAGAGGGTGTTGAAAATGGGGTTTAAGGTTTAAGGGAGAAGGGATTGAGAAAGGGGTTCAAGGGAGAAGAGAGAGGGAGAGGGAAACGAAGGTTTAGGGTTTTGAATGGAATGAAACAAGTGGAATTTCGTGGATCGATTGAATGCGTGTTTATATATAAGTTCCATTCATTCGAATGAATGGGCTGAACAGTGTTCATTCATTCGAATGAATGACATAAACACTAGAGACTGTCATTCGAATGTTTCTCTCTGATACATTCATTCGAATGAATCAGCTGATTCATTCGAATGAATGCAAGTTTTCAAGGCATTCATTCGAATAAATGAACATATATGTCATTCATTCGAATGAATGACATAAACACTAGGGACTGTCATTCGAATGTTTTTCTCTGATACATTCATTCGAATGAATGCAAGCTTTCAAGGCATTCATTCGAATGAATCAATTTGATTCATTCGAATGACTTAGTTGTATACGATGGAATGTTCATTCGAATGAATGAGCAGAACAGTATTCCGTGTTACTGTTCAGCCCATACATTCGAATGAATTGAAATTACACTTGGGCATTCATTCAAATAAATGGATTCATTCGAATGAATACCAAAATGAACTGGCAATTCATTCGAATGATTGGAAATGCGGAGGTAAAATGGTAATTTGCCACGAAAATCCGGATTCAGGTGTTTAGAGGCAGAAAAAACGGGTGTCTGTAAGTCGTGCCAAAATTTATATACGATAGACTGGCAATGGTTTAGTTGGTGGAGTTGTGAAGTAGGGAACTCTCGAGAGACTCGAAGATATGGGGTAGTCTTTGATTTCTTCCTCTAAGCAAAATGATAGTTGTCAACATGGATTTAAATCTCGGTATGGGGTGATATCTCAGCTGAGAAATTTCACTCCCATTTTTTTTTATTCACTTTTGTCGGCCGATATCGGCGGTATATATTATCGATATATATTGGATATCGGCGATATATATTGGATGTCAGCGATATATATTGGATATCGGCCAATATCTCAAATCTCAATTGATACATTTTGTATCGGCAGAGATTTGTTTTCCTGGTTGTTACTATGAAATTAAAGAATTTATTATTAATAGAAAGAATTAATTTTATCAAATATATAAAAATTAAATTGTTTTAATAGAATGGAAAAATAATTTAAAATGATTTTTTTATAATTGTAATATTAAATCTCTTTAATTTATTTTGATGATGATGTTTTCTTTGATAAAATTAATACATTATCAAAATTAATTCGAGTCAAAAGAATCTTATAACTTAATTATGTATATCAAATTTTTCATTATTAAATGTCTAAAAATTTACTTAAATCAATTTTAATTTAGTAGTTTATTTATGGTAGTATTAAAAATTATGCATTATTAATCTATATTATGACCATTATTATCATTATTATTTATTTCATTTGTTTATAGTTGAGTATTTGTAAGATTTATTAAACTACATAGAAATCTAGGTATTCATTGAGGAAGTTTGTGTATATATTTTTATCTTTTTCTTTTAAATTGTTATGTTAGAACATGGATTTCGACCATACAATATAGATGAATAGATAAAAATAAATAAAAACTACATGAATTACAATAAAGAGAGTTTTGTTGATTAGAATATTTAGTTTACGGCATGAAGTAAGATCATTTAATGTTTATTCTTAAACAAGATTTGGCCTTTAAAACTATTATATTTTTTTTTTGAATTTACGTGTGGGAAACCGCGGGATACCCAGCGTAAAACCCCCACGGATGAGCCCACTACTCTTAGGGCACACCAAGGTTAGGCCATGGGGGCTCGAACCCGCAACCTCCCGCTTCTTGAGGCGGGAGGTAACCAGTTGAGCTACACCTATATTAATGTAACTTATTTTAGAAAAAAATTAAATTATATTGTGCGAATGTGAATTAGATACATTTTTATTAACAAATGAATCAATCATTTGAAGGTAATTAAGAGAATTTCTTTCACACCCTTTTAAATAATAAACAAGTAACAAACAAAAATTATAATTATAATATAATAAATTAGAATAAAAATAACACTAATGTGAAAATATTTCAACTAAAAGACCAACATATTATCCTGATATTTGTTTTTAAAAAATAAGCACAATTGACTAATTTAATAAATCTCGATTGAGTCTAAAACTTTTAGAATGGGATGACTTGACTGTATGGTTTAAAAATAAAAGGATAGAATAATTTTGATAAAGAAATAAATTTGCAATTCCACGTTGGAGGATGACGTGGAAGTACAGAAAGTGACCGTCTTACTAGTGATAAAACTAAAAAGGTCTCGGTGGTCCCTTCTAGATCTTTCCAGCTTTTTAAAGAGAATATATAACCATTTGGAAGTACATGACTCCTTCACTGAAACTGACTCAGAGTTACTTACTGCCCAAGTAACTAGAGCACTTTTTCTTTTATAAATATGGTTACAACAGAAAGTAGTAACATTCACAAAAGAAATTACACAAAAACCTAACGACTCTATCAATTACAACGAGGGCTCTTCCATTAATTGTAAAAATATTTATATATAATTTATTCATTTTTTCAATAAAAACTCAAAATTGGAAAGTATCATAGAAATCCTGGCTTTTATCAAATTTTTAGAAAAATCTTCAAAAATTACACATACACATTTCAAACTATGTGAGTGATATTAATATATCTCCATTGAATTTCATAAGGAATGAATATTATTTCATTAAGTTATTTTTACAAAAACTCAAGATTTGAAAATTTCTTAGAGCCGAAACTCGAAAAAATAATGCAAATAGCTTTAAATCGAATGACTTTCTTTAAAACCTTTTTAATAAAATGTTGGTAAAAATAACTCGATTTAAAAGAGAAACAACATTAGCCGATACCATATAGTATCGTTCGATACTATTGATATGAGCGATACTAACTTTTTAAAATCGATACAATACGTATCGGCCATTTTCAAGACCTAAGGTAAAAAAAAAAATTAAGAATTTTTTAACTCACTTATATTCTTTAAATCCAAATATGCCTTTATGTTTAAATTCAGTGAGAATTTTTTGTGTACATCTAAAATACAATAGTAGTTAATATCTTTGCTTTTTAAATTTTATGAAAAAAAATTTAATTGACTATGTCATGCAAAACTTTGTAAAAACTAAAATGAATGAAAAATGTTATGATATTTGGGAGAGACATATTTGAATTAAAAGAGCTTTTAGTAAAGTGTGTGGAAGATTCTACTATTTATATAGTAAGAATATAGTTCAATAGAAAGTATTAAAATTAATTCTATTACAAATATGGTAAAATTTTCTTTCTCTTTAATTAGGAGAAATAGTATATATTATTTTGTAATATTTCTCCTGCAAAGCTCTTATTAAACAAGTTACTTTGAGGGAAAGTTCTACATTCATTCAACCAAAGGCCTTTAAGATATAGGAGGAATTTTTATGAGATTCTTTTGGGCCAGATTCAATCAACTAATAGTAAGAACTACAATTTTGTAGGAGGAGTCTAAAACATAATAATAGACTATTTGACATTATAAACAAAAATTTAGCCAAAATCTCTTTACATTATCTTATTAATGAGAAGCATGCATTTTGCACAAGTGACAATAGATAATTTTTCCTCCACTTAAATTTTTTACACAAAACTCTTCTAATTTTAAATATTAACATAAAAACGCACGGTCAATCCTTTAAGCTACCAAATTTCACCATAAGCTCCCTTTTTTTTATTTTTTTTTTACAAATTTTTGCTTGGAATTTTCTTTATATTTAACAATATAATTAGGTTAGACCAAATTCTGTCACGGCCCGGCCTTCGTGGATCCACAAAACGTGATTTTTTTTTTTTAATAATTACAACAAAAATCCCATCATCGGAAACAATATGATCAAATCATAAATCTTATTCTGATACCATTATCCTTAAGATCACAACATTCGCTAATATATACATCAGAGTAGCACCGAAAGCATGACGGTGTTAATTAAATGTTTAGAATACTACTTAAACTTTCTCAAAATACTAATAATAAACTCCCATCTAATGGGAATCAACACTATTGCTTCACGGCTCCAACGGAGGCTCCTCTAAAGCATCCTCAGTATTATTCCTTGAAATGTGAGGGACTTGAGTAACAAGCCCAGGAAAGAGAAACTACATTGGCCATGCACATTAGCATCAACACATAAGCATATTCATTGTTGATCATCACAAATGCACGTGCAATTCTCTACGTTGGGTCATTTCCCTATGATTGGTATTCTATCATTGAGATATTGTCCCTGTCTTTCGACATTATCGATCTATATTGACTTTAATAATCAGAAACCATTACTTCACACAACCAGCATATCCGATCTATATTGCGGCCTAGGCTGGGCCAATACTTCAAACAACCAGATCAACCCATCTACATTGACGGTCATTACAGACCCAATGCTTCATACATCGAGTTAATGACAAGTAATCTCAATATGCCTACATGGCGGTCAATATGCATTATCACACAATAAATTACCCATGACCCAACGTGATATTGCCCCATACTCGGCATTATTTTATCCTCACACAACTAGCATGCATTTCATATCATGTCCCACATGATTTCACTAACAGCATAACATGACACAATATAACATAGTCAGATAATCTGCAAGAACCAAATAACAAAATTCAATAACTGAAACAGAGGGCAGTAAAAGACCATTTTACCCCTTTTGGGTTTCAACGCGGAAACCGAGTAACCATACTCACACCTCTCATATACCAATACCTATTTTAGTAGAATCGCACGTACCTCTAGGAATAATAAATCGAGGACCGATAGTCAAAATGTTTTCCCTCAACCAAAATACCAATTAACCCCCTCAAGCCCATAAATTGAGACCCATACTGCATTATAGACGGCTAGGCCTCGACTCCCAGACACCATTTATATGCTTACATCAGTATACAGTAATTGATAAAAGAGTCCCTCATGAGTAACTAGTGTCTGGTCTCGTATTCTGGTCCCACTCCAATCTTTTCCATCTATTTAATGTCCATGGGTCTCAATCCGACTTTTAGAGTTGATTGTTTCAATTTTTGGATATTAATGCAGTATGCAATGCATTTCTTGAGAAAACGTGTGGTAGAATCTCCTTACCTTTGTTCGGTTAGTTTTGTGAGCAATCTCTGAAAATATGGTAAACCCGTAAATTTCCATTTAAAATCAAATACTCATAATGTGACAACCGGCCCTACCCCATCGTGATATTGTCCGCTTTGGGCCCTACCTGACCCTCACAGTTTTGCTTTGGGCCTGGTCCACATGGCCAAGCCCAAAAGGCCTCACAATGGGGAGGGTTGCCCCCTCTCAAATAAAGCCCCCACCACCCAAGCTCCCAACCGATGTGGGACCTTTGGGTGGGGGTGCTACAATCCACCCCCCTTAAGACCAAAGCCATCCAGACTCTGTCTCGTTACACTGACAGGGGTCCACACATAGGCAAGCAAGTCACACAAGTAGAAAGCCCTCACAGTCCAAGTGTTGAACCGTGCTTTGATACCACTTGTGACAACCCGACCCTACCCCATCGTAATATTGTCCGCCTTTGGGCCCTACCCGACCCGTACGATTTTGCTTTGGGCCTGGCCCACATGGCCAAGCCCAAAAGGCCTTACAATGGGGAGGGTTGTGACCTCTCAAATAAAGCCCCCACCACCCAAGCTCCCAACCGATGTGGGACCTTTGGGTGGGGGTGCTACACATAAAATATCTCATACCCCAGTATTTATTTTCCACAGAAAAACAGGGTGATGTCATGAATCTGCTAAGCTCTTTCTACTTCACTTTTAATTATGTCAGTAGAGTCAATCATCCAAAACATACAATAAATAAAAAATGGTAAGTATTTAGTGCCCAGTCTCATATTTCTCCAGTGCCTGGAGAGTATTGAGACTTAGCCCAGAGGGTACAATATGGAAAGTAAATAAATTACTCAGTGTTCAATTCGTATACCACTGGGTGGCTAAGCGCCACCTCAGATGATACCATTGAATGGCGAAATCGCTGCGGTACAGATGGAGAATTTCGGTTCAAAGGGTATAGTGTGGAATGTGAACCACACATTACAGAAAATAAATATACAAAGTGTCAGAAGGGTTAGTATTATGCCCATTTTTAGCTTAAAAGGGAGAAACCAAGATTTCCCAGAGGTTTTGGAAGCTTTAACAAAAAACCCCAAATTGTTGACAAAATAACCATTTTACCCCTGAACTTTTCAATAATTACGTTTACGTCCTTACATGGGATAATATGCTAAAAAGATGACCATGAAATTATTTAGTGAAAACGGAGACCTCCACGAGAAAGAGGACGAAAAACTGGTCAAAAAGGGATTTGTCGAAAATTTTCGCCAGAAAAAGTCATCGAAATTGCTAGAAAATGGTTGGAGGTCGGCTGGAGAAGTAGCTGGCGGTGGCCGAACGACGGTAGTTGGTGGCAGTGGTGGCGACTGTTGCCAACAGTTGCAGCAGCTTTTGCTGGATTTTTGAAGAGAGGGAGAGAGAGGAGGGAGAAAGAAGAGAGGGCAAATGGGAGGGAAAATAGGAGAGGAGAGGGAGAGTAGATGCATTTGAAATGGAGGGGAGGGTGCCTTTTCCTTATATAGAGGAGGAAAATATTATTTTACTATTTTTATTTTTATTTATTTAGTTCCAAAAATTAATATAATAATATTATTTCAAGACTTGGGGGCCAAGAAAGGCCGGTGTGACGGGATCGATTTTGGGGTTAAAAATGCGTACCTCTGAAAAAGATTTAACAGGTCCACTGTGAAATTTGACTTCACAGTATGGTTAAAAACACTGTTAATAGATTTAAAAATAATTTTGGGTGTATTACAACTCTAACCAGGCCCGTGACTAAGAGATGCCAAACCACAATAATTAATTTTATTTAACCATCCACCATAACAATTCATACCCTCCATGGGTTTAGATTACAACACAATCTAGTTTACCCCAAAAGTTACTTCCATAATCAAAGGGCATGGCAAAACACAAAAAAAAAAAAAAAAAAAAACCACTAGAGCTCCCATGCTGATTTTATCTTCAATGGTGGGGTCCACAAGACCCTGCCTCCGACGAGGTTGCACCTACGAGGGGTTAGTCCACCATAATGTACAATATATGAGCGAATAGAAAAACACATGGAGTACATAAATGAAGTATCAAACACAATATAGGTTTATATTTTCCCCATGCAATTGTATCTCAAACACCCCAATAGAGTCTCCAAACAAAGGGTATCCTTCCACAATCCACATAGGGATACTGTGATACCCTGCCCCTGTGAGCACACCAGTAACCGATGTGGGGAGTCCCACATCAGTAGTGAAGGCAAAGTAGAGTGGGTTTATTTGAGGCCACCCACTTCAACTCTTGTGTAATGCGTTTTGGGCCGAGCCATGTGGACCCGGGCCCAAAGGCAAATCCGTGTGGGCTCGCTTATATTCGAGGCCCAGAGCGAACAATATCACACTGAGTCAAGCCCTAAACCCTGTTTTTGGGTCGGGTCGTTACAGATACCCGTGACTTCTGATATTCACACACAGGTACCTAAGAAGGAAAACTACACTGAGGTACCTTAATTTAATTCTACGACTCCACTATTCACAATCCCATCGTCATCATCCCCCCTCCGACTCATACCTTGGTTGTTCTATGTTTCATCAACATTCCAAGATACCACGAGCGTCAAATCCCTACACACAAACCTCATGCAATTTCCTAACACTCCACATAAGTCCCATGGTATACAACCATACCCCCAATCTCCAATACAAGAGGACTTATGACATACACAATTCATTCATAAGCATCAAAGTCCACACCAAACAAGATTAATTCATAATTCACTCATGCAGGCATTTAAACAAACACATAGAGGACAATGGTATGGGAAGATCCCTCACCTAATGCTCCCGAGGTTTGAGGTCTCCAAGGTTTGGAGGAATGTCTACTTTAGTCGGTCCAGGAGCTGTTCAACACATAGAGACTAGTATTACAACCATGATTTAGCTTAAATTACACAAAATTCTCAATACCCCCAATATTTTCTCTTAAATAGAGTTTTGAACCAAGGGGGTCCAAGGACCCTCATCCACACCATCTCAATCCACGAATCCCTAACCCCTTTCAAGGATATACCCCTTTTTCAACCCACCCCCTCCTTACCCTTTAGTTATTCAAGCATCTAAAAAAGTCAGGATGATGAAAGGGGTTTACCTACCTTCCAAGAGAGCAAAACACGAGTATGGAGGCCTAGAAGAGGTGCTCGATGCAGCGTGCCTGCGCTATTTTGGGCGTATTGCTGTGTCTAAAACTATGGTGTGAAATAATAAGAGGGAAAAAAAGAGAAGAAAAAGAGGGTGGGACAATTTCGAGGACGTCCCGAGGCCTCCTACTCCGTGAGCTCTAGAAAGATAAATTCTGCTTGCTTATTCATTACTTTCTAAACAGTAAATAAAAAGGGCTCTCCCTATTTAGGAGGAGATTATCTAAGAAGAGATTACATTGAAGAAAAAAAGACTATATGTCTTTGCAAGCTAATCAGCCAGCTAATGCTTATCCTCATCTATCCCCACTTCAGCTGCGAGATTCCCTTGCTTGGCTGGAAGGGTCACGTGACAATCCTTCGCCCTTAGGACCGACGTCGTCCTCGCTGAGGAAGTCTAAAGACTTAGTTCTCGTGGTGTGAAATTTTAAATTACTCGCAAGCGTACGAACCGATTTATAGTATAGAGCATGAGTGCGAGGTCGTACCCAAGGGAAATCTACAAAATATATGTACGAAATAAAAAAATCGCACTATTTAAAAATGATGTGATTTAAGGAAATAATTTTCTAAAACATTTAGTTATAATCTTAATTTAAAACAATGAATAGTTTTGATAAATTTTTGAGAGAAAAAAAAAATAAATCAAAAATAAATTTTTTACATAATCTACAATGGAATCCGGTCAAGCATTCGAAGTACCATGTTATCCGATTTAAAAACAAAAACATGGCCTAGACTATGAAATATTCTGGAATTATTAAACATAATTCAAGTTTCTAATTTAATAAAATTCTAATTAAAATAATAATTAAATCGGGATATTTCAAATCAAGCCTTAGGCTTGAGCGGGTTTTAAACTTGTGTTTCCCCAATTCTAAACAACCGTTCTTAATAAGAACCTTAGACTGGAGAGACGGCAAGTCCCACTGATCCTAAAAGGGGTTCCACTTTTCATTGAAAAAATCCTCAAATTAATTTGTTTCATGAAGTTCTTAAAAAGAATTAAAATTAAATTGAAAACCATCATTATTTAATATTTAACAATTGGGAATATCATACATCTAAACAAACCGCCATGAATTTTATTTAAAAATTCAGAAATGAATTACAATTCTCTTTTGGCTTTGACATAAAGATAAAAATAAAAATAAAATAACTTACAAGAAAATTATTTATTTTTCTCCTGTCTTTTGTCGTCCAACTTCCGCCTTCAATGTCTTGCCCGGTTCAACCTTCAACGGACCCGAAGCCTTGAATTTATAGGAGAAAAGGGATAAAATAGGGGGTCCTTCAAACTCAGCCGGGATAAGAGACCCTTTCAATTTCAAATTCAGAAGTTCAAATTCAGCCGGGGCTGTGCTTTGTCCTTCTTTTATCCCCTAATCTCTGCTTTCCTTATCTGTTCTAGATCTGATCAGTTGCTTCACGGCAGCTGCTTATCCTTCTGTGATCTTCTCATTTTCAATTTTGAAATCACCTGCTACATGGCAGCTGATTTACGGTTCAGCTGCCTTTTTCCCTTATCCTCATCTCTTCTATCTTTTTGAAAACCAGCTGCCTCCTTTTCCTTTATCTTCTCTTCAATCTTATCTCTTCTCTATCTTTGTCTGATTTGAATTTGAAAGCAGCTCTTCACAGACTCCTCTCTTCCACGCCTCTATCTCTTCATCGGCTATTTCTTTTCTTTTTATCTTTCTTTTCTTTTCTCCTTATCCCTATCTAGCTCTCTTCTGAATTTCAAAAATCAGCCACTTGGCAGCTCCTCATCCTTATCTCAGTTGGACGATCTGCACAACCCGTCTCCTTCTTATCCTTATCTTCTTCTCATTCCAAGCTGCACAGCAGTGCTCCAATTTTGAACCCCAGCTGATCTTTCTTATCTCTATCTTCTTGGCAAATCTGTACAACTCATCTCAAAACCGAGTTGTTCTGCTATTTCTCTGTCTCTTCTGATTCCCTGCTAATTGACCGTTGGAATTTCAACCAGAAAGCCAAGTCGTGCTGCACCCAGTCGTTGTCTACACTTCGTTGCTGCTTTGATCATCTCTGCCGGCTACTGCTGTCTTCAGGTGGCTGTCGGTTGCTTCTCTCTGTTTTTGTCTCAGCTGCCGTTTGCTTCTCTTTCTCTGCTCATACTGCTGTTTGCTACTCTGCTTGCTGTTCTCTGTTGGAAACAGGCCCAGAGGACCCATCTGTGTGCTGCTGCTGTATGCATCGCTGGTTGCCGCTGCTCTGCTCGGACTGCTGTGTGCGGCTCTCGGCTGCTGCCTGCTGTGTGCACTCTCGGCTGCTGCCTGCTTGGCTGTCCAGCCTCTCTGTTCTGCCTCTGTTCTCACTGTTCCGGCTGCAAACCGTCAACAGCAGACTCTGCTGCTGCTGTTTACTCGGCCTTCTGGCTGCTCTGCTTCTGCTGCCTTCAGCCGGTTTCTCCTTCGCTCAGTCCAGGTGGCTGCCTCCGGCTGGTTGCCGTGTGCATGGTTGCCAGTCGGCTGTTCTTCTTCTCAATCTGCTCAAACAGCCGACTGCACTTTCTTTTTCCATCGCTGGCCTTTTGGCTTGCTGCACGTCATCTCTGCAATGTCCTTCTTCTCAGTTTGGCTTCAGCCGGCTGCTTCTCTTCCAGCTGAGATTCCCAGATTGCTGTTTTTGCTCGGCTAACTCTCTGTTTGTTTTCAGCTGGCTGCCGTTCAGCTGGCTGCCGTCGGTCACTGCTCTTGCTTCAGCCGGCTGCCTGCTCTGCTGGGACTGGCTGTGTGCACTCTCGGCTGCTGCCTGCTTCATCTCAGCATGTTTCAGCTGCTCTTCTTCCTGCTGTTCTCCACTGTGTGCCGCCGCTGGCTGATCGGGCGGCTGTTGCTGCTCAAGTGGGCAGCCGATTTGCACTGGCTGCCATCTGTATACAGTGCTGGGACTGCTGGCTTCCCTTCTTTCTCACATTTTCGTCCATGAGCCCTGCAACCAGAGAGAGGAAAGGAAAAAAAAAAAAAAAAAGTAGGAAAGAAATGGAAAAATAAAAGAAATAGAAACAATTCTTTCACGCTTTCTTTAGGCGGCGTCGGACACCCGATCGACAGTAAACAAGAAAGGTCGGAAAATCAGATTCGACGTTCACTCAAAATAAAATTTAAATATTAATTACCCGATCAACTTGATTTGACCATTTTGAAGGTGACGTCGACTGTATTTTTGAATTAACCAATTTTTATCATTTTTTTTATTTTCATTTTCTTTTCTTTTTTTATATTTCTCAAAATAAACTATAAAACTAAAAACAACCCTAAACATATCTAATATTTATAAAATAAGGACAAATTAATCTAATATTAAAGGGTAAAATTGTAATTTTACGGTGTTCATCATCTCGCCTTATGGTAAAGTTTCCAGGTGGCGTCTTCTGGTTCATCTGTCTCCTCTGGCCAACTTTCCTCCATGAGGAATAATTTTTGCGCATAACATTTATGGCCAATGCGAATTTTTCATTGCAATTATAACATAGACCTTTAGCCCTTCTCTCCATCATCTCCATTGGTGTTAACTTCTTTATAATAGGAGTTGACAGTTTAGGTTGGGCCACTTCAAGGAAGGTGCATGATTTTTCTGCCTCAAAACATGGTTATCTCTGTTGCACTTTGACTTTCTCCTCTTGCATGCGTGCCAGCCTGATTGCATCGGGGAGGTTGTGCGGCCTCAATATCTGGACACTTAATCGGATATCATCGTCAAAGCCTCCCAAGAAACAACTCACCATAAAGGACTCATTGAGCCCCTCGGTTTGGTTTGCTAGTTCCTCGAAGCGGGTTTGATAGTCTTCCACCGTGGTCATCTGATGTAATTTCGTGAGGATGGCAGTGGCATCTTTATATGGAGAAGGCCCAAAACGAGTGAGAAGACCGTGAGTGAAGTCCTCCCAGCTAGCAATAGCGTTGGACCTTTCCATTCAACGGAACCACTGAAGGCCATCAGCAGTTGTTGAGTTACTGGCATCTGCTGAAGAAGGAAAAATTGCTCAGCTCTATAAATCCATCCCTACGGGTCGGTTCCATCTAAATGCGAGAATTCCAAGTTTGCCATCTGAGTCATAAGGGTCTGATCCTTGTTGCCTCCTGAGAACCCGCCTGAGTATGACCCACGGATAAAGCAGGGCAAGCCTAAAACGTCTCATTCGTCCGAAGTACAAAGCTGTGAAATGGTGTCAAGGCTTGTGTTAACTGCAGCTGGCCGAGACACCAGATCATCCATTCTACGACCTTGGGTGGCGACCAAGTCATCCATCCTACGCCTTTGAGTCTCCATGGACTCCCGTAACAGATTCATCATTTCTTCAATCCTGGCGTTGTGCATAGCTTCGACCATGACAGTGAAACCTATCTTCGATACCTTGCAGCATGACTGCACTGTTTTGGGCGTATTACTGCGTCTGAAACTATGGTGTGAAATAAAAAAAGGGAAAAAGAGAGAGGAAAGAGAGAATGGGAAGATTTCGAGGACGTCCCGAGGCCTCCTACTCCGTGAGCTCTGGAAAGATAAATTCTGCTTGCTTATTCATTGCTTTCTAAATAGTACATAAAAAAGAATCTCCCTATTTAGGAGGAGATTATCTAGGAAGAGATTACATTGAAGAAAAAAGACTACACGTCTCTGCAAGCTAATCAACCAGCTAATGCTTATCGTCATCTATCCCCACTTCAGCGGCAAGATTCCCTTGCCTGGCTGGAAGGGTCACGTGACACTCGATCAAGATCAAACACATGCACAAAGGGATTTGGGAGAAAAAGGAAGGGGAGGGTCGGTCTTCCGCTGCTAGAGTCTTCCATGAAGAGGAGGGAAGGAGGATAGAACGAGGAAGAAATCCTAACTTGAGTGGAGGTCATTACAGGGTGAAAAATAAAATCAAAAGCCACTTGATTTAAATTGAAAACATTAGTTTTAAAATTTAAGCAAATGAATGGTTTAAACAATTTGAAAATATTAATCTAAAATTTGTGATTTTGGAAAATATTAAATCATTTTTCACAATTTTTTTTATAAAATAATGCAATGAGAATCAAAATTACAAATTTGCCCTTCTGACTTCAAACTATCACATCTTGAGCTCCTGAGCTCCGATTGGGCCAAATTTGGACTTTTCATTAACCTAATCATGGGACAAGGTATTAAAAATTCTCTCAGCTAACCAAATCCAAATTGAACTATCCTTTTTCTTTAAAACATTTTCCTATTTTTATTACTAAGATGTTGAAGACATGTTAAATCCTTTTAATTCATCAAATCAAAAACTTAAAATTTTATTTTTTATTTATAAATTTTTTGGATCAATTTTCTATTTCTTTCTTTCCAATTGAAAGAAAATCACAACTAGTTAATAAACAAATTTCAGATGTTCTCTTTCTATATATATATTTATATATTTATGACTAAGGTGTTTAAGTCTCTTAGAGCACCCAACTAATCTACCCCTACAAACCATGTAATTCTACGAAGAGTGGCTCTTTGTGTAGAGCCCCTCCCTCTTTCCCTATTTATTAGAGTGTTTAATTGATAATAATTAACAACTGGATGAGAGGGGAGATCGCCACGACGCGAGTCAAGCCCGAATCTGAAGATTCGACCCTTAACTGGCCCAACTAGTACTTGTACAGGGACAGAGTCCATGTATACTTGGCAACACACTAACTTAAACTTTTATGGAATTATATACATTCTCGTGACAAATAAGATACAACCATCTTTAATTCAAAGCAAAGCAATAGTTATCCCAAATAATTTATTTTTCAAATAAATGGTTCATTACAATAACTCAAAATTCTCAAATAACTCAACCCTAATTGTTTAGTTCTCTACTGAGACTAAAAGATAAATCTCCACACAATCCTCTGTTTTGCGCCATCCTCGCTATGCCTGGCTATTGTTTGGCCCAGCCTCATCACCTTTATCCCTTCATGTATTAGTTTCTAACAGAAGAAAGTATTGTGCGCTCTGTCATCGCCCAATAGGAATTCCCATCGAGGCCTCGAGGCTGAGACCAAATGTTTTCAGTTTTTCAATTTTTAACCATTGACTTCCAAGGTAATGGGGCTTGACCAAAGGTCCACTAGAGTCTATTTACCTGTGTGCCAATCAAGTGTCCAGTGTAGAATCTACAATGCATACTAGATCTTCCGGCAGATTTCTGACATCTTCAAAATTTTCCAAGGCAAGGACACACACACTGTCACGGAATTGACAAAACATAGACTCGGTCAATACGAAAGGCTCCTTCTAGTGCAAAACATGTTTGAAAGTAGTTTCAACTTAGAAACCTGTTACCCAGAACGACCTGTCACCCATTACCGATGGGTCGGTCCTGGCTATTCTCGATCGGTCTTGAACTACCGATATGTCTGTTTTCTAGAGAGCCCACCTGAGTTCTAAGTCCAGAACTCATAAATCTTGATCGAGGAGTCATTGACCACGAGAGGTCGTTTTAGCCTTTCACCGAAGGGTCGATGCATACGAGACTCTCGATCAGAGGCATACTCAAAATGACAGTTCAACGTTCCAGAACCTATGTCATTCGGGCCGAACAGTCTTTGACCACGATGGGTCGATTCTGACTGCACCGAGGGGTCGGTGAGATAAGACTGGTCAAGCTGACAGTGAATATAATTCATATTTCTAAGTTTGCTTCCATTCACTGTCAAGCTTTCTCACTAGGCTTTTAATGATTTAACAATTTGTTCTTGTAAGCCTAGGGATAGTCTTCTCTAAGGTGTTGGTACCACCTAAGGTCATCTATAGCCAACATACATGTTTTGTGATTGTCATAATGATGAGTTTTTAATCAGGTGGAGCATGATCTTTACTCTTGATCATCTTGGGTCTTCAAGCTTCCGACAAGTGCTTCTTTCCGAGTCATGGAATTGACAAACATAGGGTCTTGGCCAAACTGAGGCACTAACACTTTCCTTTCTCTTCTTTCTTTGAGGTAGGTGAGGATAGGGATGAGAGGAGGGGTATACCGCCGAAAATGGAGAGAGAAAGGAGAAGCCTCTATCCTTTCGTTCTCATTTTTCTCTTCCTCTCTTCTTTTCTCTCTTTTCTCTTTTCTTCTCTTCTTTTCCTCTGGTTTCCCTAGTAAAAAATGAATGGGTAGGTGAGTGTGGGGTGTAAACTCGCCTCATGCATTTAATGCATGACGTGACATGAGATGGAGGTGGTTGTGTGCGTCAGACTTTAAGACGCTGAACACAGTCAACACATCGTTGTGGTGACGCTATCGACACATCGCCTTTGTCGATGCATCGACCTGGCAACTTCTGTAATCGACACATCGATTCTGTCAATGTATCGATCTGGGGATCTGTTCCTTTGGTTGCCTTAAGTCAAAGGATAGGTGGAGGTGGCGTGTGGGTTGCCTCATGCATTTAATGCGTGAGGTGACACATGCAAGTGGTAGTTGAGTGTGTCAGGCTTAGGACGGTGGACACGCTCGACACATCGACGTGGTCGATATGTCGAGTGAGGGGTCTATCGACATATCGACTCCATCGATATGTCGGATTCGAATGACCTGGATTTTGCTTGTAAGGCACTGTATTTTTCTATTGCTCTCATGTCGTATATATCAATATCGTCGACATATCGAGCGAAGGGTTTGTTGTCATATCGATTCTGTCGACGTGTCGACCTGGGCGACTCTGTATTTCTTACTTCACTCTAGCCTTGGGAATTCACAAACACATCGACGCCATCGATGCATGGTTTGGAAATTCCAATCTCGGGTTGGGAAATATTGTCGACCTTATCGACATTATCGAGTTTGGGCTCGTTGACATATCAACACACTCGATATGTCGACCTGGGAATTTCAGATTCTTCTTTGTTTCACTTGATAGTCCTTACTATTTATCATCCATTTCCAACCTTGAGTTCAAAACTTCATATTTTATTCAGAATTGCTCAGGGATAATTGTACTGAGTTACTGAGTCGAAATTCCGGGTACTTACATTTGTACCCATCACATAGTTTAATTATTTTAATTAATGTAATTTTTGGTCATTCACATATTCAATGTAAGACCAATATCCACTCTATATTCAATGTAATTTTTTTCACTAAAATAATAAGAAAATATCACGTTATCAAAAGCAAATCCTACAGGCTTTTAACATTTCATGTTTTGAATTTGACAAAAATAATCTTTAGATCCAAAAAAGTGATCTTTTTAGCTATGTTAAAAGAATCAAATCAAATTAAATTTAAAAAATTCTAAAACTCATTGAGTTTGTAAGAAACAAGCATATGAATATTTTTTTCCCAGAGAAAATATAAAAAATTAGGATCTCATGGAGAAAATGATAAGAATTTCTCCGGTAAGCATTTAAGGTTAAAAAATAAAAAATTAATTTTATCAAATATAATTGTAATATTAAATCTCTTTAATTTATTTTGCCGATATTGTTTTCTTTGATAAAATTAATACATTACTAAAATTAATTCGAATCACAAGAATCTAATAACTCAATTATGTATATCAGAATTTTCATCATTTAATGTCTAAAATTTTACTTAAATCAATTTTAATTTAGTAATTTACTTAAATTAGTATTAAAAATTACGCATTATTAATCATGTTCAACGTCATCGAAATTTAAATTGAAGAAAATATGTATATTAGCATGATCTGTAGGTGCATTTAAAACTGTGGTCGTGTGGGCCTCAATCATGTTCAATGTCACTTCCAATGATCTGAAATGGAAAGCATTAACAACTTAGATCATCTCCAGTTAAGTTGGACAATCCAATGGTCCACCAATCAATGATCCAGTTGACAGTTACTTACCATCAAAATCGCATCCACAGAATCCGTTAGAGAAGTTTAAACTTAGAATGGGGTCCACCCAACTACTATTTAGGAGTGATGAATAGTTCAGATTATATATCTGAGAGACTGGGCACTGGTTTAAATGGTGGTGTTGTGGACTAGGGAACTGAGACAAAGCACTTGTAGTATACTTGGTACTTTCTTTGGTCTTTATAGGTACATTGGTAAATTCTCGATAAATTTTTGACAAATTCTATATTGATATTTTATTTTATTAATATTAATCTGACTTAGGAGAGACACATTTAACTTTTAGGACAAACAGTGATTATAGTTTATATTATGATGGATAAAAATCATAAGATTTTTAAAATGAAAGATTTTAATAATTGTAATATTAAAACTCTTTAATTTATTTTAACAAAGTTTTGTCTTGATAAAATTAATAGATTATTAAAATTAAACTGAGTCAGAGAACTCCATGGCTCAATTACGTCATATTAGTTTTTTTCATCATTGAAAAGTTAAACCTTACAAGACTACGAGTTTCGTTGATTAGAATATTTAGTTTTATGGCATAAGACCATTTGATGTTTATTTTTATACTTAGATTCTGCAATGAATTTGGGGCTTTAGAATTACCACATAAGTGTAATTTATTTTTAAAAAATTAAATTATATTGGCCAAATATAAGTTAGATGAATTTGTATTAACATGACTTTCTGATTTGAAGATAGTCAACTGAATATTTTTTGAATAATAAATAACAAAAAAATAATAAATTAAGATAAAAATAATTTAGAGATCAATTGATACGGGTATAGCATATAATGGATCATTTAAGTGATTTAACTGAATCTGAATGAAAAACTTTCTCGTAGGGCATTTTCTTCATATAATAAGGCCCTAAAGCAAAAACATAAACAGGTCCTAAAGTCTTGAATACATGTTTAAAAAACAGGAACACACACAGGCTAATACTGACCTTCTCATCATAGAAACACATAATCTGCAATCCATGATATTATTGTGAAAAAACCAAATAAAGCAAACCTCATGAAAACATTTAGTACAGAGTCCTAGAGAACACTCAAACCAGACCAGACCCATCACAAACACCATTACAAACTTGAAAACTCAAACCAGACCCACCACAAACTTGAAAATTCAACCAGACCCAATCACAAACACCATTACAAACTTAATAGTGGACTGCAAACCATACTTTCTAAGATGCGTAGTGTTTCCCAACATCAGTGTGTCCAACTACTTGTCATTGTCTCTGTTGCTCCAGCCCATTGATGATTTTCAAATGAAAATCATGTTGTTCTCTAGAGAACCATGCAACTTTGGGAGGTTAATGTGATCAGAAGGTGAGAGAGACGATACCGACCAAGTTGAAGAAGGAGAAGAAGAAGATGAAGATGCATATGAAGCAGGTGAGCGGGTATCGGTAAGCGACTCATAGTACATGCGCCCTCTATATGCAGGCAAGGTCTGCATAGTAGACCGGCGGGACTAAAGAAATTGGTTTAGTGCACCGAGGGAATGTGTAGCAAAGATTATATATGATCCGCTGCAGATCATCAGAAGAGAACTCATGTTCATCCCAGAGAACATGATAGTGAGTTGGTTTGCTCGTCCCCAAGCTCCCATTATGACTGCAAAGATAGAAGTCAAATTCTTCTGGATGAATAATTGTTTGGTCAACAACAGTTCCAGGAGCAACATTGCCGGTGTTGCGCATTCCACTTGCTTCATCTTTTGGAAAAAGTCGTGTCTGGTGCCGCTTTTGTGCCACCACAAGTGTGATAGTTGGTGAGTACCCATCGGATACAATCGCATTCTTGATATCAATGAGTTCCTCGTTAAGGACCATGTCAAACTGGCTCTCGCTGACACCATCTCGGAAGAAAATAATCTTCTTTGGCTTGACATTGTTGATCCTTGCATATACTTCAAGCAGCTCAGAGCACATCTCCCCGAGGTTCTGAATCTTCTCTGCACGGGGCTGGGCACTTAACCTGGGTGCATAATGGTTCGCAGCAGGCCAGTTCATTGTGGCAACAACGGCTGCAATTGATGGGCTCAATGCATTCTGGCCACTGGGGTGGTTTACATCAGCACCCATGAACATAACATGACCATCTCCTTTAAGACAGGGGAGTGGGTCATAGAGCTCCATGTTGCTTCCACCAATCTTAGCATTAATCTTGAGGGCAAGATTGGCAAGATATTGATCCTGGCACTTGTTGGCAGGGCAGCTTAAACAACATTGAGTAACAATCCCAACCTCAGTCTCACATATCAACTTAAGGGTCTTATAGCCTGGGTGCTGATCTGCCATCGGACAGAGAAGAATCTGAAGATTGCTTTCTCGTTTATAGACCTCTAGAATGATATTCCTGAGATTTACAGGATTGGAAAGATCATCCATGCTTGCTCGCTGATAAAAAAGAAACTTCTCCATATGAATGCCCAGTTTTTTGCAACGCTCAACTAAGGCAGGAATAAACCTATTGACATCCAGAGGCCTGTCTCTTCGATTCCTTGACTGCTGGCTGAAATCAAGGATTGCCCAGCGTTTGATTTCTTTTCCGTCAAACACCTTATGGTTCAAGAGGTTCCATTGGCCGTTCCCTTGGGGTGTGAGCTTGGTGGATCTGTTGTTGGTATCCCGGAGCTTCAAATTTGGTTGATTAATTACACGGCCTGTCACCTGTGTCATCTCCTTACTGACTGTGATGTTGAATTGTTGTGCAATCTCTCCCCTGTTAAAGAAGAGAGAAAAGAAATATTTAAATCACATTACCCTAACTGTGTAAACTGCCACTGGATCTAAAATGAAAACAAGGCCAAAATTGACAAATGTATGTATATTTTTTGACATTTTCTATTTGGAAAAACATTATGTTCTAGTGGTAAAAAATTTAAAGCCTAGTTGTTAAGTATAGAGGTGATTCCCTAGTTCTAAGTGACCTGAATGTTAATCTAGTGGTTGACAACAAAAAAGAAAAAATGTCACATGATTGTTTAACAATAAAAGTTTTTCCTGCAGTCACAGTTTTAGAAATAATGGAGGCACCAGATAAGTGGTCAGCTAAACTGAAAATGGGCCCACATATGGTTTTGTGCACACAATTGGCTTCAAAAAGTTCTAAACAGCAAACAACAAACTGAAATGGCCATTTCATGTTCAATTACAGCTAATGCAGGCCATTTCCTGTCCAATTACAGCTAATGCAGGCCATTTCCTGTCTAATTACAGCTAATTAAACATTTAGCTTTCCACAAAATTATATTGAAGTTCAAGGTTTCCATCACATTTGACTTTGCAACAAAATTATATTGAAGTTCAAGAACATCATTTTATCCTTAGTTTGCACCAAAGTCTCATGGGAAAGTTAACATAAAACTGATTTTGCATAGAATTGAACAAATCGTAGGTAAGGAGACGGAACTATAGTATTTGTTCAGACTCCAAACAGAACTTAGGGTATAAAAACATCTTTTAATATGCATTTTGTGCATTTGTAATGAATTTGAATAATCAGATCAAGTGACCCATCTCATGCAAATGAAGAATTATCAGATCAAATAATGATACAGTGTGTTTGCTGGTAATTAGTGAAATAACCCAACTCATGCACAAGAACAATTATCAGATATAACACAAGTTTCAAGCAAATTGGTGATACAGGGTCCATATTCTCAACAAGAACAACTTCGAGATCAAAGCAAATCCCATGGAGTGGTGCCATTAGCTCGAGCATTCACTTGGATCAGAGTGATATTCACCATGGTGTTGACATCTTTGGCATCAAATAAATTGGGCAAATTGAGATCACCAAATAGCAGTCCAGTGGATATCAATCCAAAAACCATGAGAGTTGGCTAATTGACAATTCATGATATATTAAACAAGATTGAAGTTGGATGTACTTACCCACAAGGCCCATCAGCTGCACGGACTATGCCATAAATGAGCTCCATTCTTTTCTCAGGTCTTACCAAAGACATATTTCTCAAGATTTTATCTGCATCTTTAGATAAATCATTCTTTGGGTACCTCTGCCCTGGGACCAAGACGCAGAATTCCATAGGCACATAATTCACCCTTTTGTTTTTTGAGAAATCCAAGCAAGGAAGATAATTGTACATGATCTGCAGGTTGTATTTCTCTAGAAAATAGTCCACCAACGTCATCTCCCTATTTGAATTGGCATCATTGAATGTGATTTGGCTTGTGTTTTGTCTTGTCAGTCCCATAACGGTGTACTTCTGGGAACACCGTCTGTGTGTCACAGTCACTTTCACTCCTCTCAAGGCTCTCTCTATATCTCTCCTCTGGTAGTTATCCAATGGCCTCTCAAATGAGATACCCAGATGTTCATAGAGAAAGTCAAGCACTGAGACTGGCTTACGAAATGGTAGAACACTGTAATCTATGCATAAAGATAGACCTTGAGCAGTCGGCTTCAAGCTCTGCAGATGCCCTCTGCAGCCTACAATCCCCCCACCAAGATCACAATCACGACCTGGACTTTGAGAGTAAAACCCTCGACCCATTGTAATTTTGGTTCGACTTGGATGCTCACGCATAATCACATCCATTGCTTGCAACACATCGCGGGGAATGGACTGTTCCTTTTGCATAAGATACGATTGCAGGTCAGAAAACTTTAGCATATTCACTAGATTTATGGTCACCACATAGGTGCGCTCCTTGACATCTTCTCCCCTTGATATCGTCACTGTAAACTTGCCCGTCGGCAGTTCCACAGCACTAAATATGTTTTTCTTTCCATCATATGCCGTCTTCGACATAGGAAATCGTGCAAGCTCATCAGAAAATAATTGGTTTCTAACCATAAGTGCATCAGAATTAGAAACTCTTGCAGTCACATTCGGCTTCGGCGACGTCTCGGGCTGTATGTCAATATCATAATGTAGGATCATGACATTAGGGTCAAACGACACCCTAAAGTGGTTCACAAGGAGAGAAACTGATCGAACTGCAACTTTTCCTCCTTTGTCTGGTCGTGATATCGGCATTACTCCAGTATTTGGGGAGGGTGATGATGACGATGCAGCTGAAATCTTTAGCTTATGAAGCTCCTCCACCAGAGACTCTGTTAATGGATAAATAGACAAACATGTAAGTATAGCTGAAATTCAGAATTAGCATGTCCACCAGATTCTTTATACTAAGGAAATCCGTGACAATCAACTGAAAACTGTTCTATCAATTGTGTAACTTATAAAACTCCACCCAAATAAATCCACTAGATGCACAGTAATAATTTTGCAACTTCTTTCCCAAAACGCAAGGCAGTCATCAGATACCTCACCATAAATTGCACAATGGTAACTGTAATCAGATGTTTATATTTAAATAAATACACATTTAGGCAGAGAATGATATTTATTATTTTCCTGCGGTGGTGCGATAGAAAAGGCTTCTCATTCCACCAAAATTCATCTTGATAAAATCAATCAAACACAAAATTTGAATATTAAAAATAATTTAAATGGATCAAATCTTAGATCCCATGCCTAATTGTGCAATATATACTCGTGACATTTGTGTGGGAGATTCACTTAGACCATTTTTATTCGTATTTTAGAAAATCCAATAAACAGAGTATCCCGGCAAGGTATCCTCATGAGTGAGGTCAGTCAAGTGAACAGAACTCGTATCTAGATTTTGGACCGACTCGATCAGCCGAGTCACGATCAAAATCAGAATCAGCGAGTGACAGAGAGTAATACCGATTCATAACCAAAACTGGATGTCCATATAGATAAAAATGATCATAGAGTGATAAAGAGTATGGAGCTCTTGGACTAGAGAAATTGTTTACCAGGCTTTGGAGGAATCAGATCGGAATTCGGGGGACGGGACACATATTCAGCCTTTCCTCTCCCACCTCCATTGCCTCCTCGGCCGGCATTGGAGCCCCTCTCACCTTGGGATACTCCTGCTTCCCGAGAGGCACCATCTTGACTGGGATTCTGCCCGGGATTCTCTCTTCTAGGCGCCCACTGGTTAGCAGAGCCCCAAGCCTGCCCAGTATTCGATCTCGGGACCGCTGGGTTGGGAGCATAGTTGCGATCTTGGCCCCAGTGCTGCCCAGCATTCGACCCCGTGGGCACAGGGTTGGCGGGGAAGTTGCGATTCTGGCCTGAATATTGGCCAGCACTCCCCCTAGAAGGTTCCCATTGGGGTGGCGGCGCATAACGGAAGGAGCGATCCTGGCCTGGATTCTGAACATGCCCACCCCGACGGGGGCCATAGTTGAAATCCTGGCCAGAATGCGACCGGAAGTTCTGGTTCTGATTCTGATTTGGGTTTTCTGCATTGTGCCTTCCTCTGCCTCTTCCGCCAGTGCCCCTTCCTCTAGTCGCTTGGTTCTCCATTACACCGTATCTCTGTTTATGAACTAACTGAACTAGAAAGGACAACAAAAGGCTTCACACTGTCTCTTTGTGTATATGCTCTCTACCTCTCACTTCTTTTCGCTGTGGGAAACAGCGAAGGCAGACATGGCCCCCTTTTATAGGGTAAGGAAGACGGAACTGCAAGTTTCGTGATCGAAATTACACAAATGTCCACAACTATATTTTCCACGAAGTTTCTACGTTTAAAGGAAACTTGCACACTACGAATGTAAGGATAAGAATATTGAGCACATTAACTTTGTTGAAAATTTTAATTTTATTTTAAGTTTTAATTATCAAATCTAATGTAAAAATTAAAAATAGACAACTAATAATGAAATTATTTTTTAGCTAGTAAATTGATATTTCAATATCATATGAAAAATAATTTAGAATGAGATACGCTCCTTTGAACATGTACATCTAATTTTTTTCTTTTATACAAAACAGTCACTATTCTCATACTTGCATAATTACAAGATATTTCTGTGCATAAATTCATAAAATGATATAATTAAAAAATATTTTATTAGATTATTTAATTTAATTTCTTTTAATTTCGATTAATGTGATTTTTGGTCGATCATATATTCAATGTAAGACCAATATCCACTCCATATCATGAGCCTCTAAATCTTTATCTAGTAGATGATCGATTTTTTTATTTAATATTTAATATAAGTAGTGCATGCATCTCACTTGTTAAAAATTATTTTAATAAAAGGATGAAACCTTTCACAAACATTATCATCATCAAAGTCAAAATCTAATTGCTGCTATTAAAACCAAAATTCAGATTTTGATTTTGATGATGATTATTATGATTATTATTATTGAAGATTTAAGGTCAGATAAATCATTTTAATTTAATTGGTTCAATGTTCTTATGAGTAACTCTCTCTCTTTTTCTAAATTAGAGATCTTGTTCGCTAAAGTAATGAGAAAGCATCACGTTGTCAAATGCAAATCTTAAAGGCTTTTAACATTTCATGTTGTGAATTTGACAAAAATAATCTTTAGATTGAAAAGTGTGATCTTTTTAACTATTTTTAAAGGTTTTGTGAATTTAGACAATAGTTCAAAATTCAATCTAACTCAATTTGATTCAATTGGGATCAAGGTAAAATGTTAAAGGAATCAAATCAAATTAAATTTAAAAAAATGTTAAATTCATTGAGTTTGTAAGAAACAAGTATATGGATAATTTGTTACGAAAGAAAATATATAAAATTAGTATCTCATGGAGAAAATGATAAGAAATTCTCCGGTAAACATTTAAGGTTAAAAAAGAAAAAAGAAAAAAGAGTATTGATGAAGGTTAAAAGGGAAATTAAGACAAGCATTTGTAGTACGTTTGGTATTTTATTTGGTCTTTCACATGTGACATGTCTTTCTCAGGAGACTTGAGGATGTGGGGTGGTCTTTGGTTTCTTCATGGCAACGTAAACAAAGCGATAGTTGTCAATATAAAATTTAAAAAATATTATTAATATAAAAATTATAAAAAAATTAGTTTATCAAATATAAATATATAATTTAAATTGTTTCAATAGAATGGATATAAAATGATTTTTTAATATTTGTAATATTAAATCTCTTTAATTTATTTTGATGATGTTGTTTTCTTTGGTGTACTTCAACTGCTTGTCTCTTGTCTTATGAAGTAAGATGTTGTGGATTTGAGCTCCCGTAGTCTAACATTGGTGTGTCATAGGGATAGTGGACTCACCCGTAAAGATTTTACATTGGATATTCCACAATTTTCCAAAGGTAAATTCAAAAAAAAAATAAAAAATATATATTATTAAAATTAATTCGAGTCACAAGAATCTCATAACTCAATTATGTATATCAGAATTTTCATCATTGAATGTCTAAGAATTTACTTAAATCAATTTTAAGTTAGTAATTTATTTAAATTAGTATTAAGAATGTAACACCCCGCCCTTTTCACTCTAAAATCAGAGTATATTTTTTTTTTATATATATATAAAAAAGTGTGATAAGAGCGGGATGTCACGACGCGAGCTAAGTCCGGACTTCTAAAATCCGACCCTTAACTGGCCAAACCCATATGTGCATGGACTAAGTCCATGTGAAACATTTCACATACGGTACTAAGTAAAACTTGCGGAACATTATTAAATCTAACTGCGGAATTATAATGGAACCTACGACTATTCCATTTTATTAGATAGCAAAGTACATTATCACTTTTCCAAAGTTATCTTAACTTAATCAATCATTCCAAACCATACCAAACCATAGCAATTATTAACTAAGTTATTACATGTCCATGTAAACTTAAATAAAAAGATCCATAAATAAATTCAATCAAAAGCCCAAGCTCCTATGCTTAGCTTTCCTCGTAATCCCCAGCTTTTGCCTTTCCCTTTCCTTTTCCTGCATCATCCTCTAAGGATAGAAATAGGGCGTTAGATCAACGCGCCCAGTATGTCTTCCGATTAGGGCTACCACAAAGTTAGAGTATAAAACATACAAATAATATAAAAATACGTGTCATCAAAATCTTACAAAAAGAATGCTATGTATGTGATGCAAATGTAATGAGTCCCACCCATCACAAATATACACAGCCACCCTCCACATTGGTTGTTCGGACGCCCCGACGGAGTGTGGACCCTCCGGTTTCCCTTGATGGGAATTCTTATTATCAAGATACCACCACACAGGTTTTTCGGACGCCCCGACGGAGTGTGGACCCTTCGGCTACATAACTACCACCCCATGCCATGCATGAGATGTCAATGAATACATGATACATGCCATTTGGAAATATATTCTAACATTTCATAATCCCATTTTGAACATAATACATTAACATAAACTACTCATAAAAATCATGATAAACATCACATATGAGAATGGTTACAAAGAGGTAGGAAAACCTACTTAAAAATCACTTTGAAAGTCCGCTCTTCTTAAACCGTCACCCGCTCACGAATGCGCACCGTTTAAGAGATTCCGTCACCTTGTTACATAATAATAAATTAAACTTAAATCCCATTTGATTTCCATTTTAATCCTAAGACCACAAACACCAACTTGTGGGGTTCGGCCATACTCCATGGCCGAACCTCACCCTTTTTAATTTTGGTCCCATTTATTTTCAAGTCCATTAATCTCATCATTTAAACAGCAGTCCTCTATTATTTGTAATAACCCAAGTCCATAAAAAATATTACCCATTTAATCCCTTCCATGTCCATGGCAACCTATCATGTTTCCCCCACCCCATATTACTTTTATACCATGTAGAATGACTAATATTCTTCCCTTAAAAGGTCCTTTAAACTCTTAAACATGCATCCACCAATTCCATGTTTTGAAAACCTTATAATAAAATTAGTGCACAAAATAATCCTAGTGGGGTTCGGCCATACAACATGGCAGAACCTCACCTATTCATCCTTGGTCCTTCTTTTAACATCTTAGCCATAATAACCCCATGGTTCGGCCATGAAATGGCCGACCCATGTCTTGTCCATATGATCATTTAAAAATCCTTTTCATGCCATTCATCATGTTCCATGATCTTTAAGTTTTGAAACCCTTTAAATTTAATAAAACAATCCACATGATTCAAAGTCTAAGAAATTCTAATTCTATGAATATATTGGGTGGGGTTCGCCCATACTCCATGGCCGAACCTTACCCCTTCTTTTCCATTCTTTTGGTCCATAATAACATCTTAGAAATTAATTTAAACATCACCCTTGTTCTTCCATTGGACTGATTTAATCAACATCTAAGTTTTCATCATTTAAAAAAATCCTTTTAAGATTATCATAATGTCCCATAATCTTCAGTCCTCAAAATGACAAAGTCTTTCCATGGGGTTCGGCCATACATATGGCTGAACCCTATGGTTCATCTACTCCTCCTAGACATACTCATTCGGTCCTTAGTTTTTATCCATGGGGTTCGGCCATACCCTTGGCCGAACCATATAGTTCTTTTAAACAAAATTTAAATAAATAACACTCACCAGTTCCGCGACTCCTCCGGTCTTTCTTTGCTCTTTCTTGCTTCCTTTCTTCCTTAGCCCTTTTTTTTTTTTTCTCCTTTCTCTTGCTTCTTTGGCCGAGGCTGATCTTGATCAATACCACTCCTCCAAAAATGGTTCGATCAAGAGGGTCTGTTCTTAAGAGAATCTGCTTGAGTGCAATGTAACCTCTAATTCCTTTTTCTCTCTTGTCTTGTGAGTGATCGGCTAAGAGAGAGTGTGAGGGAGAGAGATAACCAAATGGGATTATCTTCCCTATCTCACATGAGATAGAAATCTCAATCCTCCAACGTGTAGGCATTTGAATTTGAATATATTTTTTTTAAAGATAATACCATCTCCTTCATCTCTTCATGAATATCCATGTTTTGATTTTTAAACCACAAACCTCTACTCCCCTCCTTCCAACGTGTATGCCACATTTGAATTGAAAAACAAACCAAAATCCTCATTATCTCTCATTATCTTTCTTATCTCTTCATAAGATGAAAACTCCAAGACTTCCACATGTGCCTCTGAATTTGAATTTTGAGATGTCAAACCGTCCCCTTGGTTTGAATTTGAAAAATTAGACCATATCCATCTCCATCGTGTGTCATCATTTTGAATTTTAAACATAGCTTCCTCCATCTCTTCTATGTTTAAATTTTGAAACAAACCAATCTCCTCCATCTTCTCCAACATTTGAATTTTGAAATAAATAACTCCTTTATCTCTTTTGAATTTAAAATCCAAAACCGTCCAATCCATTCATCTCATTTGAATTTGAACTTTAAATATATTCTATTTGCTTAAATTTCAAATATTAATCCCATCTCATTTGTTTGAATTTCGAATATAGAACCATCCACCATTTTGAATTTAAATTCAAAATGTGAAGGCCGTCCAATCCACTTATTTGAATTTAACTCAACTCACTTGGTGGTCAACCAAGTCAAACACGCCCCAATGGGTCCCAATTGGACATTTTGACCCAATTGAATATATCTTACCCAATTGTTCCAATTGTAACCTTATCCAATAAATGACAAATTTCATAAATATAAGTAATATAAAATTCCAAGGTGTTACAAAGAATTATGCATTATTAATCAGATTGTCTTTAGGCTCTTTTCCACTCTATTAAATAATATGAGATATATCATTATTATGACCATTATTATCATTATCAGGATTTATTAAACTATATAAAAATCTAAGTATTCACGAGAGGAAGTTTGTGTATATATTTTTATCTGTTTCTCATAAAATTTTGAATTAAAACATTAACCATACAATACAGATGAAAAGATAGAAAAAATAAATATCATTTGAATTACAGATCATATTTAGTTTGTGACATAAAGTAAGATCATTTAATGTTTATTCTTACAATGAGTCAGGGGCTTTAAAACTACTACATTTGTATAATTTATTTTTTTAAAAATAAATTATATTGGCCAAATGTGAATTAGTCATATCTTTATTAACAAATGAATCTATCATTTGGGTAATTAAGAGAATTTATTTCACATTCTTTTGAATAATAATTAACTAACAATAAAAAATAATGATTATAATATAATAAATTAGAATAAAAATAGCACTAATGTGAAAATATTTCAACTAAAACACCAGCATAGGTGCTAGGCTTGAGCCTATATAGTGTTACTTGATATACTCTAAGGACAGTAGGTATCACTCGTTGAGGTTTTGTGTTGATTTTCTGTAGTTTTGCACATGTAAATTCAAAAAAAATATTATTCTGTTATTTTTCAAAAAATAAGAATAATTACTAATATAATAACTCTCGATTGTGTCTAATTTTTTTAGGATAGGATGACTTGAATGTATACTTAAAAAAAAAAAAGGAATACAATAATTATGATAATTTTTTTTGAAATTTCACTCTGGAGGATGACGTGGAACTACCTATCCTTCTAGGTCTTTCCTGCTTTTCCTTGAAAGGAGCTAATGAAAGGTGGGCCCCAAAGAGAATTTAGTATCATTTGGAAAATGACTCGGAGCTACTTACTGCATAAGCAAGCAGGGAACTTCTTCTATTATAAATATAGTTACAACAGAAAGTGAATTGGATTCTTTAGAATTCGTTACTTTAGACGAACATAACCGCGTTGAATATATCTGTTATGGGTCGGCATCACATCTCTCGGGCCCCACATCGAAATTTAAATTGAAGAAATGTTAGCGTCATCTGTAGGTGCATTTAAAACTGTAGTCTTGCGTGCCGTAATCTTATCACTCTCGTAATACTATTACTGAGATCCTCTGCAGTTAAGTTCGATGATCCAGTAGTCCACTAATCATGGCTTAAAAATGGACGGTTCTGATTCAATGGTCCAGTTGATAGTTACTTTTCGTCAAAATCCCATCCACAGAATAGGTAAGAGAAGTTTAGAATTAGAATGGGGTCCACCCAACTACTACGTAGGGGTGATGAATGGTTCAGATTATATATCGGAGAGACTGGGCACTGGTTTAAATGGTGGTGTTGTGGACTAGGGAACTGAGACAAGGCGTTTATAGTATGCTTCGTACTTTCTTTGCCCTTTCGGGCGTCTCTCTTGTGAGACTTGACGAGGATACGAGCCGATAGTCTTTGTTTTCTTAATGGTGATGTCAGCAAATTGATGGGATATGGAACATTTTAATTTAATTTGTCAGTCTCTCAATCTAACATAGATCGGATAAATAATTATCTAAATTATATCGGATAAATAATTAAGGAGAATAATCATAAAATAAGTAGGGTTGTCAATGTACTAACGGCTTGACTCGTTTTACTAATGAGTATTGTAAGCGAGTCGAATAATGAAAATTTACATTATAATGGATTGAAATTATAAGATTTTTAAAATGTAATATTTGGTAGTGAGATAAAATTTATTGGCTTAATAAAATTTAAAAATTATTATTAATATATGAAAAATTATTTTCATCAAATATACTATCTTCGTTCTATTTTATTTGTCTCATTTGAAATATTTGTATTTTTTAAAGAACCTTTTATATAAGACTAACACTTTATGTGATTTCATCAATTTTCAACATAGTTTATGCTATTTAAATATGAATGAGACAATTATTTTGGAAGAATTCTAAAATCCATATGAGACAACTAAATTGAAATAAAAGAAAGTATAAAATATAAAGTTTTATAATTATCAACAAAATAATTCAAAATTAAGCCTTTTTTTTCATGATTGTATTATTTAAACTCTTTAATTTATTTCAACAAAGTTGTGTCTTGATAAAACTAATACATTATTAAAATAAAACTGAGTTAGAAAACTCCATGACTCAATTATGTCATGTTAATTTTTTCATTGAATAGCTAAAAATTGACTTAGATAAACTTTATTATAGTAATTTGTTTGATCTATGATCTAAACAATCATGTCTTAAATTATTTATCATTATTATTTCTTTTATTTATTTATAGTTGAATATTTGTAACATCCATTAAATTATGTAGAAATTTAACTATTCACAAGAGAAAGTTTGTTTATATATTTTATCTCTTTCTCTGAGTTGTCGAATTAGAATATTTGGCTTTAGGGCATAAGACCATTTGATGTTTATTTTTATATGCAATGAATTCGGGGCTTTAAAATTACCATATAAGTGTAATTTATTTTAGAAAAATTAAATTATATTGGCCTAATATAAGTTAGATGAATTTGTATTAACATGACTTTCTCATGTGAAGATAGTCAAGTGAATATTTTATTTTTGTATTTTTTGAATAATAAATAACTAACAAAAATATGAGTATAATATAATAAATTAAGATAAAAATAACACTAATATGAAAAATATTTCAACTAAAACACCAACATATTATCCTAGAATTCTTACAGAAATAAACATTGTTTTTTTTTTTTTCCAAGCAGTTACGAAAAAAGATTCATTAAAAGAGAGAAACAGTATAGAGAAAGGGTCTAAAAGGGATAGACCAAAAGAAAATAAGAGAAGCAACGCACATAAAACAAGAGGCAGAATTAAATAATAAAAACTCCCGCCCAATGGTTTTCAACTCCCAGTTTAGCGAAATAATCCGCCACTCCATTAGTTGTTCGTCCAACTTTAGCAAAAGAAACGTCCATCTCTCTTACCAAAATTCTCACTTCCTTAACCACATCAGTCAGTCTCCAAGGTGGTCGCCTCAATCCCGATGCCCACTTGAAAGCATTAGCAGAATCCCCTTCTACAATCAATTTGCTTTGACCAAGAATCTTCTAAATAAGAAGAACTTTCCTAATGCAAAGAATTTCAGCATCATTGTTGACTAATATACTCCCATCGTCCTAAAATACTTGTCTCATTTTAGATTTTTTTTTATTTCTTAAAGATAGTTTTATAAAATATTATTTTTTAGACGTTAGTATTTTATTATTTGAAGAAGTCAAAGTTTATAAAAGAACATTGTATTTACATCACGTTAGAATACAATTTGAAGCTGAAAATAAATGAATTGAAAAATAATTTGGGACAATTCTAAAATACACATAGGACAAGTATTTTGAGATGAAAGGAGTATTAAATTTAGATTGAGTTTAAAATTTGTAAGATGGGATGATTTGAATGTATATTGATATAGACCAAGTTTAAATTCAAAAGAGATTCTATTGATGATAAAAAAACTCCTCGTGAATGAAGATCTTAAATTCAATTCACACTTTTTATGTAATTACTTCTCATTATTTAAATTTGATATGTATATAGAGAGATGTGCATGTATTTGGAATAAGTAAAAAGTAAAATTCCATAGGACTGACACTTTTTATCATAAAAAAGATATATGCCCAGTTTAAAATCAAAAGCATGTAATTTTGATAAAAGGAATAAATTCACTATTCCATGTGTCAAAAGTCTAGGTCGGTGATTCTAGATCCTTCTAGGCTTTCCCAGAAGGAATTTGGTGGGTTTGGAATCTTTGAAATGGCAGAGTTTACTTAGTGTCCAAGCAGGAGAAATAAAAGTGGAAAATTTAAATAAAAAATTAATATTATATACTTTAGTATAATAAAATTATCAAATAAAATGTTCAATAAGAGATTTTGAACTCTCATGTAATTTTTTTTTTTTAATTCTAACATATCTTTATGTTATATTTGGAGAGAATTACTCATGTACATTTAAAATACAATATTGACATGTAATTTTATTGTTTAAATTTCATGAAAATTTTATTTTATGGCTCCATGTCCCTAATTTTCTAATAAATTGCAATATGTCATAGCCAAGGGAGAAAATTTCAGACGATATGTATCGTATCGGCCGTACTTTAATAAAATTGGCTAATATCACCGATATATCAGTGATACATGTCGACTGATATCGGCCGATTTTATTAAATATTGTATAATAATTTCAATTTTTTTTTTTAACTGAGCCTTCTTTCATTTTTTTTTAATTTAGAAAAATAAAAAAATAAAAAATTAATCAATATTTTGAAAAAATGAAAATGGAGGAGAGAGAGTGATATCCGCGATGGCCGATCTCATTCCCAGCCGAGGTCATAGTATTTGAGCTTTTAATAAAGTGTGTGGAAGGTTTTACTATTTATAATTTAATAGTAACAATAAGTTACAATGGAAAGTAGTAAAAAGTTTTTCCATTATAAAAAAACTTTTGTTTCTCTTAATTAGGAGAAAATGACTATATAGTATATATTATTTTGTAATATTTTTCCTACCAAAAGTTTATTAAATAAGTTGCTTTGAGGGAAACTCCTACATTTTTTATGAGACTCTTTTGAGATTTTTATTTTATATAAATTTCTTTCACAAGTAAAAAAATAGGACAACAACAATTCTATAAAGAAGTTTGTAAAATTAGCTGCAAACTTTAAATGTTGATTGCTCAACGGGTTAAATGGGTCAGATTCAATCAACTCATAGTAATTAATAATGACTATAATTTTGTAAAAGAGTCTAAAACATAAGAATAGATCAACTAAATATTTTTACATCATCTTACTCATGAGAAGTATGTGTTTGCATAAATGACATTTGTCAAAAATTGAAAGGGTTAATTTTTTCTCCACTATAAAAAATTTGCACAAAACTTCTCTATTTTTAAATATTAAAATAAAAAGTGTAGGTAAAATCCTTCAAACTACCAAATATCATCATAAGATCTTCATTTCTTATTCATTTTTTGTATGAAACTTTTTATTTTTAAATAATAATATTACAAGATTAGACCAAATTCTCTCTAACTAGATCCTAATTAAACTATCCTTTCCTATTTTTTAGTCTTTTTAATAAATTTTTCAATTTTTAGTACTAATATGATGACATGTCAAGTCCTTCTAATTCATCAAATTAAATCTTAAAATTCTATTTTATTTATTTATAATTTTTTGGATGAATTTTCTCTATTTATTTCTTGCCAAATGAAAGAAAATAACAACTATTTAATAAACGAATTGTCAAGATTTATTTGATGGTTATCTCGAAATCTCTCTTATATATAGAGAGAGATAGACTAGATTGAATCACACAATTTATATAACATTGACAAAGATTGATGGCAAATAATCGTTTCCTCACTTTACATATTTTTATTTATTTTTTATTTTTCATAATAATATAAAATATGACTCAAATATTTCAAAGTCAGAAAATTTAAGGATAGCCATTTAGATATCTGACTTTTCTTTTAAGAGACACTCAATTTCAAAATTTTATGCGAAATTACCATTTTACCTCTTAGTTTTGTGTAAAGGAATTGCCTTTTTTTTAAAACTAAGAGACAAAATGATAATTTTCATACAAAATTTTGAAATGGGGTGTATCTTAAAAGAAAAGTATGGTGTTTAAATGGCCACCCAAATTTAATCATAAAATATCTCTTTATAATTTTTTTGTTTTTTTTTTTTAATAATTTCCTCTATTGTTGGATAATAAATTGATAAGATTGGACTAAATTCTTTTAACTCACCAATGTTAGTATCTAAAACTCCTGTTTTCCAGTTTTTAATCTATTTTTACACAATTTTTTTCTATTTTTAATACTACTATGATCAAGATTATCAAATCATTTAAATTCACCAAATCAAATTTTGAATTACCTTTGTATTTACCTTTTTGGATATTTTTTTTTTCTTGTGAACGTAAATCACAACTATTTAATAAACAAATGGTCAAGATTCATTTAACACTCACTTAAAATATCTCTTTATATATAGATAAAGTAAATAAATAAAATATAGATACGTATAAAAGAGAAATTTGTAGGCAATTGTCAAATGAATCTTGATATTTCCTTTAATTTATAGATGAAGCTGTCCACTGCCCCTGATTGGATGAACAAATTCTTCTGTGTTCACTTAGCAAGCCATTTCGAGTTTGGGGTCTTGCGTTAACGATTTGTTTCTTCGGTCTGGTCTCTCTTTTCCTCCGCCCCTTTCATGGGCCCAGTTGTGGGTCTCTCTATGTTAATTCTATTTTGCTTTTCCTTCTTGGGATGCTTTCTTTCTTTTCTTTGCCTCGTCCGGTGTCGTCCGATAGAAAAATCGGCCGACTCGACATCTCAGCCGCATTTATTTTTTTTAGAAAAGAATTTTAAAAAATTTAGAGTAAATGCAGATAATTATGAGCTTGTTGAATATGTAATTTTTTCATAAAATATCAGACATTTACATCTTCTAATATATTTTTAGAGTTACGATATCGGGAGATTATATAATTAGTAATAAAATGGTGAAAATTACAAAAAAAACAGATAAATGAGGAAAATTTGTAGTAATAATGTTATAATTTATTTTCTTAGTCAATGAGTGTTATTTTAAGTTATGAATTATATAAATAAAAAATAAATAATAAAATAATGGAAAATTACATAATAATGTAGAAAAAATATTAGAAAATAAAACTAATGGGGTCCTAATCACTTGAGTTGATAACCACAAAAATATCATACATTTTTAATTATAACAAATTCCATTTAAATAAAAGAAAACATTATACTTTTTACTTTGTAAATATTGTATTTAAAATAAAAAAATATTACTTTCACATTAAAAATAACTTTTTCATAAAATATTAGAGTACACACATGAGCTTTCACGTGAGCTCTTTAGGAAGCTCACGTGAGTTCCTTTTCATAAAGATAGGTTTTCACTTAGAAACTCTAATGCTCATATTTTAATACCCTTTTTCTCTTTCACTCTCTCTATTAAACCCTAGCCGCCGCTCTCTATATTTTTCCCATCAATAAAGAAGAAAAAGAAGAGAAAGGAAAGCTGTGAAAGGTGTAACGATTTTTTTTCTTCAATCTCTTCTCTATATTTTCTTTTTTGAACTGAATTTCACTGTTTTTTTAATTAAAAAATAGGAGTTTCGGGCCAGATTCGGCCGAGATTTAGACCTATATATCGGTCATCTCGGCCGATATTTCTAAAAAAAAGGACTTCTTTTTAAAAAATAAAAAATAAAAAGACCGAATTTTTAAAATTCAGCCGATATCATGACCGAATTATCGGCCAGAAATTCGGTCATCTCGACCATTTTTTTTGGATACGGCCAATACTATACTTATCAGCCGAGATATATAGGCGTTCAAAAACTCGATACATATCGGCCAATACACATAGTATAGATTGAATTTTTGACCCTACTCCAGTCATGCTGTCCTTAATGTGTACTCGATTGGGCTTTTTGTATCTTATATAAGTGGAACATATCGTACCTTTTTTTAAAAAATAAAATAAAAAAAATTGGGAAAAACGATTAAAATAATAATACAGATTTTAGGATTAGCTTTTGTGGTTAGATGCAAGTTTTCACCATGTCAATAATTAAAAATATGTAAATTCAAGTTAAGATAAAAATAAAAAATGATTCAAAATTAGATTTTATGTGGTGTAGCGAAAACCATCTTTTTATTTTATCTTACATATAAAAGAGACAACTTCAAGTGACAATCAAATAAATCTAAATCGTTCATTTATCTATGGTTGAGATAATTTTATAGAGATTTAAAATAGAGAAAACTTTTGCGAAAATGGAGAAAAATATGAACACATATTTTAAAATTAGATTTATTGAGTTGGAGTGATTTACCACACTTTTGTCATGTTAACTAAAAATACGTAGAAGTTGTATATAAATGGTTAAACAAAAAAATTGAATGATTTTGATCTACAAATGTCTCTTGCATATAAAAAAGATAGCCACCAAATGAATCATGTTCATTTATTTATTTAGGGTTGAAATAATTTCATGAAGACTTAAAAATAGAGGAAGTTTAAAGATTAGATTCAGTAAGTTTGAAGTGATTTATCACACATTCATCACGTCAATAAAATATGTAAAAATCATGAAAAAATGGCTAAAAATATCAAATTTGATGAGTTGGAACAATTTGAATGGTCTTGGCTAAAAAATGAAAATTTCACTGAGCTTTCGAGCTCGGATTGAGCCACACCTGCACTTTTCCCGAAGCCCTAACCATAATCTTCCAGATTAACCGGTCAAGCAAGATTATTAAGCTAAACTATGCCTAATCTGGGTAAGTGTATTACAATTTCTATGAAAAAATTTCTAATGTTATAGAGAAAATTTTATTTTTACTTTTATTTTTATATTATATAAATTTAATAAAAATTATGGATTATCATAAAATTGTTAATATATCAGATTTCTCATGCTTACTGTTACCAAAAAAGATTTTTTACCTTTAGAGTAACTTCTGACTTTTTCACTGCAATTACCAAACAAGATAAGGGTAATACTTGCAAAGGGTATTCATAATTGATTACCCCCCCCTCGTTACCCACCTCTGGTTACCTACCCCTGCAAAATTTACCCCTCATCCAAATGCAGCCAAAATGTTCCATATCTAGGATACACTAAAAACAAAGAGTGAACAAAAATTTCCTCTACTTTTCTGACATCTCATTTAGAACATGAGAGGGACAAAATCTTCTCCACTCTCAAAAACGTGGTAGGGAATTATGCGCCAACTCTCCACTATGGCTAAGTGGTCTCTCTCGTCGCACCTGTCTCCAAGAATTCAAGGTCGCCGTGGAAAGAGTGCAGCTTGAATCAACCTTAAGAAGGAGAGAATCAACTCCTCTCCTTCTCAGATGGGACTCCACCTATGAAGCACAGATACTCCGAAACCATTAGAGTATCTGTGTCGGGTACGTTTCCGATACGGATACGACTCAGATACATGTCGGATATGTATCCAATTAAATAAAATATTTTTTAAATACGGATACGGCAGTAGATACGGACGGACACGGCGGGACAAGGGAGGCGGGACACGGTAGCAAGGGAGAAAAGGGGAAATATATATATATATATATATATATATATATATATATATATATATATATATATATATATATATATATATATATCTTTTCAATATTATTTTTTTAACCTCCACAATCATTCACATATTATATATATCTTTTCATAATACTAAATTGCTAATAGTTTAATCTTTATAATATATATCTTTTCTAATTTTTACTAATATATATATTGTATTCATTATAAATATAAAAATATAATTTTCTAATAATTTTTATCTCATAGTAGAATTTATGATAATTTTTAATTCGACGTATCTCGTCGCACCCGTATCCTAGTTTTTCAAAATTTGCTGTATCCCCATATTGGTGCTTCTTAGGACTCCACCACTAAAAGAGTGGGTCCTTTTCATCTTACTCCTTGTTGTCTCTGCAACTTGAAGCAGCATTGAGTGGGAGAAAATCAACTAATCTCCCTGTCTCAGATGGGTCTCCACCAATGAAAGAGTGGGTTCCTTCTCTCTTTTTCTTGGACGGGAATTATGCGTCAATCTCTCCATTATGGTTAGGTGGTCTCTCTGGTCGCATCTGCCTCCAAGAAATCTGGGTTGAGACGGAGAGAGTTAACTCCTCTTCTCTCTCAAATGGGACTCCACCATGGAAAAGTGAGCCTCCTTTCATCTTCCACAACTTCCTCCTTTGTAAACCCACCTCCTGGGTCAGTTACAACTCCCTCTGGGTTGGTTCCAACCGTCAAGAACCGTCCAAAACCACCAAAAAACTGCCATATGCACGAATTTGGAAAAATAGAAACCACCCTGAACTGCTGAAAACTGCCGCCTCGACGTACTAGACGATGTATCAGTCGACTTACATCGTCTAATACCCTCAAAGAGCTGTCTGTCTTTACGGACATGTAGTAGATGATGTACCAGTCGATTGGTACATCGACTAATACTATTCACAGGCATGTAGATGATGTACCAGTCGACTGGTACATCGATTGATACTATTCAAAGGCTTATCTATTATGCAGAACAGCTACTAGACGATCTGTTAGTGGACTGATACGTCGACTGACAATGTGGGAATTTTTTTCCTTTAGATTTTGCACAAACTATGCTGTGTTTTCGGATGGGAGATCCTCCTGGATCATGGCTTTACTTGTTGAGAGGATTTAGCTCCTACTAAATCTCGAAGTTGTAGATGAAAAACTCAGTCCTCCATTTGTAACTCGATCTGATTATGGATCAGTTTATAAAACCTTTGCATTTGGATGGGGGTATTGAGGGGTAGTGGGGGGTAACCATCCATCAAGGGCAAGGATAAAAAATTATTTTTTCCCCCTCCTCTTTCCTTTTGAAAACCCTTTCTTATAAGGGGTATTCATAATATCTAGGGTAATCCCTGCAAAATTTACCCCTCATTCAAACGCAGCATAATGCTATGACTTTAATTGCATATTTACACTCATATTGAGCATGAGTCAAACTTGCATGTCAAGATTGATTAGTCCATGCAAGTGGAATGACTAACCTATCGACTACAAAACAGTGATGACATAAGTACCTAATATTACAGATGTTGTGTTAGAATTCTAAGTTCTGTCAATCTCTGACATCAACAGTTCTATGATTTCTTACATTGTGCACAATAAATAAATGAATAAGTGAATAAGTCTCAGTGCCATTCATTATAAAAGGAAATACATATAAATAAATACAATACTAGAATACATATATGAAATAACTCCCACGGTTGTTAACGGATGCTCAGCCCAAAAAACTAATCTATTAGATAGAGTGATCCAAGTCCTATAAATGTGTCACGGCCCAACAAAAAAGGACACATGAGAAACAATAATATATTTTTTTTCAACTCTGAAGCGTGCACAACTCATAGTCCAAACACGTGACACATACACGTGTTGCGAAATCCCTACGGATTCAAGGAGTTATTGGACTCTTTATTTGATCGAACTGAATTATTAGCTGCGTACATACTCCAATGGAGATCAGGTCCTGCGAAGTTCTCAATTCAAATATTTCATGGCACTAACCCCGTGTTACTCATGAATTCACATCAAGACACTCTAATTACCCTATTCTGGGCCTCATAAATAGAATAGATCTCATCTATCACGGGTTTAGTCAATCACGGGTCTATACCAACTGTGGGAACATCGTCAACCATGGGGTCAATGTCACACATGGGATAAACGTCAACCATGGGACCTATACCCGAACATAAATACATCCATCCTCGGGGACAATACTCTAAATATGGGTCCAATCATCTATAGAATCAATGCCCTTCTCGGGAATATCTATTCACGGTATACAATACTCATCCATGGTCACAAAGCCCTCCATGGGAATAACCATCTATGGGAAAATAATATCTATCTATAGAACCGTCACGTCCACCATGAGACCAATACGTCTACCATGGGGTCAATATGCCCACCATGCAATCAATATCTAGGCATGAATCCAATATGTCTACCATGGGAACAACATCCATGGGATTCATCATCCATCCCTGGTAACTCTTCATCAGTGAGTATCATCTATCCATGGGTAATAACCATCCATGAATATAATCACTCCACGGGTATAATCCATCCATGAGCATAACTCATAGATTCGTAGAACCAATATGTCTATCATAGGACCAACATGTCTATAAGACCAATACGTTTACTATGGGACCAACATGTCCACCATAGTACCAATATGTCTACCATGGGGCTAACATGTCTAACATAAGACCAATACGTCTACTATGGGATCAACATGTGTAACATAAGACCAATACATCTACTATGAGACCAACATGTCTACCATGGGACCAATATGTCTACCATGGGACCAATATGTCTAACATAAGACCAATACGTCTACTATGAGACCAACATGTCTACCATAATACCAATATGTCTACCTGGGACCAATACTCTAATATAAGACTAATACATCTACTACGAGACTAACAGGTCTACCATAAGACCAACATCCAGGCATGAATCCAAATCACCATGGGAACCATCATCCATGGGTATACACATCCATCCCTGGTAACACTCTATCAGTGAATATCATCTATCCATGGGTAATAACAATCCATGAATATAATCCCTCCATAGGTATAATCCATCCATGGGAATAACTAATCCAGGGGCACATCATCTACCATGAGATTTTTTATCCGTAGGAACAACACTCGAATGAATCACTATGTGACTGTGGCAACAATATCAAATTATCATATCATATCATAAATATACCACGACCCCTAACAACACTTATGGCCCATGACTTACTAAGCGGGAGACCCACAACTGGCGTGATCAAGTCTACCTCGCCCTGCATCCATTCATCTCAAGGGTGATTCAGTCAAACTCTAAGGAGGTCGGACAGTGTTTAACGAAGATAGCACGACCCCATGGGGTAAAATAGTATCTAGCTATGCGCATCAACGCACATCAAGTGTGCTAAATAGTCGTAGCCCTCTAGCGCGTAGTATGTGAGCGACCTACTCCTTGACGACAACTTTACGGGACCAAGTTTCCGTTGCCGACCCCACCATCCCGAATATCTCTCTAAAACGGTCAGTCAACCATCATAATCACGTGAGAGACGTACCCATACCACGTCTCAATATCAAGTGACCAAGTCACATATACATCTCAATGCCACAGCCTCTGTATGTTCATATCGAGGCTCCCATGGTTAGACGGCTACTCTAAGCTTTACTCATGTAATCTATATACTTAGCTCATCCTTTTAACTACACAAAGGTGATACACAATGATCTACTGATTAGACAGTTTCCTTTTTCAACGGACTAAGGCATAACATTATCAATATCAAGTGAAGGACATACACATACCACGTCTCAATCATCAATATCACGTGAGGGACATACCCATGCCACATTTCAATATAATCAATATCACGTGAGGGACATATCCATACGACGTCTTAATATAATCAATATCATGTGAGGGACGCCCATACCACGTCTCAATCAACAATATCACATGAGGGACACATCCATACCACTTCTCAATATAATTAATATCACGTGAGGGACGCACCCATACCACTTCTCAATCAACAATATCACGTGAGGGACACACCCATACCATGTCTCAATAAAATCAAGTGACCTAGTCACATACATCTCGGTGCCAAAGTCTTCATCTGTCCATCTTAAGAATTTTCACAGTTCTCTTGCAACTCTAGGCTTTACTCAAGTAACAAACATATATGTCTCATCATATCGGAACTCCCAAGGAATCACAGCCCTTCGGGCCTCCTTCGAGGGATCCAACATCTAGCATTAAGGTCTATATTAGGGAAGGTATATCCCACCAATCCCTTTCTAACCTTCATATTTGCTCAACATCTTACATCATCCTTAATATAAATGGATGACACAATGTATCTTTTTGATTGAGCTGAGGCACAATGCTCTCAATTGCCTACGTATCACATAGTGGATCAGATCAACCGTAGTTCATCATTTTCACATTTGGGTTGACATTGGGGAGTGGTTCTACTTTTAATTTGGGGAAATCAAATAAGGCTTTCTTAACATTTACATTGTATTCTATGCATTCTCAATCATGCTAGCCCATCCCCATTGTAGCACAAATTAACCCACTTAGGTTCTAAGATACTTGACATTAACTCACTCATATCACTTAGTCTAACCCTTTATCCAGTTCTTTTTCAAATCATGGAAATTCGTTCTACACATGGTTAGGTCAACCCACCACAACTATTATAACACAGGTAGTCACTAGTGATGTACAAATCATCAGTTAATCCAAGCATGGCATTAAAACACATTCATCATGCTTATTATATGAGTTACCCATCTAAGAATTCACAATCATGAGAATTCATTTGATACATACATTATTCATAACCATACACAAGTATAGGAAGTTATCAAGGCTTTACATTACACATCTTGGACAATCTTGATTTATCATACATTCTATCATACTTTAACACGTAACAAATCTATGAATTCTCAATTATAGTAAACATATAATCATAGAGAACTTGGGAAACTCATATATATGTATCTGATACAATATATTTAACATCAATCACACGTAAGCACATAAGGAGGTCAAACCATAACCTTACACAACTATGCATTGGAATGTGCACAAAACAACATTCACTCAAATATATTATCACACACCTTGTGAGCATAGAATTTTACAAATATTCCCAATGCTCCAAGTGTATGTCATTCTCCAATTTTACCCAATGTTATCGAACTCGAATCGTATCGAAATCGGTCTATGGTTGTGAATCGTGAATCGAAAATCGTAAAATTGTACGATTCACATATCATCTTATTCCCATAACCATTTTGTTGACCTGGGTTATTACAATATGTCCTTAGATCTTCCCCTTCACAATAGATGTGAAACTCGTTCGCCCAACAACTATCTCATAAGACATTAGCTTGCCTTAATCCCAGCCACATAATGTGCCTTCAAAATCTTTTAATGCAATAAATTTCATCCTAGGATCAGCGAACATTTCTGCACAGGGAACATATTCAAGCATCACATCTCGATCTCTCATTTGCTCTCGTACAAAATGGAATTAAGGCTTAATGTGCTTTGATCTCTTGTGGATATGATGCTACTTTGCAAGATCAGTAGCTGAAGTATTGTTAAAGATTAACACGAGAGGATCTTTTAACACTAGGAATAACATCAAGAGCTATCATGGACCTCATAACCCAAATACCCTATTGCACTGCGCAAAATTGCAGTATATTTAGCTTCCATGGTGGATAAGTCCATAGTAGATTGCTTGAAGTATTTGTTGGATATAAACGAGTCCCACATCAGTGAGAGGGAGAGAAGAAGAGGGAGTTAATAGGGCCTGAGAAGTCCACTTACCATACTAGTCTTTTAGGGTGGAAGTCTAGACCCAATAGTTATGTTCCACCTCCTAAACTGAAAACATAGTATGAGGTGGATTTACTACCATCATAACTCTATACTTTCATTCTCAAGATAGTATCTTTGGAACAAAGTATCATATCTTTTTGTTCCGTACTTTACTATTTGGGCAACGAATAGTCTCACATTGATTCTGAAGGGGGAGATTTATACAGTTATAAAAGACTTGAGCCACTCCATCTAATGAGACAATCTTTTAAGCTGGGTACCCAATCCTAACATTCATGGGTTGCCAATGGCGATGTCTTGGATTACTTTAAAACTAACTCACAAGACTAACTGCATAACAAATATGTGGTGTCATGCACATCATGGCATGAATTAAACTTTCAATAGCATGGAGTGAAAATCTTTTATGTTAAATGATTATAAATTCTTCTCAATGTAAAATGCTTCAGGTAAACCCAAAAATCTTTTAATTTAATTCCTTACAATCTTTACTCTTAAAAGGAGAATTGTTTTTTCAAGTACTTGGTCTTGAAGTTGGAGAGCAATCAATCTCTAGTAACCATGATCATGTCCATGCTATTTTCTACAAGAAGAGTGTAATTAACAAAAAGAGAAAAAAGGAGGATCGAGAAATGATTAATGATACATTTAATACATATGCACCAGTCTTCTTTGCACATCTCAAAGTCAAAAGAATGGCTAAATGGAATTTCATATACCATTGTCGTGATGATTGTTTCAAACTGTAGACGTTTGGAAAAATGGCTCAAAAGTCTTCCTCAATTGTAATTAAAAAACTACCAAATAAAAATACACACAGTTATAGAAAGTTAACCGTGTCTATTAATACAAACCATAAATAGATTTTATTAATTTACTAACTTTTTTATTATTTACGTGTGGAAAACCATGGGATACCCTGCGTAAAGGCCCCATAGGTGAGACATAGGAGCTCGAACCCGTAACCTCTCGTTTCCTGAGGTGGGAGGCAACCAGTTGAACTACACCCATGTGGGTTACTAACTTTTCTTTCTTTGTTCTTTTTAATTTATCCAGGTGATTTTTGTATGTTAATTTCCTCTTTCAATTCAATATTTAAAAGCAGTTTTTACATTCATTTGAAAAAGGTCAAGATCTATAGATGCCACTACAGATAAGATCATGCGACTAGATGAAAATTTTACAACTAGTGAAAAAGGTTCATCTTAGTAAATGCATTCAATTTTGATGAATCCTTTGCCACCAATGGAGTTTTATATTTGTCTATCTCACTATTTGCTTTTCTTTTGACATTATGGGCCCCATTTAATTCTAATAGCATGTTAACAATTCTTATTGTTCTTGAAAGCCCATTAACAATATCTAGGTCCACTAACAGTTCATACACCATTTTCTAGCCCATTTATATTCTGTATTATTTCTGGTCCATGCACAACGCTTTGGCCCATTATCAGTCTTCATTTAATATTTACTGGCCTGTTAATAATTCTCATAGTGTTTGCTGGCCCATTAAGAGTGTTTTGGTCCATAATAGTTCATTGAATATTTACTGATCTGTTAACAATTCTCATAATGCTTGCTAGCCCATCAACAGTTTTCAGACCAGACGCATTCTGCATGCCTATAGTGTTCTCAGATCCAACAGTATTTAGCAGGCCCAGTAACAGTTTTGAACATTTAGAAGCCTTTGTACGCCTAAATACGTCCCAACAATCTTGGATACATTCTTAGGGGTCCAAAAGTAGTTTCATTAAGATTTTCATGTCCTTAAATGGACTTCAAAAGCTTATTCCAATTTCATACTTGCAATTTTCCCATTATTGATTAAATTATAATTTTGCAACCAAATTGATTCTCATAAGCTTCAATGTTTGTCAAATTGAATAAGCGCTGAATTTAATTTCCATGCGTGCCTATGACTTTCTTTTCAACATTTAATTGTGGATTTTAATTAATTACTTAATTCATTGCATTCGGAATAACAATTCCATGTTCTTTTTACTTTTGATTGAACATTTAATTTTGTCGATGTATTTTGACTCAATCAAAATTATCTTTTTGAAATTAATGTCATTTTTATTTTCTTGAGAGTGATCAATGTTAGTGATACTGGTTAGTCCACCTCTTCCGCTCCTATCAGATCCAGAAATCTCTCCTTTCGATCCCATGATTATCCTCATCGATAATTAAGGGATGGTCAACACGGTTTGTGAAGAGAATAGTCTATGACATCTGTAATTCCACATAGAGAAAATCTCTATTTTGTATTATTATATATACACTTGTAAATCAATCAAGGAAAATATAGAAGAGTTATTTCATTATGGTATGAGTAGTTCAAGGTTTACCTCTGTCGATCATTTTTGCACTGCTCTAGCTCTCTTCGGTTGCCTTCGCATCTCGACCTGGTCTTCTTGTCTCTGCAACAACTTAGATCTCGACCTGGCGGCCTTCATCTCTACGAGTGTCCGCCTAGATCCGCAACATCTCCCTCTGGCCAGATCTGTTATCTCAGCCGATTTTCCTCTAGCAAAAGGAGTTGGCTTGCTCTTATCTACAAACAACTCCCATCGGTTTTAGATCTGGGTCTTCTGCTCTTGTAGGCGTTTTTTCTTTGCAACCCGCACTGTCAACTAACTTGCTAATCGGATCTCTGTCCCGGTCTCCATTGGACTACCCTGTTTGGCAGCTCTCAGCTAGTTGCCTCAGATCTGGCCCTTTCTCTCCTTGCACAACGACCGACGCTGCCTCTTCCCTACCAGTTGGTTTCAAACTCGGTACCTCTTCTCTTTGACAGCAGTGTTGCAACCACTTGTTGTCCCATCATTGCTCTGCTGGCTTTGCTTTGGACTGGGGCTGGGCAGATCTGTTTCAGCATCTATTTTGTTTTGGGTTCTCACTCATTTGATTTCAAGCCTCGGGATCTCAGGTGACGGTTTTCTTAAGTCATTTTGTGCACATCCTCCTTCTATAGACTACTTCTTACTATTGACTGCTTCTTATGACCACTTTATCGAACTTTTCTTCTCAGCTTCAGCATTTCATTACTGTCCGATTGACTCCAGATAATTATCTTGTATGGAAGTCTCAACTCTTTCTTTTTCTTCAAGGCTACAATTTCATTGGATATATTGATGGAACGATCTCTGCCCCATCCAGTGTTCTGCCTCCTGATCCTAAAGATGACTCTTCTTCTTCAGTCAAGCCTAACCCTGAGTTTCTGATCTGGCAGCAAAATGCTCACATAATGCAGCTTTGTCTCCAACTTTTTCATCTTCAGAATGGCGACTTTTCCATGCTGCAGTATCTTACATCTATCAAAACTCTTTCTGATAGTCTTGTGGCAGCTTCTCGTCCTGTGTTGGATGATGATCTTGTTTTATATACTCTCCCTAGTCTTTGACCAGAATATGGGATCTTTGTCACCTCTATCACTACTAGGGCAGAACCAGTCTCTTTCTCTGAGTTACAAGGTCTTCTGTATAGTCAGGAACTCCGCCTTGCACATGAAACTGTCCCTCTTACTTTACATTCCCTCATCGCCAATATCTCTACTAAACAACACATGCCATCTTCTCGTCACTTTTAGCGAGGCTCTTTTTCCACTCCGCCAATGCGTTCTCGTGGGCGTGGTGGTTGCTCTAGGGGATGTCATGTTCAATCTTCTGCTCTAGCTGACCGTCATCATGTCACTCGTTTGGTACAGTCTTCTCGTCTTATCTGTCAGGTGTGCAACCTCATCTGCCACTTGCAGTGTCGCCAGCGATTCAACAAGGCTTTCCAACCTCATGACTCTACAGCATCCTATACTACTGCGGTCTCGCCTCCCACTGACAGTAGTTTGTTTTCTGATTCTGGAGCATCTCATTATGTCACAGCTGAACTCGGAAATCTCTCCTTGCACCCGGAGTATTCCAGCTCGGATTAGTTGACAGTCGGCAATGGTGCAGGTTTTTCTATTCATCATACTGGTTCTTCTACACTTTTTTTTTTTAATAGATCGTTTCCCCTTGGTGACATTCTAGATGTTCCGTCTATCTTTCGGAACATATTATCCGTAAATCAGTTTACATGTGTAATAATGTCTTTTTTGAGTTTCACCCTGACTATTTTTATATTAAGGATCGCACAACGGGGACAACTCTCACTCACGGACAGAGTAAGAAGGGACTTTACCAGCTCATGCTTCATTGCACACCTAAGTCAGATTCGTCTCCTACAACATTTATTAGTGAGCCTGCGTCTCTTGAACGGTGACGCTCTAGCATGGGTCATCCCTTTAGTCGGACTGTTAGACAAATAGTTTCCAAGGCCAAAATACCGGTTTCTCATAATAAAGGTCCAGAGGTGTGTGCTGCATGCCAGTTTGGAAAGAGTCACAAGCTTCCTTTTTCAAGCTCACCTTCAACATCGTCAGGGCCATTAGATCTTTTATTTTCTGATGTGTAGGGACCGACTCCTACTCATTCTATAGATGGACATAAATTTTATGTGGTGTTTGTTGATGATTATTCTAAGTTTAGTTGATTATTTCCACTTGTTTTTAAATCTGATGTTTTTGATACATTTTTACGTTTTGAATGTCTTGTGGAAAATTAGTTTAATCACAAAATCAAAGCCATGCAATCTGACTGGGGTGGTGAATATTAGAAGCTTAGCCCTTATTTATCCCAATATAGGATTCTTCATCGCATATCATGCCCTTATACACATGAGCATAATGGATCAGCTGAACGAAAACATAGACTTATTGTGGAAACATGCCTTACCTTAATGTCCATGCCTCTATACCAACGTCACTTTGGAACCATGCTTTTGAGACAACGATCTATCTGATTAATCGCATCCCTACTCCTCTCTTGCAACATCGTTCTCCATTGGAAGTTTTGTTTGCACATCTACTAAATTATAAGTTCTTTCAGATTTTTGGATGTGCCTGTTATCCTTACCTGCAACTTTATAATACTCACAGTTCTCGCCACCATGGTTACAAGTGTTATAATCCTACCTATGAGAAGGTTATTATTGCATGCCATGTGGTGTTTGATGAAAGCATCTTTCCTTTTGCAGGTGCTTCTGTTTCTTCTCAACAGACTCACTCTTCTGTGTCCATTGTTGTTCCACTCAATTTTGGTGTTTTGCCTGTCACCAACAACTTATCATCTGTATCAGTGCCTAGATCTCCTCCTCCTCCGTCGGATGGACTGGATGCGCCAATGGTGGTGTCCTCACCTTCACCTGTGCCTTCCCCTGCAACTACACCCTCACCTGCCTCTGTACCTCTTCCCATCCCTTGTCACGCCCCAACCCGATATGTGGGCCCGGAATGAGACTAATTTTTGTTTTTTTAAACTAATCCTGAAACTCAGAATGTCCATGGCCTTGGGTCTGCCTAAGCCCATGAAGAGATCATATGTGTTCATAAAAGCTAAACTATCACATAAGGTATTTATATATACATAACAATTCACACCATAATTATATACAAGTCTGGATACCCAACTGGTAAACTTAGACAATAATTACATATTAAGTCATCTAAGTAAATTCTACTCCAAAACAACTTAGTGAAATTCAAAGGTTCCAGCTTAGGTCATTGCAGGGGGGTCCTCCGCTACCTCCAGACCTTGTCCTGCATTGAGGTACACGTAAGCTTCTAGCCCAGTGAAGAGAACTCGAAATATCATAAATATAGCATGCGATAGAGAATTAAAGTCCACAATGCAGTTGAAATAAATAACAGAACATGTGGCAATTATTCTTTTATTTCAATTCCTAATGTTTATCATTGTTTCTTTGACTCACTGGGGTATCCCACTCAACCCCTTGAGGTATCCAACTCAACCTCAACTGTATAGCTCAGGGTATCCCACTCAACCCTGTCGAGAAATCCCGCTCATCTTCGAATGCATTAAGTTAAGGCAGATCTTGCAAGAGCTCGACCCATTTAACAAGTGTGTGAGTATATATATTTAACATACCCCATAAACAAAATTTCATATAAATGGAAAAATACACAATTACCATTCATTGATATAAAGTCCAGGCTTATCAACCTAGAGTAATCATATTCTCAACACCTGCATAACCACGTTAGCATAGGGACATTCATAGATATATACAGATAATCACCTGTATATTCCACATATTCCAATCATAATACATATCATGTATATATGAACATTACATAAAACATACACACATTCACATGCAAATAAGTCATAGTTGAGTCTCCTCACTTTGATCGACGACATTACGTGGGTTTCTCGATTTGCGTGAAGGAGAGAGAGAAAACCAGTCCATTGTTCCAATTGGATAATTGACGGAGTTAGACACTATATATTAACCTAAGATGACCCGACCGACGAAATTGAGAAGAAAATAGTGGAGGTTTAATTTAAATACTCCAAGTTGATCTTATTTCATATTTAATGATAAAACCCTACTAAAATTTGAAACTAAAAAGAATTTACACCCTTGATGTAGAACTTTTACATTTAAAACCACCAACTTGATAACAATGCCATAAAATTTCTCATGGAATCAAATCATCTTGAAATCCAGGCAAATAATCATCAAATAAAAAAAATATTTTCAAAAGTTTGCTCATAAATAAGCTATCAATGCTCACTAAAATGATAAAATAAAAAAATCATAGATGGTGTAATCTCTTTACTATGAAAAGATGGAATAAAAACCCATACGAAAATGAATCAACCAAATTGTACAATAATTATTAAAACTATAAGAAAAAAAAACATTTAAAATTGCTCAACTAACCATATATGCTAAATTAACATTAAAACTTAATTGGCAATTTAGAATTCAAATATTATTAAAACTAAAACAATTTTCTTAAAACTAATTAATTTAGCTATGCTTTTAAAGAATCAAAATACACACTAAAATTAGAATATTAAATCATTAATTAAATCCCTCTACTTAAATTTCATTTTACTTAAACCAAATCTTGAGATCCTTTATAAACTAAATCATAGTTTAAAATTGCACCATAAAGGTCTTAGCAAAAAAAATCACTTCTAAAGGTGTTACTTAAAATTTAAAAGAAAAGGGGCATTTTCCCTAAATTCTAAAAATCCAAAAATGAAGCCCAAAATCAACCTATTTCACAAAATAAATCGTCATGGAGCTACTAAAATTTCGTATAGATGAATTTGTATACCTTGATCGTCGAAATCCACCTAGAAATGATGAAGTTTGAAAGCCCGGCAAAAACCCCCAAACCCGAACACTGTTGCCGCAGGAACAGTTGGAAGAAGAAGACGAGAGGAGGAATAAAGGAAGTTAAAAAAAGAAGAAGAAAGGATCGGTTGGAGGAAAAAAAAAAAGATGAAGGTGAAAAGGGGAAAAAAAGAGGGATCAGTGGAGGGTGAGAAGCACTTTGCTGTTTTTTTTTTTTTTTTTTCTATCTGCATCTTCAACTGTTTCTTTTCTTTTAACTCAAAACCCACTATGTTGTGAGTCAACTCTGACTCTATACAAAGCCCATTTGTTAATCTCTCAAATTAACTGGCACTAAATACAGTCAACTATAATTAATCAAGTAATTATACGCTAATTTTGGTTGGGGTATTACATCTCTACTAATGTTTCCTCTCCACAGGCTCCTTTGTCTGACACTATTATTGCTCTGCATCTGTGCGCCTATCGTCCTGATATTGCTCCTACTCCTGTGTCAGCTTCCACTACCTCTACGCATCCTATGCAGACGCGCGCCAAATCTGATATTGTTAAACGCAAAGCATTTGTGGCCACTAGTACTACTCCTTCACATAGCAATATGGATATGGTTCCCACTTGCGTCTCCTCTGCCGTGAAGTTTCCCATTTGGCGTGCTGCTATGAGTACTGAGTTGAATACCCTCATTCATCAAGGCACCTGGCAACTTGTCCCACCACAACCCTCCATGAATGTTCTTGGTTGTAAATGGCTCTTCACCATTAAACATCATGCTGATGGTCTATTGCTAGACATAAGGCTAGACTGGTTGCTAAAGGGTACAATCAACTACTTGGTGTTGATTATCATGAGACTTTTAGTCTATTTGTTAAATTTACTACTCTCCGGTTGGTTATTGCACTTGCGATTTTGAGTGGCTGGCCTCTCCGTCAACTTAATGTTAATAATGACTTTCTTCATGGTCGTCTCGACGAAGATGTTTATATGAGTCAACCCCCTGGATTTGTTAACCCTGCTCATCCCACTAATGTCTGCAAATTGATGAAGTCTATTTGTGGTGTTAAATAGTCTCCGCGTACGTGGTTTTGTCGGTTTAGTGATTACTTACTCAGTTTGGACTTTACTTGTTCCAAGACAGATACTTCTTTATTCATCTATTGTCACAATGTGTTCTTCTTTATCTCTCGGTGTATGTGGATGATATTTTTATTACAGGCAACTGCTCTTCCAAAATCACGGACCTTATCTCCACCCTTGGTTAGGAATTTTCTCTCAAAGATCTGGGACACCTTCATCATTTCTTGAGACTTGAGGCTCGCACTACAACGACTGGATTTATTCTCTCTCAGCAACACTATGTCCGTGAATTACTCTCTCGGTCCAATATATGTGACTCCAAACCTGTTAAGTCCCATGTTGCTTCCTCTTCATCTTTATCCAAACATTCTCATGATCCTTTGGATGAGATCATAATCTATCGCAGTATTGTTGGTGGTCTACAATATTTGACGCTCACATGACCGGATATTTTATTTGCTGTCAACAAGGCCTGTCAATTTATGCATCAACCCACTACTGAACACTGGGCCTTTGTTAAGCACATCCTCCAGTATTTGAAACATACTATCACTTTCGGCCTACAGTTTCATCGCTCTTCTGCTTTATGTTTGTCGGCCTTCTCTGATGCTGATTGTCACGCCCCGACTTGAAAGTAGGCCCGGAACGCGACTGATTTTTTTTTTTTTTTAAATTAAACTAACTCAAGCATTCTAGCTGGGCCGGATCAACAGTTGGGCCTAGAGGTCACACATGATCCTAACATGTGGACTCAAACACATACCATAAGTCTACCCAACAAAATAGACATAAGAATAACACATAGCATGATCACATAATTCCAACCATTGAATTAACATTTCAAAATCACATCAGAGTAACTATAGAAACGTAGTAGTTTTCAATACATAACATTGATACAAACTAAGTACCACACCTGGTACTTTACAAAAACAAGAGGTTCCAAAAACCAGAAAGCAAAGATAAAGGTATTCCCCTCAGTGGGAATCCCAAAACAACGCCGCAGTTTGTCCACTCTAAGCCTGAAATAGAGGGTTCTTCTCATCGGGTTCATCCCCTGAAAGGTGAGTGGGGTGAGTTAACTAGCCCAGTGAAGGAAATATAACAGTGCAATTTTAAGGTAAACAACATGTTAGCATATAATCAACAGTTGCAATATAATATCTCATGCTTGATAACAATATTCACAATACCAAGTAAAGTCTCATCATCGTCTTTCCATTATCTCATCATCTTTCCATTACTGCTATTATCCAACGTAACGCCTACCGACTACACTGACTCCATTGTATTAAGTCCCGGACAAGGTCAAAATACATCCTTGCAAGTACATCTCCGGCTCTCACATAGCCGATACTGATACCTTTAAGTCAGCAATTTCGACACCCATGGTCCAGTAGACGTAAACCATCTCTCATATGGCCGATATTGGTTCAATAGCCAAGGGCACGTGGAAACAGTCTTACACATTTCATATAATCAGCATCATAAGCACTCTTACCATAGTGCGTCAAGTCTAGGTATATGAGTGGGTTCATCAAATCTGAAACCACTTATTGCTCAATATCCATATCAAATAAACCTATTTACATCAAGCTGCAAAGTTAAGTTCCCTCACCGTATATGTGTGGTTTCGCGGTCTCTGTTGAAACAAACAGACAAGTGCACATACATAGCATCAAATACATACACATAAGTAGTATTTCGAAATCCCACGTTTTCCCAAAAATATCCAAGGTGTATGGAATTGAGTCTCCTACTTGGTTTCTATCCTTTTTAAATTATAATAATCCACAAGATAATATAATAAAAAGGGTGCTCAGTCTAAAACTCATATTGTCTTTTGGGCATTGACCAGATTGACTTATTGAGTTAGGTCTAGATTCTTGGGTCACTTCTCGGTTGTCTTCTGGATAGGGCTAGATCTGACATGTTGAGTAAGGCCTCGAGGTCACTCAGTGCCCGACAAATATAGCGTCGGCCTGGAAGTGAGATCACTCTGTGCTCGACCAATAGAGTCGGCCTAGAAGTGAATACAATAGTATATACACTATATTAGTAAGAGAAGAGTGTTAGTACAATTTTAGATTAACAGTGGGGTACTAACATCACATCACATGCATCAATAATAACAATCAAACAACATTTAACACTTAAAAACTGGGTCCTTCAGAACGTGCCTCAAAACTAGGTACTGTGGCTTCAGATCATTCGAACCACTGCTTAACTAGTTGCTGATCTCGAATCTTGGGTCTGACTTCGGATCGTCCGAAGATCGGGTCTCGGATCATCCGAAGTCCATCCAAACCGAAAAACAGAGAAAACAGGTCTCGGTGGGTCTGTGCACTTCGGAACATCCGAAGGCAGGCTCGGATCGTCCTAGTGGGGTTCGGTCCGTCCGAACTCTGCTCGGGTCATCCGAGTGGGTCAAGCTAGCCTCGGGCGTAACTGGGCTTCGGGTGAAGCTCGGAACATCCGAGGGTTGCTCTCGGACCGTACGAAGGGTGTGACCCTCGGACCGTCCGAAGATCGACTCTCGGACTGTCCGAGAGTCGTCTTCCCTACTGTCTGCACCAGCAGACAGTGACGGCAGACAACATGTGAAATGCGAATCCGAAAACAGTGGGTTTCCCGGATTCGATTTCCACACCTAGCTGGTCCGATGGACTCCTCTAGGAGTCCTCTTTCCATAGGGAATGGTTTGGAGTCTTGAAGCTCACAAGGCCATCCGATTTTAAAACCAAAACCTCACGGGCACAAGAGAACCCATGGTTTTCCTTAGACTTTGAAACCATTTTACACACCCAAAACTTAACAAAAACTGGTTTTTCTTGATTCTAAACCACCTAGAATTTGAAAAGGACCACAGTGGTTGCCTTCACTGAAGTTCTTGCTTTGAAATTTTGGACTTTGGAAAAACTTCCCTCTAAGCTACGGGTGACAGAAAAACTGGGAAACAGAGAAGGGATGGGTTCGGTTTCATAGAGAACAAAGAGACTGAGGTGGAAGATAGAAAATTTGCTGGGAGTTGATCTGCTGCAGGGAGGGCCATTATATAGAAATCTAGCTGGGAAAGGAGGTCGGGTGGCCACTGCATGCCGCTGCATGCAGTGCCCGCTTACGTCCGGAACAGTAACTAGTTTGGGCTAGTTGCAGATCAGCCCCTCCAGACTTCTGGTTTTGCAAATAAGTTCCCTGATTTGGTAAAATCCGATTTTTAACCAAAGACATGATTTTACAACTCAAAATCTTAATCCAACCTTACAGATAAATAGGGTTTTGAAAACCTTAATCACCATAAAAATTTTGGGATTTAACTCTCACTAAAAACCATTGATTTAAGATAAAACCATCATTTAATACTATTTACTTAATTAAATAAATGTTAAATAAAACAACTTAAAGACCTCATTTTGGGGTGTCAAAGAATAACTAGACCATTCTTAAAATGGTCTAACACAAAATACTTGTTTCAACATTTATCTTATTTCCAAAACCCTTTAAAATAATTATTACTCCCTTTCGGGGTTTAACGGGCGGTTTTAAATACCATTTTCTGAATATAAAATTATTTTAAAATCAGAAATACAAATCCTTGATTAAGGAGAATAATATTAACCAATAATAATTACATAACAACATAATTTATAAAATAATAACTACAAGGGGTAAATTACCAAAATGCCCATCCAGCTGGACAAGCTGGATCACTGAGCTCACGAGCTCGGATTGGGCCACACCTGGGCTTTTCACAAAGCCCTAACTGTAATCTTCGAGATTAATAGGTTCAAGCAAGATTTATTAAGCTAAAACACGCCTAATCTGGGTCAGGGTATTACACTGATTGGGCCGACTGTCCAGATGATCGAAAATCGACTGGTGATTTTGCTATCTTTCTTGGCAACAATTTGGTATCCTGGAGCTAGAATAAACAACAAACAATTGTCCGTTCCGGCACAGAAGCTGAATACTGAGCTCTTGCCTCAGCTGCTGCTAAACTAACGTAGTTGACTTCCCTTCTTGGGGAATTACGGGTTTATCTACATGGGCCTCCCACTCTTTGGTGCAACCATATTGGTGCCACATATCTCGTGGCCAATCCTGTTTTTCATGGTCGTACCAAACATGTAAGAGATTGATTTTTCATTCTGTTCATGCTATGGTTGCTCGAAAGCTTTTACTGGTTAAAATCATTTCCACCAAAGATCAGTTGGCTGATATTTTCACTAAGGGACTGTCTTCGCCTCGCTTTATGACCTTCGTGACAAGCTCAATCTCGTCGATGCCGCATTGTGCTTGAGAGGGGCTGTTAGCGATACTGGTCAGTCCACCTCTTCTGCTCCTATCAGATCCAGAAATCTCTCATTCTGATCCCGTGATTATCCTCACCGATAATCAAGAAATGGTCAACACGGGTTGTGAAGAGATTAATCTATGACATCTAGAATTCCATGTAGGGAAAATCTCTATTTTGTATTCATATATATACAGTTGTAAATCAATCAAGGAAAATATAGAAAAGTTATTTCATTAATTGAGATGATTGAGAGTTGGTTTTTCTTAGGGTTTCTATATTGAAATCCTTGATCTGCCTTAAAATTCTAGATCTAAAGTTTATTTTAGCGTGACACCTTAAGTTGGCATTAAAGTCGACCTTACCAATTCATCAAGAAAGGTATGAGGAGAAAATAAATGAAGAAAGGAGTGATAAGGGAGGAGGTGAAATCATGGTTTCTCCTCCCTCTCTAGAAAAAAACCAAATAAGCTTGAGAGGGAAAATGGATGAAAAAATAAGCCTAAGTTTTTTATAGCTAATATATACCATATACATTTTTTAAAATAAAAAGAAAATTATTGAATACATATTTCTATCTATCGTAATTAATTAAATAGGTGAAAATGTAATAAATATTATTTCAAATTAAATTTAAATATAAAAAGAAAATAATATTTTAAGAGTTTAAATTTATTACTAATTGGGTCTTTATATTGCTGTTACGGCGCTTGGATCCAAACAGCAGGACTCATAATGGAACGGGTCTAAACTGTAAAGTGGAAACCACAGACTCCACATTATAGAGGATTTTTGAAATTAAATTCAACCCAACCCGACCCGATCCGATCCGTTTAACATAGTCAGAAATAGTTAGCAATTCTTCGAAGGAATACACTGTAAATGGAGCGCGGCAAGGGTGATCCTAAATTCTACCAAAGTATGCTGTTTTTCTTCCTCACATTTTCCTTCTCCTTTCCATCAATAATTCGAAGCCCTTTTTTCGGTTCTTGTTGTTGTTCTTCTTCTAATTGCAGGGCTTCTTCTTCATTTCTTTTATTGAAGGTGAAACGGGTCGTCTCTTGGTGGAATTCCTTGAAGTTGCCGTAAGCTCAATTGTTTTCCTCAAAAGGGTTTATCCCACTGGTATGAATCTCCCCTTTTCCACTCCCAATTCCTTGTTTGTTCAATTCCCTCTTCTGCTACCCTCTGGGTTTCACATGTTTTTTGTAGAACCAGTTGAATTTCAGGGGGAGCGCCTGTTTTTTTTTTTTTTTTTAAAATTCCCCTTTCTTTCTTTAGTGTACTAACTGTTTGATTTGGGGTCATCGCCCTCTTGTTTCTTCTGAATGACAAAATTGAGTTGTCCTTTTTATAAAAGGGATGACCTCAAATTGCTGGCCTTTGATTTTTGCAGTTTTCATTGCCAGCACGAGATTATACCAAATCTGCATCTGTGCTACCCACTTTTCTGAAATGGAAAGCACGGTATAGGGTGGGATTTTTCTTTTTAACATTGTCAAGGCCCAAATTTTATCCCGCTCCAATCACCCTAACCTTGAATATAGAATTTCGAGCACCTAATGTGGCATTTTTTTTTTAATAACATGGTATCTCCACCCCACATTTGAGGTGAGACTAATCTCACGAGCATGTGTAAGCCTCCCAATCCACACTGGTTTAGTCAATGGGAATAACCTCTTCGGGACTGACCTGGTGGGATTGAGCGTGAATCGAATTGAAGACCTCGCTTCATGAGGCGAGCATCGTGACCGTCAAGCCAACCCTTCTGAGCCAAGGGGAAGTGACTCAAGAGAAGGCACTTTTTAATTTTGCTTGGTGATCACTTTCTCACTCTTCAAATGACAAAATACCTCCCTTAGGTGTTTGCATGTGTGTGCATGCACAGTGCATGTTTTTTTCTTTTAATTTTTTAATGGTGACATCACTGTTGTAAAATTCAAACTGAACCATGTGGTTTGACTCGTCGGACCTGAACCAGCCCCTAAGGCAGTTTGATTTTTTAGATGGTTTGGTTTGTCCGAAAAATATTATGATTGTTCTCTTTTATTGAAAATGGCATTTTTTAATCTTCATTATTACAATATCATAGTTGGAATATGATTTCCATTTTTCTTACTTTATTATTATTTTTAAATATAATAATGTATATGTTATTATCATGTTATGCTAATATTACGGTTCAAAATTGTTCAAAGCCGTTTGACCCAGTGGTTAACCTAATTAAAGCAAACTGTCATAAAAGACAGTGGGTGACATGACCCACATCTGTAAAGTTGCATTATAAGCATTTACCAAGTGTACTACTATGAGGTCTTGTCACCTCTACAAGTTGATTTGGAAGCTTCCAACATTGATTATAGCACAAAAAATAGTGTTTTGACTAATACATAATTTCTTCATATAAGGGATTCTAAATTTCATGTCAATGCCAAACTTTCGAGATGAATTTTAGTGTAAGGTGCATATCCATCAGTGGGTGTCAACCAGGCCCCTTACCAATTAGGAAGGGTGGATGGATGGCTCTTCGGCAGAAGTAGTAGTGTTTGGAGAGTTTAGCTGAGTTAGAGGTGGGTTACTCTCAGAGAAGTAACTGGGGGTGCATGTCTATAGGGGCATTGTTTGAAAATTTTCCTTCACTGCTTTTGGGATTTGCTATATTCAATATTTCAATTACTAATTCATGAGTTATTTGTTTGTCTATAAAGAAGTGACACGATCCAGCGTAGAAGTTACTTGTTTGCCACTTGGATTATCATATCACTGCTAGGATGCATCGTTGTTAAAATCTTATGATTTACAATTTGAATCTTAAGATACTTATATGATTTTTAAAGAAAATGATTTGGATATTATGATACAATATGATTTTTTAAGAACCTATTGCAGGTGCATTTGAAAGAAGCCGTTACATGAATATTGTGGTTCAAAGGGCTCGCCATCCACAGTTGAGGGACTATGTTCACTCTGCAGTCTCTAGCCTTCACCCTTTTATCCAGGAGGTGCTTTCAGTTGTTTCTCCCTCGCTCCAAAGTTTCTCTTTTTTAATACTTAGAGGCCTTGATTTTTTTATGTAATTGTTGTAGGTGAAAATAATGTATAAGTTAACATTTTAGGTCAAGATAGACTTACTTGAGTGCCTAAAAATGTGAAAGAAACGTTGATTATTGCTTAAAAAGTCCTACATGCTGAAAGGTATATGCAGATAAGCTTGCTGATTTGGTAGGTCATCATTTATAATAATGATATTTTTTTTTTGGATAACAAGGGTATCCTTGAGGTATTGACCCAATAAGACTAATCTCCTGGGCCCCACATAGCCAGCCCGGATAAGTCAAGTGGTAGTACCAAGGTTTGATCCCAGGAAATGAGGGAGCAAACCCCACGCCAAGGACCACTTGGGCTTAGTTCATATCATACCAGTGTTTGCCTCTTTAGATAGAAAGTGGCATTAATTATCTTGCACTTCTATGCTTCTTTTCCCTGTTTTGGTTAAACCCTAGTGGACTCTTGAAAACCTGTGCTTTCATTACCACTTCGGATTGTTGGGTCAAATTTTATATCCCTATCACGCTGAATATGTTATACTTTGTATGCCCTTGATAACCTTGTCACAAATATCGGCGGTATTTTCAAATTTACCGCTTTTTTATCGGCAAAATACCATTACCGCGTTAAAAACGCGTTTTTATCGCCACGCCGATAAATATCCGGTAAATTTCTAATAAAATCGCATTAAAAACGCTATAATATCCCGGTAAATTCCCGATAAATTCTCGTTAAATTCCCTATATAATTTTTATTTCATTAATTTTTTTATTTATTCTATTTTTTTTAATTTTTTAAATATTATAATTTCCGCGAGATTTTCCCATTAAATTCCAGGTAAAAATCCGAGAATTTAAAAATATCCCGTTATTACCAATTGCCGTTAATATCCCGAGAACGGTATTTATCACAATGCTTGATAATATATAGACAAAATACAAGGACTCACTAGCAATGAAGCACGGATACTTTAAAATACTTAAAGTACCCGTGTCTGGTACGTATCTGACACGGATACGGTCGGATACGGCGTGGATACATACCGGATACGTATCCAATTAATTAAAAAATATTTTAATTATAGATATTCTCCGGATACGCGTATGTGGGTCAAGATACGGCAACAAATAGAGGGATATGACCGAGAAAAAAGCACGGGATACGCTTTCCACTTCCGTCTTCCGTCTTTCATTTTTTTTTTTTTTCGGTGCGAAAGATAAAAAGGAGAAAAACCAAAAAAAAAAAAAACCCCAAAGCAAAACTCTACCTTCCGTCTCTCCAGCTTTCGCTCTCTGCTGCGACTCTGCTCTCCTCTGCTCTCTGGGCTTCTCCGGCTCTCCTCTGTTCTCGCTCTCTGCTGCGACTCTGCTCTTCTCCAAGCCTTCGCATCTTCTGCAGCTTCTCCATCTTCTTCAGGTTCTTCTTCTTCTCTCTATTTTCCTTTTCTTTTCCCTTTTCCCTTGCTGTGAAACCCATCTACCTCCCCTCTGTGATTTCCGTAACTTCTAAACCCCTCCTACAGTTTCTCCTCCCCTGTTTTGAAGCCCCACCCTTTTCGCCACCTTCCAAATCCCCTTCTAGTGGTGTCGCCTTTCCCCTTTCTATCGCCAACCTCTTGCATAGCCCTTTTCTCCTTGCCGCCACCTTCAAGACCCTCCATTTGCCTTCGCCTACCCCCAAAAGCTTCTCCCTTCGCTTGCCGCAACTCCTAAAAGCACTCCTATGGTCATTCGTAAGCCATGTGCCCTTTCCTTACCCTTTGTTCCTTTTATTTCCTCAGTGTAAAAGCACATGGTTATTTAAAACCATGTATTTTCAATTAAAATCTACCAACCCTCCCTTTTATTAAATCTTTCTATGTATTTGTTTACATCATACTCGGGAAATATTTTGCATGATTATTTATGGACAAACTTTTATATTAATTAATTACAAATATTAATTGGAATTTAATTTCAGTCCATATTTTAGCATAGAATGCATTATTTTCATCCATTCCTAGTATTTAGGAAGCCAAATTTAGGCATTTAGGGTCACCCTATTAGTTGTCCTGCATGAGACATACATGGGTGTGGAAAATACAATGTTTCTCCTTAACAAAGAAAACATTTTTCTCTGCTGGGCCCTCACTTTCCCCTAAACCTGCTAAACAAATAGGGGAGTTCTTCCTTCTCCAGATACATTTTCTTTTCCATCTTGTCTCCATCCAAGTGCATCCCATATATAGGACAGTTAATCCACAAACATTCCCACCCACCAAAACAGGTAAAAAAGGAACCAGTAGCCAAAACATCAATTACAGAGGCAATGTGCTCACCAACTTGCCACATGCCATTTGATTTTTTTTTTTTGTAAATGTTTGAATATATATATATATATATATATATGTATGTATATATATGTATGTATATATATATGTATATATATATATATATATATATATATATATATATTTAATTCGGCGTATCCCGCCGCACGTGTATCCTAGTTTTTCAAAATTTGCCGTGTCCTCGTATCGGATACGTGTCGTATCCGATACGCATACCCGTATCAGTGCTTCATTGTCCACTAGGCAATGTTGTGCATATAATCACCATGATCACCATACCAAGTAGGGTCTAGATAGGCATACACCCATTCCATTCTTCACGTCTTTACTCACCTTGAATTGGATCCTTATGCAATTTGACCCTGCTTTTAGAATTACACTCAGCGTCAGGTTAAAATCATTTTCTAGGGCATTGTTAATAATTGTGGCCTTCAAATCCATGGCTTGTATAATCCAATATGTTCATTTTGGTAGGCTCCATTTTGAAGCATAGACCTTTCCAACAAGCACATTCCCATAGTCTCATGTGAGAACTTATCCACACAATCCCGTGTGGGCCCCACATAGGGGTGCACAAAACGTGCCACATAAAGGTGCCGCAAGTGATCTTTATTTTGAGGAGGTTTGGGAAACACACTAATTAAAAATCTTGGGTCTTTTGACAAGCATAAGAGGTCCCATTTCTTGACATTGTCATAATACTAGATGATTGTGGAATCATGTGAACTATAAGATTGTCTAAAGTAGGCTCCACTAGTTCATTCTAATCTTTGATTTTCAAAGAGAAAAGACTTGGTTGGGAAGGGATTTCGAGGAGATAAAGGGTGTGTTGGAGTCAATCAAGGGGGATAAGGCTCCAAGCCCATACGAGTTGGATTTTTTAAGTGCTGGGATATAGTTGGAGGGAAATTTTGAAGGTCTTTAGCCAATTTCATGAGAGGAGAATCATAAACAAGGACTTGAAGATCAAGTGGATAAAATGTTAGTTTTGGACTGAATTTTGGTTCACTAATTGTTCCATTAAGTAAACTTTCAATCCTATCTTTAGATTTTTATTGAACTCCAAAAATAAAAAACTAGAAACATAACTAGGTGCAACCATGTGATAGGTTGCACCTGCGGCCCAAGTTCTTCCTACTTGGAGAAGATGGCCTTCTCCTGCCAGGGCTGGAAATTTCCTCTTCTCCTGGAGGACGAGTTCTACTGTTAGTGGGCCCCACTTCCTCTCCAAGGCCACGTCTAATATAGGTGCATATCCAAAAGGTGGGACCTGTGATGCATGCTGCAATTGGAATTTATGTAAAATTTTATTAGCTAAAAAATAAATTAATTTGGAGATCTTTTAGGCTAAAAATGTTAAAAATAAAGGCCTTAGTCCATATACAAAGGGTTCAAGCTCAGTTTTTCACATTTGCGTTGGTGAATCTTTCCTTAGTAGGTGATGCGGGAGCAACCTGCAACTGGGCAGGAGGAAGAAAAGTGGTCTGCAACTTGGCAGAAATAGGAGAAGAAGAAAGAAGATAGGAAAATGCTATGCCTTAAAGATAATTTTAATTAATCCGTCGTGTGTTGCATCTCTATTATATCCATAGGTATTTATAGGAAAACACTAACTCGAAAATAGCATAAGATTCTAAAACTGGGAAACCCACCGACTTGGCCTCCTTACTAAACTATGACTCCAATGAAAATAGCAACCAAGTTTCCTAAGTACTCTAGAACACCAACATTAGAAAAACAAAATCAACAAAATAGAATCTACTAAAAATAAATAAAATAAAAAATAGTAGGGGATCTTTGTGTTGGATCTTCCGTGTCTTACATCATTAGGCCTCTCTCTCTCTCTCAATCCTTTGATTCACCCTTCTCAATCCATTTATCTAGCCATTTAATCTACGAACAAAAACCCCTTTAACCAAGTTATGTTCATTCTTCTATTTAATCTGGCTTCATCCTCTTTGTCTCTTTTCCTATTTTTTTGTTACTTCTTTCAAATCAGAATTAATTGCATCAATTCTGACTCATTTGTTATTTCACACTGCATCTTCACTGTCAAATGCACACCTCAATGCAACTTGTTGGGTCTCATCTCATATTACAATTGGAAGAGTCAGAATGTGGTTAAGTTGAATCTCTTTGCCTTAAAGCTTTAGTTATTGTCTCTCTTTATTTATTTATTTTGTCCTCTCCCTAATTCCATGAACTTTTGAGCTTTTGGTGATCCATGGTTGTCACTTGATGTAAGTGGTTGTCTTGGGAGATGGTTTTAGTTCTAACAAAAGATCGACGGAGAGCTTGGGATTAGACTAAATGGAAACCAAGTTCTACAAAGTGGTGAATGACATGCACAAGAGGGAAATTAAAGGGCTGGAAGGCTTTGACAATGTCCAGAATCAAAACAGCAGTTGCCTATTTCCTTGGTGAGCAGAAGAAGGAAATGTGAAAAAGATTAGTAGTGGAGGGGAATGAAAAGAGTTACAGTAGGAAATGGATATCTAATGAGAACAGAAAAGGCATTAAAGGAATGTTAATATCGCATGTATTAGCTTTTCTTTGGTACTTGTGGATGTATGTACATCCACCCAAAAGTAATCAATTGGAAAAACTCTTATAAGATGAGTATGCATTATGGATGTAATCAACCAATAAGAGAGAGGGATGTATATACATCCACATGTATCTGAGACCTCAAATACATGTAGATGTATGTACATCCCTCTCTCTTATTGGTTTGTACATCAACAATAAAAATTGGCCTTAGATGTAATATATGTAGTTAGGATTAGTTAGGATCACCTTTATTTAGGAGCCCCTATGTAGACTCACCAAGACCCATGTCAATGGGTTGGTTGAAAAGGTCTTTTTTTAATAGCATGTCTCTCAAATCACCTTGAGTGGATAAGTGAAGCCATATTTTCAAGGCCTCAAAGAAAAAATTTAAACCAAAGTGGTGAATGGGATGCATAGGAGGAGATTAAAGGGTTGAAGGTTTGTTATTGTCTATAATCAAGGTAAGAGGAGGGAGTTGCAACAATTGCCCTTTTCCTTGGAGATGGAAAAGGGGAAAGACAAACTAGTAGTAGAGGGGAATGTTGAATTATGAAATTGCATATATTAACTTTTCTCCAGTACTAGTGAATGTATGTACATCCACCCAAAAGTAATCAAATTGGAGAAGCTCTTATAAGATGAGCATTTATTGTGGATGTAATCAACCAGTGAGAGAGACGGGTGTGCATACATCCACAATGCATTTGAGATCTCAATAACCTGTGGATGTACGTACATCCCTCTCTCCTATTGGTTGGTGATAAAAACAATAAATGTTGGCCTTTTAACAAGAGTTTTTTTCTTCCATTGGTTGCTCTTGTGTAGATGCGATACATGTGCATGTATGGGACATAATACATATATAGATAGATTATAGATAGGATTAACTATGATTAACATATTTATGGGCACCTATGTGGACTCACCAAGGCCTATGTGGATCGGTTGGTTGGAAAGGTATTTGATTGAACATCATGTCTCTCAAAATCACCTTGATTGTATAAGTGAAGCCATGTTTTTGAGGACCCAAGAATTCAAATTTAACCAAAATGGTGAATGGGATGCATAATAGAGAGATTGAAGGGGTCAAAAGTTTGTTATTGTCCAGAATTGAGGTACAAAGGGGGAGTTGCAACAATTGTTTGTTTCCTTGGGGAAGGAAAAAAAGGAAAGATGAAACTAGTAGTGGAAGGGAATGAAGAGAGTTACAATGGGAATCAATATCAAGTGATAAGAGTAAGGGCATGAAAGGAATGTTGAATCTTGAAATTGCATACATTGTCTTTTCTCCCATTCTTGTGGATGTAGATGTTGAATCTATCTCTTATTGGTTGCTGACATCAACAATAAATGTTGATCTTAAACAAGATCTTCTTCCATTGATTGCTTTTTGTGTGGATGTAGTACATATGCATGTATGATACAAAATGTTATATAGCTAGTTATATATCTACTTATCTAGTTAGAATTAACTAGGATCACCCTTATATACAAACCCTGCATGGGCTCAACAAGGTGTATGTGGCTGGGTTGGTTGGAAAGGTTTGGCCTTGAATTTTGTTTCTCAAAATTACCTTGATTGGATAGGTGAAGCCGTTATTTAAGGCCCCAAAGATTTTTTAACCGAAGTGGTGAATGGGATGCAAAGGAGGTTGGTTAAAGGGGTGGAATGCTTGTCAGTGCCAGAATTGAGGCAACAGAGGGAATCACAACAATTGCCTGTTTCCTTGGGGAAGGAAAGAGGGATAGATGGAACTAGTAGTGGAGGGGAATGTAGATGCTAACAATGGGATGGGTGTCTAGTGAGACGAGGAAAAGCATAAAAGGAATGTTCAATTGTGAACGAAGTGGTGAATGGGATGCAAAGGAGGTTGGTTAAAGAGGGTGGAATGCTTGTTAGTGTCCAGAATTGAGGCAAAAGAGGGAATCACAACAATTGCCTGTTTCCTTGGGGAGTGAAAGAGGGATAGATGGAACTAGTAGTGGAGGGGAATGTAGATGCTAACAATGGGATGGGTGTCTAGTGAGACGAGGAAAAGCATAAAAGGAATGTTCAATTGTGAAATTATATATATTGGCTTTTCGTCGATACTTGTGGATGCATGTTCATCCACCCAAGTAATCGATGGTAGATTATATAAGATGAGCATTTATTGTGGAAAAAGAGAGAGGAATATGCATACACCGACATGTATCTGAGAATTTCTTCGATGCATGCGGATGTATTTACATCCCTTCTCTTATTGGTTGGTGACATTTGCATTGACTATTGTTGTTAGATAAAAACTTCTTCTATTGGTTGATTTTTGTGTAGATGTAGTACATGTGTGTTTTTGGGACATGTTTTATAAATAGTTAGGATTAAATAGGATTAACCTTATTTATGACCCCTTTATGGACTCACCAAGGCCCATGTGGATGGGTTGGTTGGAAAGGTTTTTGCTTGAACTGTGTCTCAAAAATTACTGAGAACGGAAAAGTGAAGCCATGTTTTTTTAAGCTCCCAAAGACTCAATTTTAACCACCGGTGGAAATTTATGGGATTTGATCAATAGGTTGTGTAATTTAGATTGGGGTCAAATTGGGTAAGTCATTTCGCTTGAACTCGGTATGTGTGTAGGGAGGTGTGCACATGCCCCGAAGGACTAGTCGGGTAAACTCCCCTACTGGGTGAGACGCCTAGACACCTTCAGTCATAAAAAAAAAAAAAAATGGGTAAGTCATTGGTGCAATCAAATTGAAAGCTACGGTTTGGATTTCTGTCTCGGGGCTCCTACTTGGTGATGCGGAGCATTGGATCGACATTGATTTGTTTTGATTTTATTTTATTTAGTTGTCTTTTGATGTATTTTCTTTATTTATTTGGGGGTATTTTGTTTTTACACGTGGATATTTTAGTCATTTTGTCATTAGGGGTATTTTGGTCTTTTATTCCATTGTTATTTTATTATAAAAGCCATGTAACCCTCATTAGGGAAAAAAATGATGAAATGAAAAGAATTTTCCTTGCTTCATGCACACGGCCATGGTGAGAATCCACGGAAGTTGGTGAGAAATCAACCAACCTTTGGAGAGAATCCAAAGGCGGCGAGAAGCCACGGAATAGGCGAGAAGCCTCTTCCTCTATCTAGGTACATATCTTCTATCTCTCTTTTCTCCTTCTTCTCTCTTTTCCCTTTCTCTTTTTCCTTTCCCGGCTGCACAAAACTACCCAGATCTGTTAAACAGTTTTCGCTACCCCTTGTTGAGCACCCCCTTGCTGCCTCACCCTCTTGTAGCCCGTCCTACACCATCGCCCGACCCTGTTAGGCCCTTTCCTATTTCCGCCACCTCCAAATCTCACCAAAGATGCTTTCGTCACCCTCTCCCCTTCCATGTACTGCTGTCGTAATCCCTATTCCCCTCCTTATTTCCCTTCGCATGTTTGTATGGTCCCATTTACCTTCACTGTAACCCCATATTCTCGTTTTCCTTACCCATCATGTCTTCCTTCTTTTCTATTCCCTCATTTAAAGCACATATTATTTAAAACCATATGTCTTAATTAAAGTCCTATATGTGTTCAGTTCATTCAAAGCTATTTCACCATTACATCAGCATCACCAGAAACCTCTAGTTGATTGGACTGACTCCCCTCAAGGCCAGCTGAAACTTTGACGGGAGCAGTATGTGTGGTTGCAACAAAGCTGGCTTTGGTGGCATAACCAAAGATTATCAGGGTTATCCTTTGCTGGGCCTGTCCCAGTTTGCTCAGCTAACGAAGCAGAGTTGCATGCTCCTTGGAGAGGGGTGCAAGAGATGGGGAAATTAAGCCCTCATGGGGGGGTATATTTTGGAAGGGGATTCTATGGTAGTCAGAGGCTGGGCAAAATGAGGTTTATGTCCTTGGAGGCTGTTCGACATAGTTAAGCAAATGAGAAGATCCATAAGAGTCTAGTTTTTCTGTACCCCTCATGCCAAGGTCTGCTAATCACATGACAGATGAGAAAGCCAAGGAGGGCTCCTTCCTCTCTGCTGAATTTGTTTCCAGATTGGTTTGATTTTTGGCCTATTTTTCCTGTAGTGTGTGGTAGTTTGGTTGGCAGGCCCGTGGCCTGGTTTTATGGTTCTTTGCTGGTTGTTTTCTTTCCTATTGTAATAAAATGGTTTCTCTTTCCATAACAAAGGAGGCAATCCTATTCCCAATGGTTAGGTCAGCGTGAAGGGGCAAAGGGTGTAATTGGTGCCATGTTGGCCCCATTAGGTGAAGACCTGCAATTCTGATTTGTGGTCTAGACCATAGGCAGTCCTGTGGCCATTCACGTGCACCTTATGTGAGGCCTTATGAGATCATAGTCATGGGTTCATTAGAAAGATCTATGGTTGGGTATGAAGTGTATGAGAAATAATTTTGATTGGACAAACAAGGCCACATGTTTTTGAGTCCCTAATGTTACATGAGCTAATTCAATGGTAGTGATACTTAGAATAGGATCAAATTGGGTAGGTATCCAGTTTACAATGGGTAGTTAGGTGTTTCATATGGTATGGATTTAATATAATAGTGTAGCTCAAATTGGGTTAGGATCTAATTTTAATGCAATTTGATCCACAGACAACTGCAAATTGAATGCTAATCTAAGGTGTGGTAGGCCCACAAGACTGACCACTTCCTCTCAAACCTCAATTCACAATGAGGAAACACAAATCAAAATCCAAAAGCTATAATGTTAGCGGTGGCAACAGCTTTGTTGAGTCGTGGTTTTTTACATGCAAACCTAGGAACAATCTACACCATTGGGTTGAAGCCACATGTTGGATCCCACATGTTTGACAAAATCTTCATATGATCATAAAATAATAATTCTTAATAAAATGAAATAATTGATTGCTCTAAATCTTACTGCTGTTTCAAAGAAGCTTATCTCGTGCCAACTCATGATTGCCTTGTTGTCCTTACTAATCATGGCCTCATGCATAGCTATTGTAGTAAGAATTATCTGCTGTATGTCTAGATATATGTATATCTTTGTATTTTTGGCCCTTTGTTCGTCCAACCTTTTCTATAAATAATTCATCTATGGTTAAAATACAATTGATCAGAATTGTGCCTGCTTCTAATTCCCAGTGGTTATGTTGATGTAAGGAACAAAAGGGACTAAGGGGTAAAAGTTACTTGTGGTCTTAGCTGGTCTTAGCCTCAGGAAAAGTTTGTTTATCTATTGTGCACTATGGTTTATTGGCACAAGGAAAATAGATCTTCAAGAAATTGCCGGTCAGCTGTAGGATGTGTCTTAAGGGTGCTGTGAAATTTGATTCCATTTCTTATCTTGCATTATGTTACTGCACAATCAGTCTTTTGTTATCTGTGCATAATCCTTATTTGCTTGTGAATGGGTTTCTTGTATCTTAATGGTTGGATTTACATATAAAGCTCAGTCTCTCTGGTTGTGTCAAGAAATTCACAAGCTATATTCTCCTGCCTAAACTAGGGGCTGGTTGAGAGGCTAGCAGTTATCTTCTACAACAAAGAGAACATTCCAGTTGAAAGATTTGTTTTCAAACTCTCATTGAACAAGTCCTACGGGTCAAAAGTGGAAGCTAAGGACTTAGAGTTCACATTGCGATCTTTCTTGATTAAACTTTCAGTGGCCGAACCACTCACAAAAGCTCTTCCGCCTGGTACTTCTTTAACAGTGGTTGATTTCGCTTTCATTTCTGGTTAGCCTGGTTTTGTGCAGTTTTGAGAAAGCTAAAAGATCAAAGTTAATACTAGTTTGCCAACTTTACAGACTGCAGATGGGAGATAACCGCATATTTCCGTACTCTTCCACCGGGTAGCAGCAAGGAAACACAAGTTTGGATTCCAACAGACACAAAGCAGTGGCAACAGCCTCCAATGATAACCCCTATCAAATCTATGAGCAGTGAACCTGTATCTGTCCAGTTATATTTGGAGCACCCCAGTCAGTCAGAACCAATTGTTCCTTCCAGGTGAATGTGGTATGGTCGATCCAGTATCCAAGAGTGACTGTATTTTTGCTAGTCACTTCAGAGCCACTGATGGCTGTTGTGCACAAACTATGGCCGAAGCCTAACTCTTACTATTTTTTACTCACATTTCAAACTGACCATACAGGATGGCTGTCAAATCCTCTACTATAGGAATTAATTAAAGAGGTAAAAATATCAAAAATTAATTATCATATATAGAGGAGACTAGTTCAACAGGTAATCTTCCGCCTCAGGGAGCAGGAGGTGTCAAGTTTGAGCCCTCATGGCCTCACTTGGTGTCCTCTAAGGATAGTGGGTATCACCCTTTGGTGTTTTATGTTGGGTTTTCCAGTCTTCCACACGTAAATTCAAAAAAAGAAAAAAAACATGTTGCGAGAGAATGACACCATTGAAAATACATTCTAGAGGCTCAAAAAATTAAGAATGACACTGGCCATATTTATATGAAGAAAAGGAGCTATAAGAAATGGCTGAAACATAAGTAAAAGGCTTGCAATATCATTCTTTTTTTCTATTTTGGTGTGTTTGTCTTCTTTTTTTCATTTTTTTCTCTCTTGTTTCTTTTACTCCTTCATCTTGATCTGGGTATACTCTCTTATATCTGGATCCTTCTATTGTAATCTCTTATCTTTTGATATGTGGAAAAGAATCAAAGAGAGAGATGTTCCCATATCTAATGCAAGAGTCAATGTAATGGAAAAAGAACTAAATGAGTCTAGAATGCCACCTCCCTTGATTAGTGTGAAGATGGTTCTAGATTACAATGGCTCCATTAAGACTTTTGATGATTATGGTTGACATTTGATACATTAGCCAACAAAATATTGAGAGTTCAAGGTGTGAAGTGCTTCTTATAATAAATTTTCTTTCGGCCTAATTAAGTTTGGGTCAAACAATTATCTATTAGACCTAATATATATAATATTTTCAGCCCATTTGAGCCATGTTCCACATGAATACCCGATTATTCTGTTTAAGATCTAGTCACTTACTCCATTCCAATTCAAAAGAGCCAATCCATATTCTGCCCAATTCCGAGCCATTAAATTACCCAATTAAAATCCCAATGAGTTGATCCAAGTGACCCACCCAAATCCAATTGGATTCAAATGAGGTCATTTTGTTGGCTTTTTTAAATCCAAATGGACCTACTTAGAGGTTTAATCAAAATTGAATGGACAACTGGATCATTTCAATGTTCCATTTAAACCAAAGTAAACCCATTAGAGTGACCAATCAAATTCAAATGTACTCGTTAAATAGTCCATCCAAACTCAAGTAAATTCATTTGGTTCACCTAGACTCAAATAAACCCAATTAATTTTTCATTCAAATTCAATTAAATTACTTAAATGATCCATCATATGCTATACCCATATCCAATTAATCTCTAAATTATTACCTAAATAATTGAGCTATATGATCCAACATCCAAATTTCCTATAACAGGTCCACAACCCAATTAAATGAGTCCCATTCTAATAGACCAAAGACCCACACTTGCATGGCATATATATATATATATATATATATATAAAGTTGGCACAACCACCAAATGAGGGAGTGCTTGTGTATTTGGTTAGTTTTTGCAACGACCCAACACCTAGAATCACGGAGCGATGAGGGAGTGCTTGTGTATTTGGTCAGTTTTTGCAACTACCCAACACCTAGAATCACGGAGCGATGAGGGAGTGCTTGTGTATTTGGTCAGTTTTTGCAACTACCCAACACGTAGAATGACGGAGCTCTCCTAGGAATGGCTAAGGATTGAAAAATATAAAAGAAAGAAAAGGAGTAACATGTAACAAGGCAGTCGCATGTTCGGGGAAGTTCTTGAACTTATAAGAGGGGTGGAAAACCTTGAGCGGTTAACCTAAACTGACCCGTAACAATTTTATATCAAATCAAACTGAGGCACTTTTGTGTGGGATTGTGACTCCCCTTTACACGCGGACCCTACATAAAAGAAGTGTGGATCCTCAGGGTGTCAGGGATAAGGTAGAGAGCATGTAACAAGGGTAGTCCCACAGCATAATGTCCCAAGAAGATCTTGAATTTATAAGCGATGGAAAACTTTGAGAGCGGCTAGCCCTTTTGAGTGAAATTGAACCGTGAAAAACAGTCGAGAAAGCCGAAAAAAAATCGGACTCAAGTCGGGTAAAAAAAAATTAATTGGACTAGTACTTGAAGGTACAGACTATTACTATTTCTCTTTATATTTTTTTCTTCTCTTCTTATTCTTTCTAATTTTTTTTTATATTTAATGGCATCTTAATTGGTGCAACGAAATGACGGGTTCTAATTTAGAGAAGATTCTACCTCCAAATATTTTTAAATTGGCACGTTAATTAGTGCAATGGAGCAACGGCTCCGGATTTAGAGAGGATTCTACCATCTAAATATTTAGAAAATTGGCACCTTAATTGGTGTAATGAAGCAACGGGTCCTAATTTAGAGAGGATCATGCCTCCAATCATGTTCAAATTGGCACCTTTGGTAGTGTTACAGAGAAACGTGTCCTGATTTACAGTGGATTTCGCTCTCCAAATATTTTCAAATTAGCACCTTAATTGATGACAAGGAGCAATTGGGTCCTGATTTAGAGAGGATTATAAATATTTAGAGTCAATGAATCCTATCTCGTTATCAAAGGTCACGTACATTCATTTGGATTACCAAATCTTATGATATCAATGTATCATAATGTTAACATTCCACTACTCGACTCGCCTTACAATACTCAGTAAAACGAGTCAAAGTAAAGAGTAAATTGACAACTCTATTCGCTTTGCTGATGTCGCCACCACGAAACCAAATACTAGGGCTGAAATTAGATTGAGTTAGGTCGGGTTTTTTAAAACTCAATTTGACCAAAGTCAATATTTATGGAATTAGACTTGATTCGATCAAGCTATTGACCCGAAATTGTTGACACAATCTAATCCAAATTCTAATCCGATTCAACTCGAATTCTGACTCGACCCATATTCTGAACCCATTTTAGTAACTTTAGCCGAGTTGAGTCAGGTCAGATTAAATTGTAAATTTTTCAATCTGACCCAAATTTCATATGAAATTTTTCTTTTCAACCCGACCTAACTCGCCTCGCATGACTGAACCTGTATAATTTCCCATAGTTTCACCACTACCAAATACAACCCGTTCATATCCTTAGACTCCCGACAAAGACACTGGAAAGACCAAACATACTACAAATGCTTGTTATTTACCTAGTCCACGAGACCACCATTTAAATAGCAGCTAGGTGGACCTATTTTAATTTTAAAGTTCTCTGACTGATTCTATGGATGTGATTTTGATGATAAACAACAGCAGTCAGCTGGACTATTGATGTCAGAACCATCCATTTCAAGCCATGATTGGTGGGCCATTGGATCGCCCAACTTCACTGCAGAGGTTCTCAGCATATGAGTGTGATAAGTTGTTAATGCTTTCAATTTCAGATCATTGGAAGTGAAATCGGACATGATAGAGTCCCGTGGGACTACAATTTTCGATGCAGCTGTGGATCACACTAATATTTCTTTGAAATCCAAGATTAAATTTAGATGTGGGTCCCATGGAATGTGATGACGACAGATAACGCAACGAATCCTTAGGAATTAACTTGGCGTAATGGGTCTCGAGTTTTCATGATTTATTTTTATTCCAATGACAAATAATATTTATCCGATTCATTGATGTACAAACATGTTTTTTTTTTAATAGAGATTACCAATATATTGATTTTAAGAAAAATATTTTAATATGTTGTATTTATTTGAATTGAATGATGGCAAAATTGAATAACGTAACGTGGGAGTGCTATATACACTTAGTATCAAATCTACTCCATTATTTTTTTTCCTATTTATACTTAGATCTAACCGTTTAGAATCTTTACTTTGATATATCATTGCCTTTGAATTAAATATAATAGGTCAAAATATTTATTTAATAATTTATTTTAATCTTTAAAAAATAAAGGGCTAACAAAATTCAACAAGTCTCATTTTTATATAATGATAAATCTCATGATGATCTATTTATTTATATAATTTTTGTAATCATTAGATAAAATCCACTTAATACAGCTCGTGAAAATGCAGGGACCTTTTAGCCACACTTGTACTTTCAATAAATGAAACAAACAGTTGACAAATAGCTTTACTTCGGGCATCTATTTATTTAATTTAATTCAAGTGCATATATAATTAATTTGATTCTTTAAAATTATTAAACATTAACTCATTGTCAATTTTAATATAATTAAAATTGAGTTTTGACAATATCATAACTTAGATATCAGCTTAGCATATTCCTTTTTCTCAATACAGTTCAGTGTAAATAAAATATTTTAACTAAATTACCCATTTATTATCCATTCATTCAATAAACAAAGTCAGTCAAGTTAACAAGACTCAAACCTATCCAAATAGTTGACAGGAACCAGCCCAAGCGCCACATATTAGTATTGGGTTTTAGTCAAGAATTTTATAATAGTTTGATTTAATTAGATTTTGGCATTAGATCAAACGGTTTTAAACCATATTGAAATGTGATATTAGTATTAAGGCTGTAATAGCATAATACATTGTTATATTTAAAAATAATTATAAAGATTAAAACTAAAATTGCATTGCAAGCATAGTACTATAATAATAATAATAATAATAAAAATGATGACAGAAAATCATGTTTTGAGTAAAAAGAAAGAGAGAAAAAAATAAGATCAATAAAAATCATAATAGATTTTTTTTTTAAATATAAGTATGGGAAACTGTGGAATCGTAAAACCATCACGAGTGAATCCGTAGGGTACACAAAGGTTAGGTCATGGTAGCTCAAACCTTCAACCTCCCACTTTTTAAGCGGGAGGCAATCGATTGAACTACTTTATCTTAAATAATAGTTGAGATCAAATCAAGTAAAATCAAATGGTGAGGTTTGACTTTTTTACGAGGCCATTAGTGAGGAGCATGAAGATGAAATTGTCTCAATTGCTCTTCAAAGTCTAGTTGAGTGGGTCTATGAACTCCAATAGAGGTGGCACACGAAGGTGGAGCAACATATTAATTGAAATACTCAACATGACGTGTAAGATTGTGATTGGATGAATGACATCTAAGGCTAGGATTTATCAGAGAAAACGTGGTGTCAATCTAAGATAAAACATTTTTGTAATTAGTTTTCAATTTTGCTTTATAAATAAGAGTGGTATGGGGGATTATACAGATATCTTAAGTTGTATTCATTCCTTGCAATTAAGAAAATAATTTATCTTTTAATTCCTTTGATTTTTCTAGTTTTAATTTTGCATTGAATGCTAATTTATGTTTCATGCGAATTTAGAGTAGAAACCAATTGGATTTTATTTTTTCCAATTTCATTGAGTAATTTTTCTTTAATTCAAGTTCTATTGTTTAAATTGAGTTGAATTATGATCCACATTTGTCTAATTCTCTCCTAGTTACATGTAAAGTTCAACATCAACAATGTCACATACCGACTCTCGGGCGCGTGAAATCACCCCACCATGTTCATCATGGTGACAATTTCCAAGATGGGGAAATTCTAAAAATAATTCTATAGAAAATTCAATAGAATTTCGATCTTTGTAATTTGATATTAAAGGGAACATAGAACATCAAAGTTGTTAGGACCTAAGCTTCCAACCCAAAAAACTACTCTGTTAGGTGGAGTTATTCAAATCCTTTATAAACTCCTAGATCTCCCTCTACATTTTCAATGTCGGACTCGTTCGCAGTAGTCCCAACAAAAGTCATGCTCTCTAAGACGATTTGGAGAGCTCATACTGCCTATCTTCCTTTTCACATAGTGTAGAAAAGAATAAACTCTGTATTGTATTCAACTCTAAGTTATTACATGTATTTATATACCCTTTAGCCGACCCTAGGGTTATCACAAACAAACTTGAACACTTAACAAATTATAAATCAAATACACATCTTAATTAGAGGTAAGTCCAAAGTAATAATTCTAATTATATAATAACTCTAATTATTCCAACACGCCCCCGCAAGCTAAAGCGTGGATGAACGCGAAACTTGGAACGTGAAGAAATGACAATTTGTGTCCCTTACTTCGACTCTCCCCCTTTCTTTTTGACATAGATCTCAAAGATCGTGGCGAGAAGAAACAACAAAAATACGCCACGACTAAATTGTGATTGGTAGTGCCACCTCATAGTGCCTTGCCAAATGCATCCATAAATAAGGTCCCAGCAAATCAAGTGACAGTGCTTCACCGAAGGCTTTAGAGAATCTGTAGTATTCTTCTAATCAGGCAAAGTCACCAAAACAATAGTGATAATTTCCAATGTTCCAAAAGAAAAAACGTGCCAAGAAGATTACTACTCCATAATAGAATCTTAATTTTGGAGGCAAGATCTGCTACCATTTGATCCTTTGTCATATCAGACAAGAAATAGGGAAGCTTCTTGCAAGATTTGATCTCAGCAACACCATCAAGTAATCCGCAAATTCCCACTGCACTGTCCTCTGTTCTAAGTGGAAGTATTTTTTTTTCTCATCCAACAAACCAATGTAAATTGTTGGACTTAGTGTTGCCCGACCGTGCAATACCAGAAGATGTGTAGATTGATGAATAACCCCATGCTTGCAATATTCATCTAGCATCTCAGAAGATCGACTTAGGCACTCCATTATTCTCATGAAAATGAGAGCAACAGTCTTTAGAAGCTTTTGATCCTCATATTGGAGAAGGCTTGCTAGAAATCAATCCAGACACAGATGTGTCAGCATATTTGTGGATCTAAATCCCCACCGATGAAGAAATAGGACATGGAATCGTGTGCAGTAGTAGATCTCTTCTTCTTTTGCAGGCCTCATGTGAGAAGAGACAACAGATCTGAATCAGATCTGAAAAAGTTTTTTAGGACGAAGCAGAGGCCTGGCGATAATAATAATTAGAGTGATGTGAGCAACGATCGGTAATGGCAGCAAGACAGCAAGCAGAGGCAAAATCTGCAACAGCAACAACGGTGAAGCAGATGGGGCTGCAAGGGTGCAATCAGGTCTGATTTTTGCGTTTCTGGAGAGGAAACAGAACCCCTCAGGGGACTTCGGCGGCCAGATCTAGATCGGTGAACGGTGATTCTTCAAACGGAATGGGAGATCTGGCACAAAAGAGGGTGCTGTTAGATGCAAAAACAGTAGTAAGAAGGACGTCAATCTGCGCAAACAAGCTGGAAGCTTTCATCAAACGAGAATAAAGGATTGACATAGAAGTCCCCTCCCTCCGTCAGAGGTTTAACCTCAGGCAGAGGGAGAAGAAAATTCCATTCCAAAATTACAATAGAACCAGAATTATTCCTACCATGATAGTATGAAAAAAAGAATAAACTTTATATTGTATTCAACTTTAAGTTATTACATTTATTTATACAGCTTCTAGTCGACTCTAGAGCTATCACAAAAAACTCACACTTAACTAATTATAAATCAATTACATCTCTTAATCAGAAGTAAATCAAAATTAATAATTTTAATTAGATAACAGCTCTAATTATTTTAACACATAGTAATATAACGTCATTCATATATCACATCATCATTCTTAATCCACATAACATGTCACGTTGTCAAATCATACTTGTATTTCACGTGCATTTCATGTATCACATCTACGTAGACCTAGCCTATTTCATATCGTGATTCTAATACATCATTAGCCATGTTATCAAACTGACATTTGATTTAACCAACTCTATGAAGTATCCACACTCCATATCACTCCCTACTTTCAAACACAAGGCAACAGTGATTTCTTTCTATGTTCCCACGAGTAATGCAATGGAACTACCGTCTAGTTACATGCATTCCTACCATAATTCTAAAGCACCACCGACAATGCAATGGAATCACCATCACAATTTACGTGCATTCCGTGTTTTTCTATCTTCCAATAAGTAACACGATGGATCTACCGTCCATTACGTGCATGCATTATTCTAAGTCTTATTCACTCACTGGTATTGCAATAGAGTTAAACCTCCTACATCCACGTGCATTACACTAAGTCCCATTTACAAATAATGCAACCAAACTATATATTCATTCAATAGTAATGCACTGGAGTAAACCCAAATAGGTGTAGCTCAATTGTTTGTCTCTCGTATCAGGAAGCAGGAGGTTGTGGATTCAAGTGCCCATGGCCTAACATTGGTGTGCCCTAAAGGTAGTGGGCTCACCCGTAGAGATTTTGTGCAGGATATTCCACGGTTTCCTACACGTAAATTCAAAAAATAAAAAAACCACTGGAGTTACACCTACATGCATTTCACCGAGTCTCATTCACTATCAACACCTATAAAAGAAATACTCATTTCCATGGTCAAATAGAACCGTTTTCTCGAAACTCATCCTTTATCAAAGGAAAAAAAATACTCATTTCCATGGTCAAATAGAACCGTCTTCTCGAAACTCATCCTTTATCAAAGATTCTTGTCTATCACAACCATGGTCGGAAACTCATACATATTCAATCAACACCTGGCTTATCACAACCTTTCTCAAATTCATAAGCAAGCATCACTTGGCTCATCACGGCCAGTCTCAAAACTCATTATACACATACAAATTGTTCGGTTTGGCTCAAAAGGCTAACATTAAGTTGGGCCCAGCAGGCCCAAGTCTATTATGTAAGTCCAAGTTATAAGGGTTTAATTTCTCTCTAGGGTTTTCTCTAGTTGGAGTTTTTTCTCAGAGACAGGAGAGGCTATGAAAGTTGTAGTACCCATTTCATTTTCTTCATAGTGAATTGAGCGAAACGTTCCGTGGACGTAGCCTTCGAGTGAACCACGCAAAAATCCCTTATTTTTCAAGGTGTGATTGATTGTGTGATTTGCATTTTACTCTAACAACTGGTATCAGAGCTAGGTCTCAAGCTACTTCACGTGGGCTCAAGAGATCCTCCAGGAGAACGGGATGGCCGATGTTGCTCTCACCGTCGGTGGGCCTCGTTCAAGGGGGGATTATTGGGGCTGCTGCGAACGAGCCCCACATTGGAAGTGTAGAGGAAAATCTAGAGGTTTATAAAGGACTTGGGTCACTCCACCTAATAGGCTAGTCTTTTGGGCTGGAAGCCCAGGTTCTAACAACTGGTATTAAAGCCAGGTCTCAGACTACCTCATATGCTCTCAAGAGATCCTCCAGGCGAACGGGATGGCCGGCGTCGCTCTCTTCGCTGGAGGGCCTCATTCGAGGGAGGAATTGTTGGGGCTGTTGGGAACGAGTCCCACATTAGAAGTGTAGAGGGAGATCTAGGGATTTATAAATGACTTGAATCACTCCACCTAATAGACTAGTCTTTTAAGCTGGAAGCCTAGGTCCTAACAAACAACACTTGGCTTATCACATGTGCTTATAATACCAAACCCCATCAACTAGTTTCTTGAATTCACACATTCGATCAACACACATTCCTAATGTCAAACATAGTATAGAGTAGTCAACTCTTCTCAACAACAAGTGCACTACACAATACATGATTCACCTTACATACACACTTGGCCTACACAATGTGCCTCAACCTGTTATACACATGTAGCCTATGCAATGCGACTCAACACATCATTCACATCTCACACATGGCCAACAGAACACTGCGGCTCACTGTGGTTCACATTTCACATAAGTACACGTGGTTCACATCACATACACACGTGTTGTCACGCCCCGAACCCAGATGTGGGCCCGGAACACGACTAAATTTTTTTCTTTTTTTTACAATAAACTCTAATCACCCATCGTCATAACTAGGCTGGATCTTCAAGTTTACCCAAAACCCGATCCTAGAAAATGTCACACGTGCTTTTCACACATGGACTCAAACATATACCATATGTCCCATATACAATCCATATCACACAACGGATATTTTTATCCATCAGCGTTACGCACGAAAGCATAGTGGATATAATGTATACGACATTAAAACAATGACATTAAAACTTACAGATATAAGTTTCTTACGCCACATGAGGCATATTTATTACAAATACTCAAACATATTTAAGCAAACAAATGGTTTCCATGTGCGGAAAACCTTAGGAACTTCTAAGTTCCTACTTTCAACGAGGCACCACTGGTCCCTCCAATCCCTCCTCTGGTTCAGATCCTGCATTGTAAGGGACGTGAGCAACAGCCCAGTGGGGAGAACTCACCATAAAATCCAATATACAATATTCATGGAATAAATAACAATGCATATTCCATAAATGAAACGCAGTTAATCCACTTAACTCACTTTCACCATAACATCCAACATATTATATGAAACAATAAATAATACATGTTTCATGAATGCAATGCGGTTAATCCACTTAACCCATTTTCACCCTAGGATCATCTTCTAAGGTTTTTACTCAGATTGTATTGTTAACACCGGGGTCGGTCCCCAGCCATGTTACAACACCGGGGTCAGCCCCCATTTAAAATTTCAACCAGAACTAATATTAATTCATCCACGGAAATAATATAGCAACTTGCAAGTGCATACGGTCTCCACGACCCAGTCTACTAGCCCATCCAACACCAACGGTTGATGGCGGTCGACCACAGCCTACTAACACGTCCAACCCAACGGTTCGCAAACGGTGTTCAGCTAATCTCAGCAATTATAGCCCAACGGCAAATATCAAACTTTACCAAGTTATTATCTTCCACAGATTTAACTTATGAACATAATTATCACATGCAAATGTCAAATGCATGATAATGCATGATTTCTAGTGCCCTCCTTACACAGGGACTTATTCCACCATATTTCAGCCTTACCATTTGGTGTATCCAATACCAATACAAGAGATCAATAAAATAATCAATATCACACAACATATAAAACTGGATTTAATAACACGAATGCCTTCACCCAGTTTTTACCCGACAATTCCCAGACACTCCATGGGTCCATACTGCGTTAGAGACTACAAGTCCTCGACTCCCCGACACCATTTTAACGCCTACGTTCTAAAAAGTTAGAACATTTACATCCCTTACATGTAGGCAGTGTCAGGTCTCGTATTCTGGACCTATATAGCCTTTTCCATCTTTAATTGACCATGGGTCCCATTTTAGTCTGGTGTTAGTGGGTTTAACATATAACACAATACAAGTATTGGTTCGAGTCTCCTCACCTTCTCCGGTTGAGTTTTTCACAGAAAATCTGTAAGATAGAGTAAAATGTATAAATTTTCTATTTGTCAGTATATACACATAATAATTTTCCAAACCCCGTGCTATTTTTCCAGAAAACATGATATGTGTAGTGAGTCACCTAGGCTCTTTCTACTCCTTTAAATTATGTTAGAAAGTTAGTTGTCAGCCACTCAAAACATTACAATAAAATGTAAAATGTAAAGTACTCAGTGCCTTCTCTCGTATTGTCTTATGGAGAAAGGACCATGGAGACGTATTGTGAGAGGCCCAGAGGGTACAGAGACAGTAAAGTAAATAAAAGTACTCAGTGCCCTATCCTCGTATTGTCTTCTGGAAGAAGGACGTATTGAGAATATGGCCCAGAGGGTACAGAGACAGTAAAGTAAATAAAAGTACTCAGTGCTCTATCCTCGTATTGTCTTCTGGAAGAAGGACGTATTGAGAATATGGCCTAGAGGGTACAGAGACAGTAAAGTAAATAAAAATACTCAGTGCCCTATCCTCGTATTGTCTTCTGGAAGAAGGACGTATTGAGAATATGGCCCAGAGGGTACAGAGACAGTAAAGTAAATAAAAGTACTCAGTGCCCTATCCTCGTATTGTCTTCTGGAAGAAGGACGTATTGAGAATATGGCCCATAGGGTACAGTACAGGAATTTAAACACACAAAGCTGAAAAATAAACACACAATAGTCAGCTGGGGTTAATTTTTTCCCCGATTTTACTTAGGATCAAAATTTATATTTTGAACGTAAAATAATACGAATCTTGAGGGTAAAATTTAAATTTTTAGAGGAAATCTATTTTTCCTCCATTTAAAAAAATCTCATTTTTTGAACCCCAATACTAAGCTATTTTACTCTTAATTTGCTATGGAGTTAATAAAAATAAAAATAGAATTATTTCGATACCTTGGGTGCAAAATTCCGTATAAGATTGACTAAATTTGAAAACCTTTAAAAGAATGCAGGAAATTCGAACGTTTGGCTGCTGCTGGTATGGCCAAGTAAGAGAAAGAAGAGGAAAATAGGAGAGAGGGTGCTTGCTGTCTTTGAAAGAGGGAGAGGGAGCAAAACGGCAGAAGAGTTTTTTTTTTTTTTTCTTTACTTTCTGGTTTCCTCTCCGATTACACCTATTTATAGGCAACCGTATGCATTTTTTTTATCATACAGGTTGCCTAAGCTATTCGTAGGTTTATAAGTTTTTTAATAACTATGCATTTAATGTTATATATAATAATATTATTATTACAACTACCGCACAGTGACATAGGCAATTGGCGGTGTTGTATTCTTCCAGCACAACTAAAAGCTACATCCGTAGCTTTGAAACCTATCTTTCGTTTGGTTTCTGATATTATTTTATAATATAATAATAGTTTATTCTTTTTACTATTTACATCTATGTCCTTTCTTTTATCGGGGTATTTCAGGATCTCACTAAATTGATACAATTAGTTCAGTAGGTCAGGTATTAAAAACTGAGCATGGTATTAAAATTTGGAGTGAAATCTATCTCAAAAACCCAGTGTTTTCGCTAAAAATCACCGTTTTAACAAAATCTCCTAATCTTTCAAGATTCTTTTTGAAAGTATCCAACCTTATAGTTTGATAGAGTAAATTTGTCTGATAAAAACATCCTAAAGTTTCAAAGTGTTTTGAAGTCAAAAATCACAATTTCCAAGTGAAAGAATATTCAACGGCCCATATTTCACGGCTTAAAATAAATATCAAAAACTCACTATTTTAGAGTGTAAAGAAATAAACAGCTTAGTTATAATACAGATTGAGTACTGACTCTCTCTATATATTTTTAGGACTTCCTCTACCCTGTCAAATTGGGATTTTACCACTTTAAAACTTAGGGGTAAAATAAATTAGCGAAATTATAGTGAGATTGGCATGTCATTAGGTTCGGAATTTAAAAATAATGCATAACTTAAAATTTGAAGTTCAAACTAAGTCAAATGACTGATTTTATACAGCAGCTAAGGTTTAAGCCTAAAATAATATTATTATTATATTCGTAACTCACCCATATATCTTTGAAACTTAATTAGAAGAGTTACCAGATTCGGATCAAGTCAAACTTAGATCCGTTGAAAAACTTATTTGATACATTTTACGATTAGAGGAAAATATTTCATAATTAACGGATAAAAATTATTTAATTAATCATAATTAATCATAATTAATTCCTAAATTGGGCTGGGGTATTACACGTGTCCACATTGTTGAAGGTATCATCATCCTCATAATAACAATCATAATCACATATCAATGTTGTTGAGGATAACAACATCCTCAACCTTATAACATATAAGGGAGACAATTTGAGGGGATGAGGTTTTGGACGAGAGAGTTTGAGAGGTATTTATAGGGAAAATGGGGAAGAGGAATCGGCAAGACGTTGGGCTTTTGGACCGGAAGAGATGTCGGTTGGGAGAGAAATAAAGAGTTGAGGGTGTTTCCATGCAAAAGGTGTGGTGAACCCGGGAATTAAGAATAAAGAGAACAACAAACTCGGGTGAGTCTGTCGAGAATGAGTGAGAAGGAAAACACAATGAGACTAGTTCGAGGCAGTCTCCTCCTCTTGTTTAAGTTCTTTTGGGATAATAATTCTATGATATTTGACTTATTTTCTCATTCCAAATATAAAGAGTCCTCTGCCTAAAATGAGGGAGAGGTTACAACTATTTTTTTTTTTTTTAGTGGTCATAAAAGAATTTCATTAAAAGATAGGGGAAAATACAAAGGAAAAGAGAGGGTCTAAAAGGGATAGACCCAAAGAAACATAAAAGAAAGACAAAATGCAAGAAAGACAAGAATATAAGCAAGCAAGTAATAACACTACAACAAGAAAACTCCCGCCCAAAGGTTATCCACTCCCAATTTTGCGAAGTAGTCCGCCACGCCATTGGCTGATCTTCCGACATTAGAAAAAGATACTCCCAATCCTTCAGCCAAGTCTCTCACTTCCCTAACCACATTTGTCAATCTCCAAGGTGGGCGCCGTAGACCTGATGCCCATTTGAAAGCATTTGTCGAATCCCCTTCAATAATTAACTGACCTTGACCAAAAGCCTTCCAAATAACTAGAGCTCTCCTAATGTTAAGAATTTCTGCTTAATTTGAGTCTTTAGTACCCACCTACTCGGTGAACATTATGGATGATTCTCCCTTGTGATTTCTAAGCACTCCCCCGATCCCCGCTAGACCCGGATTTCCTCTGGAGGATCCATCAATGTTAAACTTCCAAGTCCCCTGTTGGGGGGGCTCCCATTTGTCTTGTTTCCTAACTATTCGAGCTTGAGCCCTCATGCAACCCTCCCAAGATAACAAAAGATCATTCATTTTAAGCCCTTTGAAAAGTGGGTCCGCTAACAACTAAGAAAACCAACACCATTTGGTTCTATGAAAAAGGTCGGAATCGGTGGACGAAATACCTTCAAAAAGTCTAGAGTTCCTTTCCTTCCAGATAGACCAAACAATCACTGCCGGTAGGGACAGCCAAGCACATTTCAGCCTAGGTTTCAGACATGAAATGTTCCAAGCTCCTAATAACTGAGATAAGGAGTTTGAAAAGACCCAAGGAATCCCTAAGAACTTAATGAAATTCAACCACAGACCCATGGCCACATCACAATTAACAAACAAGTGATTGACATCTTCCAAAAAGGACTCGCACAGAACACAATTTAGAAGACCCTCACCCCTAAGCAAACCTCTTTTATTCAACTCTACCCTATTCAGAATCTTTTCCTTCAAGGTACACCAAAGAAAAATCTGTACCCTTGGTGGAATAGCACTCGCCCAGATAGATTTCGAAATCTTCTCATCATTAAGTACTTGACTTTGAGCTAAATGAGTCAAGGCCTTCATTGACAACATGCCCGTGGATTCTCCTGACCAAATCATTTCGTCATCATCCGAAGCCAAGATAGGAACTTCCTCCAAAAGTGTAAGGAGTTGGGCACGGCTCTCCTCTTCAAAAGACCTTAAGTGCCTCCAGAAATCCTAGTGCCAGACGACCACCCCATTGTCCCAGCTGACCAAATCTTGGATCAAAGCATTTGAATTCCTCGAAATTCTAAACAGTCTTGGGAAACAATCTTTTAAAGGGATCTCACCTAACCATATATCTTTCCAAAACAGAGTTTTATTACCTTTTCCAACCAGGAATCTGATGTTTTGTTTAAAAAGATTACCAACCTCCCCTTCCCTCGAACCCAACCTCCACCAGGCTTTGACTACCGAGGATCCTAGACTTTTTATTTTCTCGTCAAGAAACCAACCACCAACACCTGCGACCCCATATCTAGCTGATAAGACCTTAACCCAAAGAGACTCCTTCTCCCTACTGAACCTCCAAGCCCATTTACAAAGCAATGCTTGATTCTTAAGATGAATAGGCACGAGGCCCAGTTCACCCTTGATTTTGGGTTTTACAACTTCCGACCATGCCACTAAGTGAACTTTCTTTTTCGACTCCTTATTCCCCCACAAAAACTGTCGAAATAACTGCTCAATTTTCCTTTCAACACCCTTTGGAAGCAGGAATAATGATAGATAATAGGTTGGCAAATTAAGAAGAACTGCTTTGATTAAAGTAACCCTCCCTCATGCCGATAAGAATTTTCTACCCCAACTTGACAACCTTTTTTCCACTCTTTCAACAACTGGGTTCCAAAACCTCTTAAGCCTGGGGTTCCCTCCTACCGGTAAGCCGAGATATATGAAAGGCAACTTACCAGTGCCGCAACCAATGTTTTGTGCTAGTTCCTTCAGACAGTCCACCTCCACATTAGGAAAAGAGAAACCAGTAGAGCAACCAGCTGAAGGGAGCAGAGGAAGAGCAGCGGCAGCGGCAACCAGCAGAGATGAAGCGGCTGAAGCAGGCAGCGGCCAAGAAGAGAAAGAAGACAGCAGCTGAGAAGGACAGCTCTGTCCTTTCAAATAGCCAAGGGAGAAAGAGCAGCCAGCGGTGGAGAGAAGAAGGTGGGCAGCCAAACTGAGAAACAGAGAGCAGTCTGAGCAGCCAACACAACCACACAGCATAGCAACAACAAGGCAGCAAGTAGAGGAGAAGTAGCGAGCAGAGAGGCTTGGCAGCCATACACAACAGCACCGATTGCAGTCAAGGCAAGGGAAGACAGAGAAAGCAGAGGCAAAACAGAAAGGGTTTTTCAATAGCCAGCGATGCACACAAGGAGACCCAACCCGAGAATTCAGAATAGTAAATCAGCAGAGATAAAGCAAAAAAAAAAAAGAAGTTGGTGTTATCCGATCCAAAGAAGAAGGAAGATAAGATAAGGCGTAGCAGCAAGGATAAGGAGAGATAAGAAGAAAAGAGATAAGCAGATGGGTTTTCAAAGTTGAAGTAGAAAACATAAGAAAAGAAGAGGATAAGATAGAAGTTGGGTTAGCCGATTCTTAAAAAAGAGGATAAGGATGAAGAAGCAGCTGCCGATAGCAGCTGGGTTTCGAAGGAAAGCCGTTTGGAATCAGAAGAAGGGATAAGAAGAAAAAAAGAAAGAGATAAAAGATGTTAGCCGATGGAGATTTTAAAATGGGTCTTATCCTGGCTGAATTTGAACTTGAACTTAAATGGGTCTTTTATCCCGATCGAGTTTGAAGGGCCCATTATCTCATCCATTCTCTCCTATAAATTCAAGTGTTTGGTCCATTGAAAGTGGAACCGGACAAGACTTTGAAGGCTGAGGTTGGACGACGAAAGACAGAGAAAAATAAAAATTTCTTGTAAGTTATTTTTTTTTTTAATGTAAAGTCCAAAAGAATTGTATTTCATTTCCGAATTTTTAAATAAAATTCATGGCGGTTTGTTTAGATGTATGTTATTCGCAATTATTAAATATTTAATAATGATGATTTTTTTTATTTTATTTTATGAAACAAATTAATTTGAGGATTTTTCAAGGAAATGTGGAACCCCTTTTAGGATCAGTGGGACTTGCCGTATCTCCAGTATAAGGTTCTTATCAAGAACGGTTGTTTTAGATTTGGAGAACACAAGTTTAAAACCCGCTCAAGCCTAAGGCTTGATTTGAAAAATTCGATTTAATGGAAGACATAATTATTCTAATTAGAATTTTATTAAATAAGAAACTTGAATTAAATTTAATAATTTCAGAATATTTCATAGTCTAGGCCATGTTTTTGTTTTTAAATCGGATAACATACCACTTCGATGTTTGACCCGATTCCATTGTAGTCTATGTGAACGATTTATTTATTCTTGATTTATTTTTTTTTCTCAAAAATTCATCAAAACAATTTATTGTTCTAAATTAAGATGATAACTATATGTTTTTAGAAAACTATTTCCTTAAATCACATTTTTAATAGTGCCATTTTCTATTTCATACATATATTTTATCGGTTTCCCTTGGGTACGACCTCGCACTCATACTCTATACTATAAACTGGTTCGTATGCTTGCGAGTAAATTAAAATTCAAATCAAGCTTTTGGCGCCGTTGCCGGAAAAATCTCGAAATAAAATTGTGTGCTATTAGATTTTGTGATTTTTAAAAATAAATCTAAAACTGCAGATATGTCTTAATTTAGAATTTCATCTAACTTAAGATTTTTTTTTAAATTAAATAAAATTTAAAAAAAAATTAAAAAAAATTATTATTATGATTATTTTTTTTTTGAAACAAAGTTTTTATTTAATAGGGTGGAGTCTAATTTTCATAACCTTGACTTAATTTAATTTTTTTTTTTTTAGGATATAAATATTATATTTCTTCCATTAGTTGTAACTTTAGGACAAGTGCACTTAGATTAGTATTATGCATTTTTTTTATTTTTTTATTTTTATTTTTATTTGAATCAGAATCTTCACCAAAGTTTTTATTGTCTATTTTGCAGGAATTTTAATTACGCCGCTCTTAAAAATCAATGGAGATATGCACAACGTGCTACAAATCTTTAAATTGCGCGCTTTTTTACAAAAAAAATTGCTGAAAATACGCATAAAAAGGCTAAGGTGAGTTTTTAATTTTTTTTATATATATCATGCATTCATATAGATTTATTTAGGATGTTTTTTTATTATTGCTTGCATTTAATCTGTCCATGCATCTAGGTTGTTAGTATTCATGCATTAGTTTAGATTGTTTTATTAATGTCTGCATATTTGTTTGAATGTTGTATGGTAATTTAGAACTGCATTTTCACAATATTTAGAAAAATAAGATTAAAATTTGCTCATGCATTTCCCTAATAAAATCAATTAAGGAACCATTAGGGTAGATTTTAGGGTTTCATGCTCAATAGGAACCTTTTTAATCTAAATTAATTTTTGTAACCGGTGAATATTTTTTCTTCAATCATGGTGTCTAGGATCAGTCCTGTCACCAAGGTATAAAGAGCCTAAGGATAAGTGGAAATGAAGATGTCGTGTGCTCCTCCACTTACCTGGGAACTTACCTGGCCATGATTGTGGTTAAACTCTCATCGGAGACTTTGATTATTTGGAAAGAAAAGTAGGAGCAAGTCTAGAAATAATCCTTAGGGTCCCAATAAAAAAAAATTGATTACATTACTGCAATTCAAATTTAGAATTAGGCATTCTTCTTGTGTGAATTTGGGTGAAGATGAATGAGCTTGTTTGTGTATGAAATATTGGTGTCGTGATTCACATAACCGTTTAGTTCGAGTCAAGTCTTATGTCGATTTACCGATCATTGTGTTCGGAGCTCAGTTTAGCTCAGTTATAGATAGTCCAACTCCATCACCACCACCATCACCTAAAATGGCAGAAGAAAGAGTCGAAGAGAGAACTCTCCAAGATTAATTTTCAGCAGTCACTCCCAATACTCCATCATCCCAGTCAGCCTATCCCAAACCCCAAGGGCCAGAATGAAGTTTCATCGTCTAATCCAGAAGACGTACCAAGACTAATTTGAGGATCCATATCCATCCCCATCATTTCCATTACCCGAACCCACATATCCATCTGTCTATGTCTGAGTCCATCTGAGTCTTCAGTGTCTAGTTTAGGTTTTCATTGAGTCAGTCTAGGATTTCCTTAATTGGTTCATGTTGCATCTCATGCATTCCTAGGTATGTCCGAACCCGATTGTTCATTTTCTAAAATATTTCTTCTTTTACACCTGGCCAGTGTCAATTAGGGAACATTGAGGACAATGTTCAATTTAAGTTTGGGGGTACTGAAGTCATTTACCATTTAAAAAGAAATTAAAAATTTGAAAAAAAAAAATCATCTGTTTTGTCTTTGTGACCAGCAGACGTTAAAGAACTGGATAGGAGTCATGCACATAGACGGTCGAGTTTTTGTCTTCGCTTTGTGTCTGTCTAGAACACAAGTTCCCCCAGACTTGTGTAGGAAAATCGTTTCCTTAGCTATAAGGGTGAGGAAGCTGGAAATCTAAGAGGAGCAACCTAGACCTCTTTGTGGTCGAAGCACTCTGGCTGGAAAGAGGAAAGCTAAGAGGCTAGGAATCTATCACAAATGTAGACGTGGGAATTGTAATGGAAAAATATCTGAGCAAAGAGGAACCTGTAACCTTCTACACTCATGTAATTAATTTGTCTAATTTCGAGTGAACGTCGAGTCTCATTTACCAACCCTTCTCATTTACTGTCGATCGGGTGCCCGACGCCTAAGGAAAGCCTGAAATAACTATTTTTATTTCTTTTCTTTTTCCATTTCTTTTCTACTTTTTTTCCTTTCTCTGGTTGCATGACTCATGGAAAAACAAAACAGAAGCAGGAAAAGAGAAACCAGCAGAGCAGCCAGCTGAAGGGAGCAGAGGCAGAGCAGCTGCCGCGGCAACCAGCAGAGATGGAGCGGCTGAAGCAGGCAGCGGCCAAGAAGAGAAAGAAGTTAGCAGCTGAGAAGGACAGCTCTGTCCTTTCAAACAGCCGAGGGAGAAAGAGCAGCCAGCGGTGGAGAGAAGAAGGTGGGCAGCCAAACTGAGAAACAGAGAGCAGTCTGAGCAGCTAACACAGCCACACAACATAGCAACAACAAGGTAGCAAGCAGAGGAGAAGTAGCGAGCAGAGAGGCTTGGCAGCCATACACAGTAGCACCGATTGCAGTCAAGGCAAGGGAAGACAGAGAAAGTAGAGGCAAAACATAGAGGGTTTTACAGCAGCTAGCGATGCACACAAGGAGACCCAGCCCGGGAATTCAGAACAGTAAATCAGCAGAGATAAAGCAGAAAAAAAGAAGCTGGTGTTATCCGATCCAAAGAAGAAGGAAGATAAGATAAGGCGTAGCAGCAGGGATAAGGAGAGATAAGAAGAAAAGAGATAAGCAGATGGGTTTTCAAAGTTGAAGCAGAAAACATAAGAAAAGAAGAGGATAAGATAGAAGTTGGGTTAGCTGATCCTTAAAAAGGAGGATAAGGATGAAGAAGCAGCTGCCGATAGCAGCTGGGTTTCAAAAGAAAGCCGTTTGGAATCAGAAGAAGGGATAAGAAGAAAAAAAGAAAGAGATAAAAGATGTTAGCCGATGGAGATTTTAAAATGGGTTTTATCCCGGTTGAATTTGAACTTGAACTTAAATGGGTCTTTTATCCCGATCGAGTTTGAAGGGCCCCTTATCTCATCCCTTCTCTCCTATAAATTCAAGTGTTTGGTCCATTGAAAGTGAAACTGGGCAAGACATTGAAGGCTGAAGTTGGACGACAAAAGACAGAGAAAAATAAATAATTTCTTGTAAGTTATTTTATTTTATTTATTTATATGTAAAGTCCAAAAGAATTGTATTTCATTTTCGAATTTTTAAATAAAATTCATGGCGGTTTGTTTAGATGTATGTTATTCGCAATTATTAAATATTTAATAATGATGGGTTTTTTTTTTAATTCTTTTTAAGAACTTTATGAAACAAATTAATTTGAGGATTTTTCAAGAAAAAGTGGAACACCTTTTAGGATCAGTGGGACTTGTCGTCTCTCCCGTATAAGGTTCTTATCAAGAACGGTTGTTTTAGATTTGGGGAAACACAAGTTTAAAACCCGCTCAAGCCTAAGGCTTGATTTGAAAAATTCTGATTTAATGGAAGACATAATTATTCTAATTAGAATTTTATTAAATAAGAAACTTGAATTATATTTAATAATTCCAGAATATTTCATAGTCTAGGCCATGTTTTTGTTTTTAAATCGGATAACATACCACTTTGATGTTTGACCTGATTCCATTGTAGTCTATGTAAACAATTTATTTATTCTTGATTTATTTTTCTTTTTCTCAAAAATTCATCAAAACAATTTATTGTTCTAAATTAAGATGATAACTATATGTTTTTAGAAAACTATTTCCTTAAATCACATTTTTAATAGTGCCATTTTCTATTTCATACATATATTTTGTCGGTTTCCCTTGGGTACGACCTCGCACTCATACTCAATACTATAAACTGGTTCGTACACTTGCGAGTAAATTAAAATTCACATCAGTAATCAATACCCAAGTCCTGATGAAGAGTAAGGTGTTCACATAGGCCTTTAAAACCAGTCATACCCAAGTCCTATACTGCTGTGCCGATGAATACTTTGATGATGCTGATTTGATGGAAAAGAGCACACAGATTCAGTAAAGAAGAGAGAGCTAAAAGGAAAACGGATAAGGCCCAAGGCAAGTATTTTTTCTTCCTTTTATTTTAAGCATTGTAAAGTGGATTAGAACAGTGTGTTTGAACCACTCTAAAAAATAGGTGTAGAGGATTAGACCAATTGGGTTGAACCTCTATAAAAAACTAAGTTGTACTATTTGGGTGTGAGACCCTTATATAGTATATTTGAGACGACCCTAGAGTTGGGAAGTCTGACAGTGGATGTAGGTTTGTTGAAAACCGAACTACTATAAAATATCTGTGTTTATATTTGATTGAATGCTTGGATTGAATACTTGTTCACATATCACAAACATAGATTGATCGGTCAGTTTTATGAACAGTAGTTAATTTGAAGGTGAAAATAACTTATTGATTATTTTATTCACTTAAAGTATAAATCGGTTGAGAAAATTTAAAAGGGAATTAAAATTGAAAACAGACCTATTAACCCCCCTCTAGGTCGTGCATTACTCTAGTAACAGAATTTCATTCATCATTTTAATACTAAAAATACGAAAATGTTTTAAAGAGAAAAGATAGTTCAATTTGAATTCAGTTAATTGAGAGAATTTGGTCTAACCTAATCATATCATTAAAAATAAAGAAAGTTCATGCAAAAAAGAGTAAAAAAAAAAAATAAGGGATCTTACAATGAAATTTGATAGTTTGAAAGATTTGACCGAATTTTGTATTTTAATATTTAAAATAGAATATTTTTGTGTAATTTTTAAGTGGAGAAACATTATCTATTTCACTTTTTCCCAATGTCACTCATGCAAAACGCATGTTTCTAATTAGTGAGATAATATAATAAGAAAGTACATCTTTGAGCATGCTACGTGAGACACTTTTCCCTTACAATTTATATTAGTTCCTGTGCTGGGCTAGTGATCTACTCGGCTTATGAAGCTCACTCCCAAACAATTGTAGTGTTTCAGTCGGAAGAGGAGAATGGTGCAGTTCCCAAGATATCTTACAGATGCCGTTCACCGAGATGATGCTTTTATTTTAAATTTGAAAATGTTTGAAATCTTTACGATATTGTTATCGAACTTTATGATTTGAGCTAAGGCTGCAACTCGAGTCTGAGATGTCGAGTTCTTTAAAATCCAATTCGATCTAAATTGATATATATGAAATTCGGCCTAATTCAAATTCTTTACCCGAATTTCACAACACGATCCGACTCAAATTCTAACCTGAATCAATTCAAATTCTAACTCGACCTGCATTTTGAACCCATTTTAGACTAATTTTAGTAGGGTCGGGTCGGGTTAACTTATAAAATCCTCAACCCGACTCGATGCGAGTTTCATGTGGGTTTTTATTTTCTCAACCCAACCCGACTCGCTGACTCGAAATTCTAGACCTGACTTGCATGATTTCTCGGGTCAGGTCATGCGGGTTGGGCCAAAACCCAACCCGAGTTGCAGCCCTAATTTGAGCACTAGAGGTCCCATTTGATTTAATGAACATGGGATTTAGACTTGGCGATGTAATTTTAAAGAGTTATGCATTTATAGCTTGGTTGATCAATTATTTAGTTAGGAGGATGGAGGCCTAGTTTTGATTTATTTGAGGTGATATGAATGCAGATATGATGAATGGAATATGTAAAGTGTATTCAGAAGTTACAAGGTTAAAGGGAAAATTTCTCAATGTCCGATTTAGAAATGAACTGTATTGAAATTTTGGTAGGATTTTCAGTTATTGATAGAATTATTGATTGTAGAATTCTTAAGTCATTGGAAGATGAACCACAATGATGAACACTGTAAAATTACGATTTTACCCTTTAATATTAGATTAATTAGTCCTTATTTTATAAATATTAGATATGTTTAGAGTTGTTTTTAGTTTTATAGTTTATTTTGAAAAATATAAAAAAAGAAAAGAAAATAAAAATAAAAAAAATGATAAAAATTGTTTAAGTCAAAAATACGGTCGACGTTACCCTCAGAAGGGTCAGGTCAAGTTGGTTAAACTAGTGGGGTTTTCAGAACCAACCTTCTACACTCAGATTAATATTTAAATTTTATTTCATTTTCCAAATTCGAGTGAAAGTCGAGTTTTATCTGCCAACCCCTCTCATTTATTATCGATCGGGATGCCCGTCACATGAAGAAAAGCCTAAATAAACTATTTCTTTCCATTTCTTTTCTATGTTTTCTTTTCTTCATCTGGTTGCAGGACTTAAAGGGACTTATAAGAGGAGCTGAAAAGAGAAAGAACAGCAGCAGCAAGTCTGCTGCCCAGCGGCTAAGACGAGTGAAAACAGCAGATTCATCGGCTCCGCCTGAACACAGCAGGCAGCCAAACTGAGAAACCAGCCGAAGAGGGCAGCTGAAGGCATGAACAGCAGCGGCGGCGCACATGGGAAGACACCAGCAGCTGAACCGAAAAAGTGAAGAAGCCGGCTGACACACTGCAGCCAGCGCCCAGAGACTGAAGCAGCAGAAACCAGCGATGGCAGAGTAGCCAGAAGGCCGAGTAAACAGCAGCAGCAGAGTCTGCTGCTGATGGTTTGCAGCCGGAGCAGTGAGAGCAGCGGCGAGCAGAGGAATCCATCACAGACAGCTGAGATTGAAAGAATGGCAAGCAGCTGAGACGGCAGCAGCAGTTCCGCCCGAGCAGCAGTCGAACCAGCTGTGAGAAGCAGAGAGCAGGGCGGCAACCAGCTGAAAGCAGCCGAGTAAACAAACGGCAGCCAGCTGAACGGCAGTCGTCTGAACTGGGCAGCCAGCATTGTACAAAGCGGCAAGAGCACACAGTAAGAACAGCCGAGCAAGCAGCCGACTGAGGAAGGTTCCGCCCGAGCAGCAGTCTGAGAGAGGAGGCGAAGCTGAGAGGCAGAAGCATCGGTAGCAGGCAGCAGCTGAGATGAAGCAGCAGCGATGATGGAGCAGTCTGAGCACAGCGCAAAGCAGGGCAGCCATACAGAGTTGGCAATCAGAGCAGCTCCGAGCAGAGAAGAGAACAGAAAGCAGAAGTAGAGTTGAGAGCAGCCAGCTGAAGGCAGCCACACAGCAGCAAGCAGAGACAGTTGCAGATAAGAAAGAAGAGAAAGAAGGGTAGCCAGCACTGCACACAAGGGCAGCAAACAGATGACAGCAGCAGCCGAGCAAGAAGATGAGGATAAGAAGCAGCCAATCCTTAGCTGGGGTTCAAAATTGAAGCAATGCCGTGCAGTTTGGAATGAGAAGAAGATAAAGATGCAGTCGGGATTCAAATTTGAAGAGAAGAAGGGATAAGGTGATAAGAAGGAGGAGAGATAAGAGAGGATATCAGCTGCTTTCAAATTTGAAGAAACAAAGATAGAGAAGAGATAAGATAGAGCTGCCGAGTAAGCCCATCCAGAAAGAAGTCTGAGAAGGAGGGCTAACCTGAAAGCAGAAAAAAAAAATGGAGAGATAAGTGTTTTGAAGAAAAGATAAGATAGAAACAGAAAAAGAAAAGAGGTTGAGTTAGCCGATGAAGAGAAAAGAGATAAAGGCTCTCAGTTATTGCCGACTGACTTATCCCGGCTGAATTTGAACTTCTGAATTTGAAATTGAATGGGTCTCTCATCCGATCAAATTTGAAGGGTCCCTTATCTCATCCCTCATCTCCTATAAATTCAAGGCTTCGGGTCAGTTGAAGGTTGAACCGGGCAAGACATTGAAGGCTGCAGTTGGACGACAAAAGACAGGAGAAAAATAAATAATTTTCTTGTAAGTTATTTTATTTTTATTTTTATCTTTATGTCAAATCCAAAAGAGAATTGTAATTTATTTCTGAATTTTTAAATAAAATTCATGGCAGTTTGTTTAGATGTATGATATTCCCAATTGTTAAATATTAAATAATGATGGTTTTCAATTTAATTTTAATTCTTTTTAAGAACTTCATGAAACAAATTAATTTGAGGATTTTTTCAATGAAAAGTGGAACCCCTTTTAGGATCAGTGGGACTTGCCGTCTCTCCAGTCTAAGGTTCTTATCAAGAACGGTTGTTTTAGAATTGGGGAAACACAAGTTTAAAACCCGCTCAAGCCTAAGGCTTGATTTGAAATATCCCGATTTAATTATTATTTTAATTAGAATTTTATTAAATAAGAAACTTGAATTATGCTTAATAATTCCAGAATATTTCATAGTCTAGGCCATGTTTTTTTGTTTTTAAATCGGATAACATGGTACTTCGAATGCTTGACCCGATTCCATTGTAGATTATGTAAAAAAATTTATTTTTGATTTATTTTTCTTTTTCTCAAAAATTCAACAAAACTATTCATTGTTTTAAATTAAGATCATAACTAAATGTTTTAGAAAATTATTTCCTTAAATCACATTATTTTTAAATAGTGCGATTTTTTTTATTTCGTACATATATTTTGTAGATTTCCTTTGGGTACGACCTCGCACTCATACTCTATACTATAAATCGGTTCGTACGCTTGCGAGTAATTTAAAATTTCACATCACGCAAGAAGATATTTTATTGTGGGAAGAAATTTAGAAGTTGGAAAAAAATTTACGCTATTTTTTCCTTATTTAAATCATGTCTCGAAATTAGGGAGGTGATATATTAGTAGTAAAAATAGTAAAAATTATCATAACCGTTAAAAAGTAGAAAATGATAGTTAAATTTAGATTTAGTTAGTTCAGAGAATTTTATCACAACATTATTTAAAAATAAATAAAATTTATGCAAAAATTGGTAAAAATTAAAGAAGGGGGATCTTATTGTGAAATTTGACAGTTTGAAGGATTTCACTTATCTTTCTACGTTAAATCTAAAACTAGAAAATTTTTGTGCAAATTTTTGAAAGTGGAGGAAAATCATCTTTTATCAATTGTTTATGAATGTCACTCCTGCAAAACCAGGGTAAAAATATCGGCACGATCGGTATGTAAATATCGGTGATACCGATATCGCTGATATTTCTGATATTTTTCTCTCCTCTTGAATTTTATTTTTTTAATTTTTTATTCCAATTTTTTTTTTGAAAAATTACAGAAAATGAAATGGACTTGATGGTATATAATTTTTTATTTAAATATCGGTCATTTATATGTTCAAATCTTGTTCTTAAATTAGGAACTCAAAAATTTCAAATGTTTTAAAAAACTAATGAAAAATTACAAAAAAGAGTAGAGAATTCTACGTAAGCGTTGCGAAAATTATCATCCGAAACCTTCAGTTTGGTCTCAAGATCATTGCATAACTTCTTCATACGCAGTATATTGCTCCAGATCCTCCACTGCAGCCTCAAGATTCAGTTTGGTCTCAAGATCATTGCACAACTTCTTCATACGCAGTATATTGCTCCAGATCCTCCACTGCAGCCTCAAGATTCAGTTTGGTCTCAAGATCATTGCATAACTTCTTCATACGCAGTATATTGCTCCAGATCCTCCACTGCAGCCTCAAGATTTGCTTTCTCTCCGGTAATTTTAGTCAATTCCTCATGCACACTTGAGATCTATGCTTTTTTTTCCTTTAAGATGTCCTCAATTGTTTCTTTCAACTTTACCTCTTGTTACAACTAGAACTCAATTTCATCCAAACCGGCAATCTTCACCTGAAGATGTCTTTGATAGATGAAAATATATTCTCTAACTGCTGAAATATCTTCCTTCATTTTCTCTTCAGAAGCTTTATATAGATTTAGTTCTTGGGTCACTTCATTTAAAACAGTGTCCTCAGATGTAACGTCTCGTCCCGCTACGGGCTCATTATCTCCGAAATATCTCAAAATATCACAAAAGGATGGATATCGGGTTTTTTTTTTTAAAATGGGATAACTATGTCCCGCTCAACAAACAACAAGTCCATATTACTAAGAAACATAACAAACAATCATACACTGATCAAATATAGTTGTACAGTCATTCGAAATAAACATCATACAAAGAGTTCATAAAAAACAAGGTTTTTCAAACTAAATATAAGCATGATCATAAAATCTCTAAATATAATACCTTTTTGGGAAGCTCTCTCCGTACCCTATCATAGTAATCGGTCACAAAACCAAGTTAACGGTCCTAACATTTTGTCATTTTTCTAATTAAGGGTTGGGTTTTTACATAAACCATGATAAGTTCCCTCACCTTTGTGTGGAGTCGAAAACTGAAGTGAGTAAACGAGTCTAGTGGTTTGAAGGGAGCTCAATCTGATAAAACAAGGAAGAACGGATAAGCAATTAAGGTAAATAGGTTAAAACGAGGCTGGACTGAAAATGGGTCTAAAACTGGGCTGAGCCCAAAACGGGCCGAACTGGGCCAATCCTAAAAATGGGTCGGCCCTAGATTGGCTGGACCAACTCCAGGACTGGGCCCAAGATTGGCTTGGGCCGAGGAGATGGGCCTGCTATAACTGGACTGGGCCAAAACCAGGTCTAGGCTTAGCTAGGCCGAACAAAAGGGTCGGATCCAAAGCAGGACTGGGTCGAGTTTGGGCCTGGCCGAACTAGGCCAGATCCGATAAGTCCAAAGATTGGGTCAAACCCAGGAGTCCAACTGAGTCGACTCGAAAACTCGATCGAGTCGACTGGGTCGTGTAGTTGAGATGAAGATGGGAAAGAGAAAACCAGGAAAATAGGGAAAAATAGAAAAAACCGACGAAAATCGATGAAAATGTAGGAAAATCAGGGAAAACTGATGAAAACCAAGTAAAATTGTGAGACCCTGACCCGGCCCAAGTGAACAGAGTGGACTGGGAGTGTGTTTGTGTGCTTGAGAGTGAAAACCAAGGTCCCACATCGGAAGTTGGGGAATTTGAGAGGGGGTTTATAAGTAGTCTTGCCCCCTCCTCTTCCAGCAAGATGAGTTTTGGACGCGGACTTGGGCTAGGTCCGATCCAAAAACCGTGCGGGCTCGCGCTTGTGCACCTATGTGCACGTGTGGGCCCAAAGCGGACAATAACTTGTTGGGCCGAGCCCCAAGCCCTTTGTAACAGCCCGGCCCATAAAAAGGGCTTCGGGCTCGGCCTAGCAAGATATTGTCCGCTTTGGGCCCACAAGAGCACACACGTGCACACGTGCGAGCCCGTACGGTTTTTGGATCGGACCTGGCTCAAGTCCGAGTCCAAAACGCGTCTTGCTGGTTTGAGGGAACAAGGCTACTTATAAACCCCCTCTCAAACTCCTCAACTTCCGATGTGAGACTTTCCACAACTCCCACCCACTGCTGAGCTGTCGGATCCAACCGGCCCACTCTGCGGGCCCGTCCGACAGGGTCCAGTTTCACTTGGATCAGCTTATCTAAGGCCTGGCCTTTGGCTCATGGGTCAGGATATCACAATCCACCCCCCTAAACCCCAGAGCCGCTCTCAGCTTGACCCAACGAACCCAGTGGAAATCAGTAAGCCCACACTGTCAGAGTGTAGAACCCGGAGCTCTGATACCATTTGTAACAGCACGACCCATAAAAAAGGCTTGGGGCTCGGCCCAACAAGTTATTGTCCGCTTTGGGCCCACACGCGTACACACGCGCGAGCCAGCACGGTTTTTGGATCGGACCCGACCCAAGTCTGGGTCCAAAACACGTCTTGCTGGTTTGAGGGAGCAAGGCTACTTATAAACCCCCTCTCAAACTCCTCAACTTCCGACGTGAGACTTTCCACAACTCCCACCCACTGCTGGGTTGTCGAATCCAACCGGCCTACTCTCCTAGCCCATTCGACAGGGCCCAGTTTCACTTGGATCAGCCTATCTAGGAACTGGCCTCTGGCTCATGGGTCAGGATATCACAAATGGTATCAGAGCCGAGTTCAGCACTCGGACTATGTGGGCCTACTGCCTTCCACTGGATTCATTGGGTCGAGCAGGGGACGGCTCTGGGCTTAGGGGGGTGGATTGTGAGACCCTGACCCGGCCCAAATGGCGGAGTCCACTAAGGGCCAGGCCCAAGTGAACAGAGTGGAGTCGGAGTGTGTTTGTATGCTTGAGGGTGAAAACCAAGGTCCCACATCAGAAGTTGAGGAATTTGAGAGAGAGTTTATAAGTAGCATTGCCCTTCCTCTTCTAGTAAGATGCGTTTTGGACCCAGACTTGGGCCGGGTCCGATCCAAAAATAGTGCGGGCTCGCTGCGTATGTACATGTGTGCGCGTGTGGGCCCAAAGCGGACAATATCTTGCTAGGCTGAGCCCCAAGCCCTTTTTATGGGTCGGGCTGTTACAAAAATCGTTGAAAACCTAGGAAATACTTGGAAAAATCGAGGGAATAGGGGGAAAGAGTAAGAAAAGATAAGGAGGAAGATCACAGGGAAAAGAAAGAGGGAAAAATCATGTACCCGAATCGATTGCGGTGACGAGAGGGTTGGAACTCGATGGCAGGAGGCGCTAGGTGAGAATGGCGGGGTAAACAGTTACAGTACCGAAGAAGTTGAAGAGATGGAGGGGTTATCTCAGTGGGAAAAGAGAAGAAAGAGGAGAAGAAGAAAATGAGTAAAAGAAAGAATATGCGAACCGTGAAAAAAAGAGTGAGGGATGCGGCGGCTACTGCAAGGAGAAGGAGGGTCTCTTCGGGCTTTGGAGTGGGAGAGAAAAGAGATAGGGATCTGAAGAGAGAAACAAGGGAAGACGAGGGAGAGAGAGAGATTTGCGATCGAGAGTAAGAGGAGGGGGGTTTGTGGCGCATAGTGCCGCAAGTAAGGGTCTAGGTTGTTTTTTAAAATTCTTTTTTTTTGAAATAAGTTAAAATCAATGTCTTTAAAAATAATTTCTATTCAAAGGAAATAAAACATGATGAAATCGAAAACCCAAAAAATTTCGAATGTTGGACGTCGAGTGAAGAATTGTGTGATTTTTAAATGTTTTTCATGACGGAATACACTATAATTAAAAATTACCAAATTGCCCTTCTAACCTCTGACTCTAAATTAGGCAAATTGGGGTCATCCTGCAGGACCCACACTCTCCCCAATGTTACCAAAAATTCAAAAACAAGTCACAGATTCACAAAGCTCTCCAATAAATCGAGTAAACTCGGAACGTGTCTGTGATATCCTGACCCATGAGCTAGACACCGGGCTTTAGAGAGGCTGATCCAAGTGAAACTAGGGCCCTATCGGACGGACCAGTAGAGTGGGCCGGTCGGATTCGACAGCCCAGCAGTGGATGGGAGTTGTAGAAAGTCCCATATCAGAAGTTGAGGAGTTTGAGAGGGGATTTATAAGTAGCCTTGCTCCCTCAAACCAGCAAGACGCATTTTGGACCCAGACTTAGGACTGGTCCAATCTAAAAACTGTGCAGGCTCGTGCGTAAGTACGTGTGTGCACGTGTGGCCCAAAGCGGACAATATCTTGCTGGGCTGAGCCCAAGCCCTTTTTATGGCCCGGGTTGTTACAAATGGTATCAGAGCTCCGGGTTCTACTCTCGGACTGTGTGAGCTTACTGTCTTCCACTAGGTTCGTTGGGTCGAGCCGAGGGCGGCTTTGGGCTTTAGGGGGTGGATTGTGATATCCTGACCCATGAGCCAGAGGCTAGGCCCTAGAGAGGCTGATCCAAATGAAACTGTGCCTTGTCAGACGGACCAGTAGAGTGGGCCGGTCGGGTCCAACAGCCCAGCAATGGGTGGGTGTCATGCCCCGACCGGAAAGGTGGGCCCAGAACAGTGACTGATTTTTTTTTTGAAGCTAAACCAACTCAAGCATTCTGACTGGGCCGGATCAACAGTTGGGCCCAAAGGTCACACATGATCCCAACATGTGGACTCAAACATATACCATAAGTCTGATACCAACAAAAGCACAACAGCAACACATAACATGATCACATAAATCCAATACTGAATTATCATTCAAAACGTCATCAGAGTAACTACAAAAGCGTAGTAGTTTTTCAATACATAACACTGATACAAACGAAGTACCACACCTGGTACTTTACAAAAACAAAAAAAAAAAAAAGGTTCCAAGAACCAGAAAGTAAAGATAAGGGTATTCCCCTCAGTGAGAATCCCAAAACACCGCCGCAGCTTATCCACCCTAAGCTTGAAATAGGGGGTTCTCCTCCTCGGGTTCATCTCCTAAAAGGTGAGTAGGGTGAGCTAACTAGCCTAGTGAAGGAAATATAACAAGTGCAGTTTTAAAGTAAACAACAGGTTAGCAATAATCAACAGTTGCAATTATATCTCATGCTTGATAATAAGATTCATAATATCAAGTAAAGTCTCATCATCATTTCCATCATTCCATTAGTCTTCCATTACTGCTATCATCCAAGGTAACGCCTACCGACTACGCTGAGACCATTGTATTAAGTCCCGACACGGTCAAAATACATCCTTGCAAGTACATCTCCAGCTCTCCCATAGCCGATCTGACACCCTCAAGTCAGCAACTGTCGACACCCGTGGTCCAGTAGACGTAAACCATCTCCCCGATATTGGTTCAATAGTCAAGGGCACGTGGAAGCAGTCTTACACATTTCATATAATCAACATCATCGCATTCATAATCATCATAAATACTCTTACCATAGTGCAGTCATGTCTAGGCACATGAGTAGGTTCATCAAATCTGAAACCACTCATTGCTCAAGACTCATCTCAGAAATAAACATGTTTACATCTTACTGCAAAGTTAAGTTCTCTCATTGTATATGTATGGTTTCGCGGTCTCTGTTCAAACAAACAGACAAGTGCACAATCAATATACATAGCATCAAATACATACACACAAGTAGTATTTCGAAATCATATATTTTTCCCAAAAATATCCAAGGTACATGGAATTTAGTCTTCTACTTGGTTTTTATCCTTTTTAAATTACAATAGTCCATAAGGTAATAATAAATAAAAAAAGTACTCAGTCCAAAACTCATATTGTCTTCTGGGCGTTGACCAGATTGACTTATTGAGTTAGGTCTAGATCCTCAGGTCACTTCTCGGTTGTCTTCTGGATAGGACCAGATCTGACATATTGAGTAAAGCCTCGAGGTCACTCAGTGCCCGACAAATAAAGCGTCGGCCTGGAAGTGAGAACACTCAGTGCCCTACCAATAGAGTCTGCCTGTAAGTGAATACAATAGTAGATATACTATAATAATAAGAGAAGAGGGTTAGTACAATTTTAGATTAACAATAGGGTACTAACATCACAAGCAATCAAATAACAAATAAACAAGATTTAACACTTAAAAACAAGGTCCCTCGGAACATGCCTTGGAACCAGGTATTGTGGATTCGGATCATTCGAACCACACCTAAACTAGTCACTAACCTCGGATCATGGGTCTGATTTCGGATCGTCCGAAGATCGGGTCTCGAACCTTCCGAAGTCCATCCGAACCGAAAAACAGAGAGAAACAAGTCTCGGTGAGTTTGTGCACTTCGGAACATCCGAAGTGAGGCTCAGAACGTCCGAGTGGGTCAGGCTAGCCTCGAGAGTAACTGGGCTTCGGGTGAAGCTCGGAACGTCCGAGGGGTCCTCTCGGACCGTCCGAAGGATGTGACCCTCAGACCATCCGAAGATCGACTCTCGGACCGTCCGATAGTCGTCTTCCTCACCGTCTGCACCAGCAGACAGTGACGGCAGACACACTGTGAAATACGAATCAGGAAACAGTGGGTTTTCCGGATTCGGTTTCCACATCTAGTCGGTCCGATGGACTCCTCTGGGAGTCCTCTTTCCATAGGGAGAGGTTTGAAGTTTTAAAGCTCACTAGGCCATCCGATTTTAAAATCAAAACCTCATGGGTACTAGAGAACCCATGGTTTTCCTTAGACTTTGAAACCATTTTACACACTTCATACTAAACCAAAATCGGTTTTACTTGATTTTAAACCACCTAAAATTTGAAAAGGAACACAGTGGTTACCTTCACTGGAGTTCATGGGCTAAAATCTGGTCTTTTGAAAAATCTTCCTTTCTTAAGCTACAGGTGAAAAAACAGGGAAGAATAGAGGTTCGGCTGGGCTGGTTTTAAACAGCTGAGACAGAGAGATTGAGAGAGAAAAGAGATGAACTTTGAAGGGAGTTTAAGCTGCTGGAGAGGGGTTGTATTTATAGGAAAACAGCTGGAAGAAATGGCCGGCGAGCCACTGCATGCAGCTGCATGCAGGTGCCGCTTACATCCGCTACAGTAACTCTTGGGTTGGTTGCAGATAAGTCCTCCCCTACTTCCAAATTTGTACATATGTCCCTAGTTTTAATAAAAAATCGATTTTTAACTAATCATGAGATTTTGAGAACTCAAAAACTTAATCCAACCTTACAGATAGGTTGGCTTTAAAAACGTTAATTACCATAAAAATTTTGAAATTTAACTCTTACTAAAAACCATGAATTTAAATAAAAATCACAATTTAACACTATTTACTTAATTAAACAAATGTTAAATAAAACAATTTAGAGACCTTATTTTGGAGTATCAAAGAATAACTAGACCATTCTTAAAATGGTCTAACACAAAATAATTGTTTCAAAATTTATCTTATTTCCAAAATCATTTAAAATAATTATTACTCCCTTTCAGGGTTTTGACGGGCAGTTTTAAATACTATTTTCTGAAAATAAAATTATTTTAAAATAAAAAATACAAATCCTTTATTAAGGAGAAAATTATCATCCAATAATAATCACATAACAACATAATTTATAAAAAAAAAAAAAAACTATAAGCAGTAAAATTACCAAAATACCTCTCCTGCTGAACAAGTTGGATCACTGAGCTCACGAGCTCAGATTGGGCCACACCTAAGCTTTTCTCAAAGCCCTAACCGGAATTTTCGAAATTAACCGGTCAAACAAGATTATTAAGCTAAAATACGCCTAATCTGGGTCAGGGTATTACTGTGGGAGTTGTGGAAAATCCCATATCGGAAGTTGAGGAGTTTGAGAGTGGGTTTATAAGTAGCATTGCTCCCTCAAACCAAAAAGACGCATTTTGGACTTGGACTTGGGCCAGGTCCAATCCAAAAACCGTGCAGGCTGGCGTGTGTGCACGTGTTTGCGCGTGTGGACCCAAAGCGAACGATATCTTGTTGGACTGAGCCCTAAGCCCTTTTTATGTACCAGGCTGTTATAAGATCATTACATTAGATGCTAGCTTCTGCTCCTCAAACAGTGTCCCCATACATGAAAAGATGACTAAAGAAATCCATTTCCATTCCCATTGCTTTTCCCATCTCGACCTGAGAATAGGGAAGAGAGAGATTGACATCGCATGCAAGCTTGAATGCATGCATGTGCATGTTGTGCTGCTCGAAAAGGAACGGCATGCATTCCGTTGGAAACTGGAGCTATGCATGCATGCCGTTGGAAAAGGGAGCGACATGCAAGCATGCATGCCGTTGGCAAGTGGAGCGTGCATGCATGCATGGCAGAAGAGAGCTTGCGTAATCTCTTTTAATTCAAGAATATTTCTTTCAAACACTAAGTATATATTGCGCATTTTTAAAAATTTTAGAATTTTGCCAAGAAAAAGCGTCAATTAAATAAATATGTCATTAAATTTAAGCAACGAAGATATGTATGTATGCAAACCTTTTCTCCAAATATAACAAATAAATCTATTATTTAGTATGTATGCAAATAAATCTGTCATTAAATTATGTTTAGATGGAAAGAATATAAGAGAGTAAAAATTTAATGTTGTAGATTTTATTTGATAATTTCTATTATTTAGTATATATTATTATTTTTTTAACTTTTTATATTATTTAAATTTTCCACTCTTAACGTTTTAATTCCAAATGATCATAAATTCTCCTTGGGCAGGTACGTATCAAGTAAACTTCTTGGAAAAAATGGAAAGATCTAGAAGGAACCACCGCCTCCCCTTCCACTTTAAAAGGGGGCCATTTCTGCTTCGCCTGTTCCCCACAGCGGGGAGGGAGAGAGCATATACACAAGTTACAGTGTGAAGCCCTTTCTAGTTCTGTGAGTGCATAAACAGAGATACGGTGTAATGGAGAACCAATCGAGTAGAGGAAGGGGCACTGGCGGAAGGGGCAGAGGAAGGCCCAATGCAGAAAGCCCAAATCAGAATCAGAACTTCCGCTCGCATTCTGGCCAGAATTTCAACTATGGCCCCCGTCCGGGTGGGCATGTGCAGAATCCAGGCCAGAATCGTTCTTTCCGTGATGCGCCACCACCCCACTGGGCGCCTCCCAGGGGGAATGCTGGTCAATATTCAGGCCAGAATCACAACTTCACCGCCAATCCAGCACCCCCAAGGTCGAATGCTGGGCAGCACTGGGGCCAAGATCGCAACTATGCTACTCACCCAGTAGTCCCAAGATCGAATACTGGGCAGGGTTGGGGCTCTCCTGCCCAGTCGGCGCCTAGAAGAGACAATCCCGGGCAGAATCCCAGTCAAGATGGTGCCTCCAGGGAAGCACGAGTATCCCAAGGTGAGAGGGGCTCCAATGCCGGCCGAGGAGGCCATGGAGGTGGGAGAGGAAAGGCTGAATATGTGTCCCATCGCCCAAATTCAGATCCGATTCCTCCAATACCTGGTAAGAAATTTCTTGTCTAAGAGTTCCTTACTCTTTATCACTCTATGATCATTTTTATCTATATGAACATCCAGGATTGGTTATGAATCAGAAATGTACATCAATTGGATGGATTGGATTAATTGGAAGGGTAAGCTTAAGTTGATCATTCACCAGATTAATTTGAATCCTTTATCGGCATCATTGGCTTTATCATCATATAGTCTTTTTTTTTTTTTGTTAAATTTGTTCCTTTTCTGGTAGCTCTTTTCTTCTTTTCTGGGTTGCGTTTTCCAGCTTCCTGTGATTATTTAAAGAGTATTCTTTTTTCCTGCTCAATAAAATTACCATTTCCAAAAAAATTCATTGCCATCATCATCCTATCTATGTGGGGATTCTAAATTTGCATTGTCATACATAGTTCATCTTGACTTGGCCCTTTGTCAAGTTCATGATAGTTTTTGAACTATCTTCTATGATGGTATAACAATACAATTTGTAATTTCCCAGACAAGCCATTTCTGTGTTGATTGTTGATTGAAGCTTGTCATTTAGTATTATTACAATACTCTTGGAATGTTAGGTGCCAATTTGTGTCAAACAAAAACTGGTGTGCTGACATGCATTCTAATGGGTATGGTGGTTTTGGAAATGAAGGAATGGACATATTAGGAGACCTACAATGGTTCATGCGCATGAAAACTTTTGTACCATATATGGAACCTTTGATAAGCTTGACTGTATAATCTAAAAGTCTCACCTGTTTCCTTCTTTGGATGATCTCAACCATTGATCGAGAGGCTCAAATTATATTTAAATTAGAAAATCCAGCATCCTGGTCTAGGCGACTGTAAACATCTGATTACAGTTACCATTGTGCAGGTTATGGTGAGGCATCTTTTATATTACTATGGCAATTTATACAAATGTTCACACGACTATTAATCACCGAAAATGGAGCAAACCATGATTACAATGATGAAATCAATCAAAATGGATGACTGCGTTATGGGAAAGAAGTTCCAAAATTGTTACTGTGCCTCTAGTGGATTTGTTTTTGGGTAGAGTTTTATAATTTATACAATTGATAGAACAGTTTTCAGTTGATTGTCATAGATTTCTGTAGTGAAGACTCTGGTTGCATGCTAAGTCTGAATTTCAGTTATGCTTACATGTTTACCTATTTATCCATCAACAGAGCCTCTGGTGCAGGAGCTCCATCAGTTAAAGATTTCTGATCCATCGTCATCATCGCCCTTAGCAAATACTGGAATAATGCCGATTGCACGACCAGACAAAGGGGGGAGAGTTGCAGTCCGATCAGTTCGTCTCCTTGTGAACCACTTTAGGGTGTTGTTCAACCCTAATGTCACAATCCTACATTATGACATTGACATACAGCCTGAGAAGTCGCCAAAGCCGAATGTGACCTCAAGAGTTTCCAAACCTGATGCACTTATGGTTAAAAACCAATTATTTTCTGATGTGCTTTCACGATTTCCAATGTCGAAGACAGCATATGATGGTGAGAAAAACATATTTAGTGCTGTGGAACTGCCGACTGGCAAGTTTACAGTGACGATATCAAGGGGAGAAGATGTCAAAGAGCGCACCTATGTGGTGACCATAAATCTAGTGAATATGCTAAAGTTTTCTGACCTGCAATCGTATCTTGTGCAAAAGGAACAGTCCATTCCCCGCGATGTGTTGCAAGCAATGGATGTGATTATGCGTGAGCATCCAAGTCGAACCAAAATTACAATGGGTCGAGGGTTTTACTCTCAAAGTCCAGGTCGTGACTGTGATCTTGGTGGCGGGATTGTAGGCTGCAGAGGGCATCTGCAGAGCTTGAAGCCGACTGCTCAAGGTCTATCTTTATGCATAGATTACAGTGTTCTACCATTTCGTAAGCCAGTCTCAGTGCTTGACTTTCTCTATGAACATCTGGGTATCACATTTGAGAGGCCATTGGATAACTACCAGAGGAGAGAAATAGAGAGAGCCTTGAGAGGAGTGAAAGTGACTGTGACACACAGACGGTGTTCCCAGAAGTACACCGTTATGGGACTGACAAGACAAAACACAAATCAAATCACATTCAATGATGCCAATTCAAATAGGGAGATGACGTTGGTGGACTATTTTCTAGAGAAATACAACCTGCAGATCATGTACAATTATCTTCCTTGCTTGGATTTCTCAAAAAACAAAAGGGTGAATTATGTACCAATGGAATTCTGCGTCTTGGTCCCAGGGCAGAGGTATCCAAAGAATGAATTATCTTTTGATGCAGATAAAATCTTGAGAAATATGTCTTTGGTAAGACCTGAGAAAAGAATGGAGCTGATTTGTGACGTAGTCCGTGCAGCTGATGGGCCTTGTGGGTAACTACATTCAACTTCAATCTTGTTTAATATATCATGAATTGTCACTTTGCCAACTCTCATGGTTTTTGGATTGATATCCACTGGACTGCTATTTGGTAGTCTCAATTTGCACAATTTATTTGAGGCCAAAGAAGTCAACTCCATGGTGAATATCACTCTGATCCAAGTGATGCTTGAGCTAGTGCCACCACTCCATGGGATTTGCTTTGATCTCGAAGTTGATCTTGATGAGAATATGGCCCCTATATCACTGATTTGCTTGAAATTTGTGTTATATATGAGTTAGGTTTTTTCACTATTTACCAGCAAACAGACACTGTATCATTATTTTATCTGATAATTCTTCATTTGCATGAGATGGGATCACTCGATCTGATTATTCAAATTCATTACTAATGCACAAATGGAGGTTAAAAGATGTTTTTATACCCTATGTTCTGTATGCAGTCTGTAAACAAATGCTATAGTTCTGTTCACTTACTTACGATTTCTTCAATTCCATGCAAAATCAGTTTTATCTTAACTTTTCCATAAGACTTAGGCACAAAGTAAGGATAAAATGATGCTCTTGACCTTCAATATAATTTTGTTGCATAGTCGAGTGTTATGACTTCAATAGACCTGGCTGGGATTTGAGTACTTGATCTCATCTAAGAATTTTCCTTGTATATTAGCTGTTTAGAACTTTTTGAAGTCAATTGTTTTCACAAAACAAATCTTGTTCCGTTGGTATCTCAATGAACTAGTATATCTTTCTGGTAAAAGAAGCGGCATCTTTATCAACCTATAAGCCATATGCGGGCCCTTTTTTTTTAATGGAGCAGAACTTTTGGATATGGCCCTTTCCTTATTGAAAACCACTAGATTAACTTTCAGGTCACTTAGAACTAGGGAATCACCTCCATACTTAACAACCAGGTTATAAATTTTTGACCACCAGACTATAATGTTTTTTTTTTTATGAAAGGTCAGAACATATGTTTTTTCCAAATAGAGAATGTCTTTTTCCATTTTTTTTTTCAAAATAAAAAAAAAATATACATTCACATTTTGTCAATTTAGGCCTCCTTTTTTTGGATCCAGTGGCAGTTTATGCAGTTAAGATAATGTAATTTAAATATTTCTTTTTTCTCTTTTTTAACAGGGGAGAGATTGCAAAGCAATTCCATATCACAGTGAGCAAGGAGATGATGCAGGTGACAGGCCGTGTCATTGACCAACCAAATTTGAAGCTCCGGGATACCAACAACAGATGCACCATACTCACGCCCCAAGGGAACTGCCAATGGAACCTCTTAAAACATAAGGTGTTTGATGGTAAAGAAATCAAACGCTGGGCAATCCTTGATTTCAGCCATCACTCAAGCAATCGAAGACACAGGCCTCTAGATGTCAATAGGTTCATTCCAGCCTTAGTTGAGCGTTGCAAAAATCTGGGCATTCACATGGAGAGGTTTCTCTTTCATCAGCGAGCAAGCATGGATGATCTTTCCAATCCTGTAAATCTCAAGAATATCATTCGAGAGGTCTATAGACGAGAAACCAATCTACAGATTCTCCTCTGTCCGATGGCAGAACAGCACCCAGGCTATAAGACCCTTAAGTTGATATGTGAGACTGAGGTCGGGATTGTCACTCAATGTTGTTTAAGCTTCCCTGCCAACAAGTGCCAGGATCAATATCTTGCCAATCTTGCTCTCAAGATCAATGCTAAGGTTGGTGGAAGCAACATGGAGCTCTATGACCCACTCCCCTGTCTTAAAGGAGATGGTCATGTTATGTTCATGGGTGCTGATGTTAACCATCCCAGTGGCCAGAATGCATTGAGCCCATCAATTGCAGCTGTTGTTGCCACAATTAACTGGCCTGCTGCCAACCGTTATGCAGCTAGGTTAAGTGCCCAGCCCCGTGCAGAGAAGATTCGGAACCTCAGGGTGATGTGCTCTGAGCTGCTGGAAGCATATGCAAGGATCAACAATGTCAAACCAAAGAAGATTATTTTCTTCCGAGATGGTGTCAGCGAGAGCCAGTTTGACATGGTCCTTAATGAGGAACTCATTGATATCAAGAGTGCGATTAAGTCCGATGGGTACTCGCCAACCATTACACTTGTGGTTGCACAAAAGCGACATCAAACACGACTTTTTCCAACGAATGAAGCAGGTGGTATGCGCAACACCGGCAATGTTACTCCTGGGACAGTTGTTGACCAAACAATCATTCATCCAAAAGAGTTTGACTTCTATCTTTGCAGTCATAATGGAAGCTTGGGGACAAGCAAACCAACTCACTATCATGTTCTCTTGGATGAACACAAGTTCTCTTCTGATGATCTACAGCGGATTATATATAACCTTTGCTACACATTCCCTCGTTGCACTAAACCGATTTCTTTGGTCCCACCGGTCTACTATGCAGACCTTGCCGCATATAGAGGGCGCATGTACCATGAGTCACTTTCAGATACCCGCTCACCTGCTTCGGCAGCATCTTCCTCTTCTTCTTCTCCTTCTTCTTCAACTTGGTCAGTATCGTCTCTGTCATCTTTTGATCTCATTAACCTCCCGAAGTTGCATGATGCTGTTGAGAACAACATGATTTTCATTTGAAAATCAATCAATGGGTTGGAGCAACAGAGACGATGACAAGTTGGACACACTGATGATGGGAAATACTACGTATGATAGAAAGTTTGGTTTGAAGTGTACTAATAAGTTTGTTATGGTGTTTTCATGTGGTTTTTAAAATGATAGAAAGTAATATTTGAATATGTAAACAGTTGATATTTTATGAAAAAATTACATTTTCAATAAGCCAATAATTATCTGTATTTATTGTAATTTTTTTGAAATTTTTTTTTTTTAAAAAAAAAGGAGACTGGAGAGAGAAAAAGTGTGGGCGATGTCAGCCAAATCGAGATATTAACCCGGCCGATTTTTCTACCTATATCTGATGATAAAGTCAGTACTAGCGTATAGTGCGTTCTAGCTTTACATGTGGGGCCCTTGTTTAGCCAATCTAGGCTGTTGATTCAACTACATTCCTATAAAGAAAAGGATATTATGGAAGATCTTAATCTTTGTTCCCTACTAATCAAGAAATTAGCAAATAGATAAAATATCACAGATTTGACTTGACCCGACCATTGCCATCCATAGTTACCTTGTTCTCAATTTGATAATTCGTGTCCAATTTTGTAGTTTGTAATTCAATACCTGTTATGATTCACTCATTTGTTAGAAGAGGTTTATTTAATTTGCTCTTCAGTTTGTCAAATTCATTCTCTGAGTTCTCTAACTTACATGAATTAATTTAGGTTTCAATTAAATATATTTTCATTTACTTTGCATGGTCCATAGGCTCAATTCAAGTAATTTATCAAGTTGTAGTTTTCAGTCTATGGGTGTTAGGAATCTAGTATATAATAAAAAATTACTAAACTCTACTATGAGTGTTAATTTGATATAAATAGATTATATAACTTTAATAATAACAGGGATGATGAGTTGATAAAATTAATAACAATGTAAGCTACATTACAATGAAGTTGACTTCCATTTCAAGTGCACAAAAACTTCACATGATAAAAAGATTTTCTATCTCAATAATCCTCCATTATTCACTGTTTAATATTTAATTTAGATGGTGCTTTTGGATTATAATCCCACTGCCATAAAATAGTTGTCCCATTTCAGAATTTTTTATTTCTTAATAATCATTTTGTGTGGAGCGCGCCAAAAGACTATTAATAGATTCTCTGAGTCAATACGATTCTGATGCAAAAAAAATGAGGTCGGAGCAATGTCTCATTATGTAGAAACTGTCGATCGAGTTTATCCACAAAAGATCAATAATGTTGAGATAATTTCAAAATATATATCAGCATATTTTGAAATGGAGGGAATATTACTTATCACAAAGAAATATGGAAAATTTAATGTAAATCCATTGTGTAAGGTCCATATTCAAATCCCCTGACACACTTTTTGAAGTTCATCCACAAATTTGTACCTTCCCAGTGTGGTCCTCCAAATTTAAGCCATGTCCTTATGTCTCATGAGTCCTGACTCTCTTGCTAACTCCACATCAGCTTTACATCAGACTCTTGTCATTCACCACTTTCTAACCATCCACATCTTTCTAACTCCAAGGGTTAACATCAGCTTTACATCACACTCTTACCATTCACCACTTTCTAACCATCCACATCTTTGTAACTCCAAGGGTTAATCCCACGATTAAGAAGTCCATTTTAAGAAGTAGAGTCTTAAGTTTGATTTACAATCAATTTTAATGAATTATTCCTTATAATTGTTTATTCGATGTGTGCAGAATTGAAAAGTCTTCGTATGCTCCAAAGTCAAGTTAAATATCCTCTTCAGGTGAGACACACTCAAAAATATAAAATAAAAATTATCCACATCTTCATAATGAAAATTAAGAACAATGAAGAGAATACATTTAGTCTCATTTTAAGTAAGACTAAATGTAGACCTATAACACTTGTGGAACCTCATTATTCCAAACTTCGAAGTAGGGATTGTGGATCGTGCAATGCAGCAAAATCATTTCTATCTGTCATTTTTATCCATTAGATCTAATATTATTAAAAAAAAATACTTAATAATAAATCAACTTCGATATATTATTTTATAGTTTTAAATTGGGAGACTGAACATAACAATAGAAATAGTTTTTTACACGTAACTAATTTTCAACTTTAGTTTTGGTTCATGAACGGAGATCAGAGTAACTCTGGAGGTGACTTCCCTGCAAAGTCAATGGCCAGAAGGGGCCACTTCCCTTGAGAGATACAGACATGTCTAAAAAATTAGTAAAGTGAGATGACTGTACCTTGATCTTAAAATAAAAGTTTATAAATAAACTTCTATAACCATTCAAGGAAGGTCATTAAGAGCTTTAATTAAAACATAACTATAATGGTCAAGGCACAAAGTCAAGAAACGAGAGATTCGATTCGCACTCCACTCGAAAGGGTTATTCTCTATAGATTTATCATGTGTATGTGGACAGAGAGACTTGCACATACTTTGAGAATTAGTCTGACTGTTCTAAGATACTTGGACACCTTAATCATTAAAAAAAAAGCCCTATGTCTTGATTTTAAATAGATAAATAAAAATACCCAGAGTCTTCAATTTTCTCAACCCCTACTCCCCATCTCCTCCTATCTAGATGCTGATATCTTTGTCAAGGAGATAATGGAACAGTTTTAATTAAGAGCAAATTTGCCATTTTCCAATTAAAGGTAAAATAATTTGAAATTTGTAGCAGGTGAATATTGTGGCTAGTTCTTTTCAAGCATGAAAATTACTCAAGGAAAATGGATCCGCTTCTAGAAAAAGTAATCCAAATATATGACCAAAATTAAGTCTCTGTGACTCTAGATTTTGATCCTGCACACTTTTATTTTTATTTTTTTGATCCTTCACACTTCATCACTTAGATAATAGGAAATAATTCTTTTCCCCCAAGTAGGACAAGCACTTATATAAAGAGTAACGACAAGAAGGTCGATTTTCATTTTAACTTTGCTTTCAAGCAAAATTAAAACCAAGAGCAAACCACTCACTTGGTAGGATCTGATAAGATTATTCTCTGCAAAAGTGAACAGCTACTTTATAAAATATGAATGGAAAATGTCCTAAGGCAGAACTGATGAAAATAGCAGTGTGGTTGATAGCATGATGCAGGGAGCAAAATGACCAATAATGTGGATGACACCTACTCAAGCGCTTGGTACAATGATGCACCCTAATAAGTCCAGCAGGACCACTTTTACACACAAGGGAGTCTTACATGAGCTTTTAACGCAACTACCCATGCTATGAAATGTACTGGTTTTAAGAGAGAATTGTGCTGTGCAAAGGGGTTAGTCTGATGGTCAAGAACATGTTTCAGGAAGAAGCGGTTCTGTATTTGATTCACGTTCAACTCGAAAGGACTACTCTCCGTTGAACTTATCTAATGTATATGGATTGAGATGTTTACATATATCTCAAATATTAGTTAGGTGAGACGTCTGAATACTTTGGTTTAAAAAAACCTGTACAATGCATACTCAGTGGTTCAGATCTTGGCAAGACCTCAGTTATAAATATCAATCGAAATCCAAAATATGGGACAGAATTTTTCTCAACTCAAACCGAAATATGCATTTTTGGGAAATATCAGTCGATATCTTTCTTTGTTTAGGTAGAAACTGAAAATTTTCTCCCAGCCGAATTTGTAACTGAGGGTAAGACAGGCCTCAATAGCATTGGGAGCAGAGATGTATGGGGTTGGTGTAATGGTGACCTATGCTTTAACATAAAAGATATGCAAGTTAAGAGGTGCTGAAAAAATGCACTAAACATGGGAACTTGAATTTCCATTAGCATGGTTGTATAAGAGAAGGTAATAAACAATGTACGATTTCTACTATGGTGCAATCACTTGCGGGAGTAAGGCAGAAACATCAGAATCAATAAAGATCTTCAATAAGCTTTTGATGAAATGTGAAAAAAAAAAAACCATCCGTTTCTGTTTCACTTAATGATAAATTATGGCAGATAATAATATCCTGCCAGTGCTGAATAGAATACCATCTTCTTTCTGAGACGGAATGTTACCGGCTGAGTTAGCCTGAGTGGGCTACCTATGTCAATTGTTTATTCAAAATTGTACACATTTATATTCAAAAGTACATGAAGTTCATTAATCACAAAGGCCATCCATTTCCTCCAATTTCTTTATACATAATGATGCAACCATCACATCAAACCATGAAGATCCATATGAAGATGGTGAGACTCAATTTGATTAAGTGGGGACGAATTTGCTCTCCAAATCTTAGAAGGTATGAGGGGAAAGAGAGGGTCTAACAAGTTTTCCACCGGGTCAAGTTTCGCCCAATTTTTAAGACTAAATGAGATAGATATAGACCAAAGCCTGTTTCATGGTATTTTGGACCTCCAAATTCTAAGTGTTGAAGCCTATTTGTTGCATGCAAGCTGGTCACACGAATTCCATGTTATCATCATCCATGTTATTGCCTAGTTGGATATCACATAGGATGCCACATGGCAAAGAATCTTGCAAAATTGGAATTAGGGTGGGTGCATGGAGAAATTTGGACCTAAAGTTTGGATTTAGCAAGCATAGAAATAGAACTGTTCTCCAAGCTTGGGGGTGTGTGTGATCTTTGAAGAAATCTTTGGGAGCTTCAAATCAAGTAACATATTTGAATGGATGGCCAAGATTGATCTATATCACATTTATGATGTAATAATTGTTTTTTGATTTTTTTTATGTAATAATTTCACATGATTTTTTTCCATAGGTAGAGCCTAGGATTAGCAATAACTCCAATTGGAAGTTGCTTGCGCATGCAAGTCTTTAGGGTTAACAAGTTTATTATTTTATTATTTAATTCCTTAAGTTTTAGTTGCTTTAGAGACTATAAATACATGCCTTGGGCGTCCAATGTTATACACACAAAAGTTTAATACAATTTGAAGCTTAAGCTTTGGGAAGTCTCTCCAAGTGTAGTGAGTTCTTTGATTGGTTCTTTTGAATTTAATTTGTTTTTGTATTGAGTTAATTTTGAGATTTAGTAATTGATTTTACAAGTGCATTGTTTACATCTTCCAACTAGATTGAAATTGAATTCCACAATCCAAATTGATTCCATAGAAGGTTCTTAAATTTTCAATTCGAATTAGTGTCAGATTTAAATTCACGCATGCATATGATTTGTTGAAGTCCTTGGTTCAAATTTGAGAATTGGAATTTAAATTTTATTTTAAGTTGGACGTTCAAAGAAGTGTGCGAGAATAACACCACCTTCAGCAGTTGATAAATTTTCTTACAATTACAACCTTAACCGTCATCACATAATATATGGAAAAAGATATCAGAATTGCTTCATTGGACAAATGCATCTATTTTTAGCAATTTTGCCATACTCAACAAGAGAGTGAAGGCCAAAAAGAAAAACAAATTCTCATTAACAACAGTTCATAAAACACCCTTTTGATTACTATGGTTATTATGTGTGGCAGTCTCTCATCCGAGACATTCAGCAACCAACCTACTCATTACCTTAATGGCAAAACCAAATCAGTTGAAAAGAGGATAAAGAAAAAGCTCACACAAATTAGATCACCCCACTTATGCAGTGGGCTGTGTAAATAAACATCAAGAAGGAAAAAAGATAAGATTTTTAGCTTCATTTGAAAATATTGTTGGGAAAGTAACAGTTTATTACCAGTTCAACGATGTTGGTTGATCATAGTAAATCTATTCACTGGACATAATCTTCATAGTAGTTATCGCTAATCACAGAAACGAACCGCTCCAGCCATGGGAGCTGATGGAGATCCTTTATGGTATCTACGTATGAATCTGTGCAACGAGGTGGGGATTGGCATGTGTGGTGATCGCTTAGGCTGAATCCCCCAGCAAGAAATCTTTGGATAAGAGCCAATTGTGATCTTTCTTGTTCAGAATAGGCGTCTGGCAGAGAATCAAAGGAGTCCCATCTCCATGGTTCTGGATCTTGATGTGGAGGAGATGGTGTTTCTAAGCTCTCAATGCTGTCATCGTCCCAGAAAGCACATTGACAGGTCTGGTGTCCATCCCTGTACTCAGCACCACAAGAATAGCAGAATTCATGGCCGCACCTGCAAAATGAAAATATCGGTTCCAGTTTAAGAATCTTTTCTGAAGACAAGAAGCACCTCTGTCCCTCTTTACCATTTTTATATTCTCCAACATGGTACAAGAATAATCCAAAACAATTTAAAGATTAAAGAGGAGCAAAACTGATATGGTTAGCCTCACAGTTAAAGGGCATGATGTTTCTTTTTATTTATATATATGATTCAGATAATTCATCGTTTTTTGCCATTTCACCAATAATGTTTTTAATACCAAGTGCACAGAATATATAAAAGTTAATTTTTACTTTTTAAATTTTTTAAAAGATTTTACCCTTTTCGAAAAAATTATAAAATCTAACAATTTGTGATACAATTTACGATTCAATACAATTTGATGTCTAGAACAACTCATGATACGATTTCAATTTTCAAAACATTGCCTAAATAGAATATGAGTTTGTGTTCAGTGGGTCTGTGTGTGGGGAGGATAAGTTGATTAAAATTGAAGACAACTTGGTAACACATGGGTGTAAAGTGAGCCAAGTATAGGGAAAGTTAGTGAAATGTAGTGTAATAGAAGAGTGCCACATCATCTAAAAAGGTGTTTCTAGAAGACAATGGCTAAATCTGCAATTCTATATGGAGTTGAATGTTGGATTATAAAAAGACAGTTAGCTAAAGTAATGGTGATAGATATGCATAGGCTAAGATGCTATGTGTGATGTAACAATAACAGATGATTAGAAATGAGTGCACAATAGGTGGTTAAAGGTCGTCCCTACAAGATATGGGAATGTTGCTTATGATGGTTTTGGCCCATACCCAGAAGATCAGTAACAGCCTCAAATGAAGAACAGAAAGATAACAAGTAGAAGCTTCACCAACAACAACAATAATTAGAAGGTAAGAGGAGAAAGGGGAAGCCATTTAAAACTAGATTGAGGTGGTAAGACAGGAAAGTATAAATTGTGGATTGACGGAGGGCAATATTTTTTATATAATTGAGTGGAAAAGCAGAACTAAGAAGAGGAGGAGGAGGAGGAGGAGGAGGAGAAAAGGAATATAGAAATACCTGCAAGTCATGTGATAGCAACCATGTGTGCGCTCAATCATCTGCCTGCACTGCTGGCACTGCCTCCAACTCTGATTTTGCGCTAGACGGTATAGAGTAATGTCCTCAGCATCTCTCTCCTCCACTGGTAAGTTCTGATAGTCCTCACAGCTCATCAAAGAATGCCATGGAACTCCACAATCAATGCAAATAAACCTCCGACATTCAGGACACTCAACACAGGTTGTCTCCGACTGACTTGACGAACTTACTCTTGTCGACAAATAATGATGAGTATTGAGCAGCGCGGAGCAGTTTGGGTAGGGGCAATATATACTTCCAGAGTCACGAGTATTAGCTTCCATGAGAGCTCTTTGCAGTGATTCATAGTGAGGGACTGGGAGGAATGACTTGCATTCATTGGCAGAGATATAATATTTGCATCTCATTATAGGGCACCGTATGGGAATTTGGGAGGCTTGTATCCTGCTATCCAAATACTCTATCAAGCAATTCAAACAGAACCTGTGAGAGCAGTTCATTGTGATCAACTGCAGCGATTTATTCACTTTGCAACAGATTGAACACTTCTGCACAGATCCATTTTCTTCTAAAGATAAACCAACTGCTTCTTGTGCCAGATGCAATGGCTCTTCAAGGTTGCTACTGGGGACAAGTTTCAAGACAAAAGATTCCAGCTTAGCAGCATGTTCTAGGATCCTTTGCCTCAATGCTGTTAAAAGCTGATTGTCAAGTCTTTCAGCTTTGACAATCTGTAACATTTACACACATTTTAACATCATAATCTGCTTAAAGGATACAATATCTGAATATGCTATCCTAAAGTTAAGTTACAGCAAGAGAGACATTCATGATGGCGCTATTTATATGCAAAGGAGAAAAAAGAGACAAAAACCATAAGATTTTAATCTCATGACAATTAAATAAAAAAAAAAAAAAAGTCCAACTTGCAAGTGATTTGAATATTTGTTGGCAAAAAAAAGGTCATCCATTCCACTTGCATTTTCAGGTAGTGACAATGAAGAAAGTAGGAGGTGCCAGGCTCGAGCCCCCATGGCCTCATCTGGTGTACCCTAAGGGCAATGGGTATCACCTATGGGGGTTTTACGATGGGTTTCCCGCGGTTTTCCACATGCAAATTCAAAAAAAAAAATGAAGAACCACTTGATGGTCATTCAACGTGATTACCCATTTTGTTTTCGAAGTGGAAAAGCAGGAAAATCCACATTGTTGTCAACCCAAATGCATTCTTGAAGGGCATCCATTCTACCAGAAAAAGTAAACCCCAACTCCAATTGTTCATATATATCCAAAAGTAATCCAATGTAAAGCTTATTCATCTGCTCAAGAAAGAAAATAATTTTGCATACACAAGAAATGGATTACTTCTCTTGTTGGGCACCACCTGAGGTTATGTCAAATTAGATCTGAATTGATTGAACACCAACAGTCCCATTTCCATGATCGCCAACTAGTATCCATTCTGTTACTAAGAAACCATTAATTACTCCAAGGCTAAACAGCCTGAGCAGGTAACAGAAGATCAACGGAGTTCAGGGCACCTTCATATGATCCCAATGAGCAGTAAATCATGTTCTTAAGATTACTCCTCGCCTAGTAAGCACCTCAATATTGGAAATATCTTAAATACATTCTAGATAAAGAAAAAGGTCAACTAGACATAATCCAGACAAAAAAACTTGCAAGACAGTAAGAAATTTTCCACAGCAGTATAGGAATTTATTACTAAGGATTTTTCCTACAAAGGAATCATATTGTCCATTAAAGAAACCGTAACAAACTAACGTGACGCAGAACATGTAATACAGAAAGAAACGTTAAAAATCAATGGTAATCACCTGATCATACACAATTTCAGAATCCGTAAAGGCTATAACCCGATGGGCATCACTCCTCAGAGCCTCCAATAATCCATCCATTAATGCCAAAAGCTCAGCCACCATTTCCTCAACGTAAAAATCAAGTTTTTTCTGTACTTGATGGACAAAACTCTTCTTTGATCTCTCCATAACTACTCCAATTCCAGAAACCCGAGCACCCAAGTCTTCATTCTGAGCAATTGAAACACCCTTAAAGAACATCTTCAGGGTGAGTTCATCAAAATCTTCTTTTGAATCTTCTTGAATGGATTCCTCTGGATCCCGTGACTCTTCTTCTGATAAACAGCTCCTGAAATCTTCATCCTCCTCATCAAAATCTATAAAAAACCCACAGTCCAAATCATTGAATTCTTCCATCTTCAACCACAATTTCTCCAAAAAAAAATTCCTATAGCAAATTCGCAAGCCCTTAGTTCCTACTCTTTCCAATAACAGACCGAGGATCTTTCAATCAATCCCCTCAAATCAAATTCAACTAAAAAGCCCAAAATCCCCTTCTGAATCTTCCAAGTCCAACAAAACGAACAATAACTATTACACCCTTACCGTAACTCACAAAAATCCCACAGATTCCGTGATTTCTTCAAGAAACTTGGCCTTTTCTCAGCCTTTAAATCAAAATCCACTCAACAAAAACCATAATCAAAACCATGTAAATGATCCATCTCAAGCACTTATTTGACCCCAAATCACAGACAGGCGAAAAATCAATATAACCCAAGAGCTCTTAGGTTAGAAACTCAGCGCAGAAAACAGTTTTCACTCCTTTTATCGAAATCAAAATTCAGCAAAAACCCATCAAAGAAGTCGACCGAATCGGTCATTCAAGCAGGGAATTCCGACAAAACAGCAGCAGATTGAAAAACCCTAAATTCTTTGGGTTTCAAACAAGGAAAGAAAAAGGTGGGAATATCGGGCGATTTTCGTCCGGAAAACAAAAAGCAAAATGGTAGGGTACGGGCATGGATGGAAGGAGTGAGAAAGCATCCACGCCCATTTTAGGGTCTTCTCTCTTTTCCTGTATGCTAAAACCCTAATCCGAACAAGTGGACTTGGACTCGTCTTCGACGGTTTTGGTTTCGTTGGAAGAGGCAGTTGCCGTTGCTGCAAATGGCGTCAATCTGAAGATCAAAGAAAGAAATGTTGGAAATTCTTCTGATTTTGTGATTTCCTTGTTGGGCACAAATGCTTGCAGATATAGGAAGACTCATTTGGTAGTCCGGTGGATCACCATAAGTCTAGGTTGACTTTAGTGGAGTTTTTATTATTATTATTAATGTGTTTCAGGCTCAACTTAGAACAAGTGAATTCTTGTGAATTCAAAATCCAATAAGATTGAACATTAGACTTGAGTGAGCTACTATAATTGATGAATAAGGATCTGTAATTACCATCAAATTAAAATTAGAAAAGATATCATCACCTCATTCTCACTTATTAAGCCTAATTAGAGTATTTGTAACTAATGGTATAAGTAATTTTGGACCCTGAATCGAGTAACCCGAGTTCAAATCTTGATGGAACCTCTACAACTTTTTTTATGTTTAAAAAAAATGGTATAAGTAATTTTGAGCTATTATTAGGAATATTGAGTTTTTATTGAATAATATGTAGTTTAAATTTTGAGGTTTGTTTGAAATCTTTAAAAGCTACTATGTAGTATGTATGTCTTTCAATTATTTGTTAGTGCAATTGTTAAATTCACACAATTTTCTCTTTACTTGATGCTATGGAGGGATCTATTCCTACTGCAGCTCTTATATATGAGAAAGAAAAAAAAAATTGTCAATCAATTTCTTTCACCTTTTACATTACGCGCAAACAAATGAATTTGAACATATATATGATAATTTGATGGATTAATTTATCCTGTTTATAATTGAATAAATATGTGAAGTCTATTGAGTTTTTAACCCACTTAGCTATATATGTGTATGAAAATTTAGTCTATTTTTTATTTTTTTTTAATTTATAAAAAAAAAAGTAATCATTCATATTAAAATAAGAATTGAAGAACTACAACTAGATTAAATTTAACATAAAATTTAATTTCGAATCACTTGATTTCAATAGTCAAAGTCACTAAATATTTTTAAGATAGAATAGCTAGAAAATAAATGTTTACTTGTCACGCCCCGACCCAACCGGTGGGTCCGGAACGCGAGTGATTTTTTTTTTTTTTTTTAAAGATAAGTAAACTAAACCACAAGCATTCTTACTGGGCCGGATCAACGGTTAGGCCCAGCGGTTACACATTAGCCCGTTAAGTGGACTCAAACATGTACCATATGCTTCCCAAAAACCAAGATACAACAACATCAATACATAACATGCTCAATCAAAACCGACATTGATTAATACAACGCAAAATAAAATCATTCATTGATTCATCATTCAAAAGCATTGTCTAAAAAGGCAACATAGCCTATTACATCAAATGGACATTAAGTACCACATCCGGTACAAAAAAGACAATGGTTCCAAGAACCAACAGGGAAAGATCAGGGCATTCCTCTCCGGGGGAATCCCAAAACACTGCTTTAGCTCAAACGCCCTAAGCCTGAAAGAGAGAGTCCTCTTCCTCGGGTTCATCGCCTGAAAGGTTAGTGGTGTGAGCTAACTAGCCCAGTGAAGGATAATTAACAATGCACATTAAGTAAATAGTAAAACAGGTTAGCAACAGTTCAATATCACATGCTTGATAACAGTAAGCAATATCTCAAATAAGATAATAACATCATCAACTATCAATTACTGCCATTATCCACCGTAACGCCTGCCGACTACACTGAGACCAGTATTAAGTCCCGACACGGTCAAAATACATCCTTACAAGTACATCTCCGGCTCTTAAACTTAGCCGATACTGACACCCTCAAGTCAGCAACTGACGACAGCATGGTCCGCCCATGGTCCAGTAGACATAAACCATCTCTCACATGGCCGATATTGGTTCAATAGCCCAGGTACGTGGAAGCAGTCTTACGTACACATACGGTCAACACCGTAATATCAAATCATCACAGCACTCTTACCATAGTGCATCATGTATAGGCACATGAGTGGGTTCATCAAAACCGAAACCACTCATTGCTCAAAATAACACCTGTTTACAAAATCTGCAGAGTTAAGTTCCCTCACCGTGATCGTATGGTTTCGCGGTCTCTGTCAAACAACATACAAGTGCGCAATCAATATACATATCAGATACGTACATATACGTAGTATTTTGGAAATCACACGTTTTCCCACAAAATATCCAGGGTTCATGGAAATGAGTCACCTACTTGGTTTCTAGCCTTTTTAAATCATCCACAAGATAATAATATAATAATAAAAAGGGGCTCAGTCCAAACTCATATTGTCTTCTGGGCATTGACCAGATCGACTTATTGAGTGAGGTCTATATCCTCGGGTCACTTCTCGGTTGTCTTCTGGATAGGACCAGAGCTGACATTTTGAGTAGGCCTCGAGGTCACCCAATGCCCGACTATAGTGCCGGCCTGAAAGTGAATCACTCAGTTCCCGACTAATGTCGGACTGAAAGCGGATAAAATAATATTTACACTATAAATAATAAGAGGAAGGGGTTAGTACAGTTTTATTTAACAAGGGGGGTACAAATCATCATATCACATAATCTAACGAAATAATAATTTTTTTTTTTGAATAAAATAATAATATTTAATTATTTAATTATTTATTCATTTTTTTTTCTTCGATGGGAACCAACATTTGAAATCATAAGCAACTATATTCTCAAATAAAAATATTTTTTTTTTTGGAATAAAATAATAATATTTAATTATTTAATTATTTATTCATTTTTTTTCTTCGATGAGAACCAACATTTAAAAATATGAGCAGCCATAATATCAAATAAAAATAATAATATTTTTTTTAATAAAATAATAATATTTTTTTTTTCTTCTTCTTCTTCCCCGTTCACTGTCTGCAACAGACAGTGAACGGCCGATGAACAGTAAAACCGAAAATGGAAAATGGGGTATTTTCGGGACTCGGTTTTTACATCTGACCGGTCCGATGGATTTCTCCGAGAGTCCTCTTTCCATATGGAGAGGTTTGGAGTTTTGAAACTCAGTGAGCCATCCGATCTTAACACCGGAAGCTCACTGATACGAGGAACCCTAAAATTTTCCCTAAATTTTTGAAATCGATTTTCTCACTGAAATCAGAGCCAAATTCAAAAATTTTTTATTCCAAATCGGTCGAAATTGAAAGGGGAATGCAGTGGTTACCTTGGATTGAATTTCTGGGCTGAAATCCTGATTTTTGGAAAATCTTTTCCCCTAAGTAACAGTAAAAAAAAGGGTCTCAGCTGGTTTTTTTTTTTTTGGCTAAGAAAAACAGAGACGAGACAGAGAGAAGGGAAACAAATTGGTGGGAGTTAAAACCGAAGATTGAGCCGGAATTTATAGGGTTTTTCGGCCGGGAAATCCGGCACGCGGCCGATGGGACGGGACGTTGGAAAATCGCCGGAAAATCGGGCAGCAGGGGCCTACCGCACGCGGCTGATGGTGCTACAGTAACAGCAGGTTTTCTGCTGTTTGCAAATCAGCCCTTCAAGTTTTCCATTTTTGCAAAAAGGGCCTCATTTTGATAAAAATTGGATTTTTAACTAAAAAAATAATTTTAAAAGCTCAAAAATTTAATCCAACCTTACGGATAGGTTGGGTTTTAAAAATCTTAATCACCATAAAAATTTCAGATTTTATCTGTTATTAAAAATGATTTATTTAAATAAAATTCATATTTTACCCATAATTACTTAATTAAACAAATGTAAAAATAACTAATTTGTAAATCTTATTTTGAAGTGAAATGAAATAACTAGACCATTCTTAAAATGGTCCACCATAAAATACTAATTTCAAAATTTATTTCATTCTCAAAACCCTTTAAAATAATTAATACTCCCTTTCGGGGTTTTGACGGGCGATATTTAAATATCATTTTCTGAAAATAATTTTATTTTAAAATCAGAAATGCAAATCCTTAATTAAGGAAAGCATTATTCACCAATAATATGCACATATCAATAATATTTATAAAAATATACACAACAAGTGGTAAATTACCAAAATGCCCCTCCAACTCGACTAGCTAAATCACTGAGTTTTCAGGCTCAGATCGGGCCAAACTTGGGCTTTCCTCGAAGCCCTAATAAAAAACCTCAAGATTAACCGGTTAAACAAGATTAACGAGCTAAAACTCGCCTAATCTGGAGCAGGGTATTACATTACTACTTGTAGCTCATGATATTTCATTGGTTAAAACAATCAAGTTTGAGCTTTAGCTTCTCTTTTTTTTTTTATTTTATGTGGAAAACTGCAGGAACTTAGTGTAGAACCTCCACAGATGAGTCACCCCTAGCACACAAAGGTATAGACTATGAGAATTCAAACCAGCAATCTTTCACCTCTTCAAACAAGAAGAAATGAGTTAAACTACACCCGTTTAAATATTTTCAACTTTAGGTTTAAGATGCCAAATGAGCAACAAGTGGACTCAAGCTTCTAGATATCCAAACAACCTTAGCTAATATAGAGAAAAGCATGGCCCAAGCAAAGACCCTGACAGAGACCTATCAGAGGATTGGTGTGGGATGAAGCAATGATCCGTCGGATCTATTAACTTTTCCACTAAATTCTCTTGAGTTAAGTTTCAACAAATCAAATATATGGTAATTTGTAAATACATCTATATTTTACCTCAATAGCAAAAAATATTTTTAGTTTCAACACTCGCAAAAGATATCTTTTAACTTTAGTCTCAGTTGAAAATACTCTTTTATTAATTAAAGAGTTAAGATTATAAAATACATTTAGTGAGTCATACTTTTTTGAAAATTTACCAAGAATAAATGAGCTAACATAGTTAAGTAAAATTTGTAGAAAACTACATGGACATAAGGTGGCTGATGTTTCGCGTGCATCCAATTATGTTAACTATATTATTTTTGTAGTAAATTTTTAACTTTAATAAGCCTTTTATTTTCAATAACTCGTATCATTAAGATTGAATGATCAGATAAGAATAAAATTTATCTATCTTCAATTTATATTATTTTTTTTAATGTTCAATGCAATTGTATGTGTTTGTATAATTTTTGTAATTTATCTTCTTACGTTTCTTTGTTAAAATTATTTGCTAGTGTAGATCTTTAAATAGTGAAGGATATTTTCGATATTAAAAATGCTAAGAGGGTAGAGTTTACTATTGATGCAAAACATAAACTTTTTTTTTTTTTTTTAATTTTCGAAACCTTAAGGGCAGCCTTTGCAATTAAGGCAAAAGATAAGGGTCTTTGGAAATCACCTATTGTAACTATTACATGAGCAACTTTTTTGTTACTTCCCATGTTTGTCTTTGTAATGCCCGTATATGGGTGGCTTAAATTCAAAGAAATTGGTACATTTGAAAAATATTTTAGTAATTTTTTTCAATAATAAATTAAATCATTGGATCTGAAAAGACAAGACTTTCAAAATTTAAAATACAACCGTCAAAAGAGTAAATTTTGGATGAATTTCTAATTAACAATAATAAGGAACGAATTTATAAGATAAATGTTTATAAGATGAAGAAAAGTGCATAAGACTCTAGTGAGATCCAAATGGGGCTCTAAATGAGGATGTTGCTTATGAACAACATCACTGAGGTGAAGCTAATTTAATATTATGATGATATTAATTGTTAAGTTAAAAACATATTTTGCTTGTATTTAATTCTAATTCATAACTTTGAAGAATGGTATCTTAGTATGAATGATGGGCAGGTTTTGTAGGCATTTAAACTTAAAAGTCTTAGAAGCTCCAAAAGATCATGTTGGAGGATTGGTCCTACTCTTTGATCAAAAGTATTTGGTGAATGGTTAGATTGCTAAAAGGACTATCAAATTGTCCAAAACATAACCTATTGCATCATTCAAGTTTTTGAAGTTTTTTAAGAAAAATAGACAATTATATAAATATTTTAGTTATCATTATCAATTTGACACCGAGATGTATCAAGTAGACATCAACAATAGATCAGGCCAAGCAACCAATGAAGAACTCAACATGGCCAAGCAGAAGATAGAGATCCTTCTAATAGAGGTAATCTTCTATATACATTCTTCAAAAATAGAAGTTTGAACCATTGAACCTTTCAATCCTCACGTTTCCTTCTTCCAACATTGCTCCTATTCAAACTAGGAGCCTTGATTTCAGCTGTATGGAAGAATTGTCTTCTCGACCACATAAACAAAACAATATTGAAAGAACAAAAAAGAAGTAAAAAATGAGAAACAAACCACAATACAGATATTTATGGAATTCCCTTTCTATACGTCCGTGGGTTCACGCCGATTCATTATACTCAAAGGAACAAAAAGGAAGAAAAGGCAGCTCTCAATAAAATGTACCCCTCTCTCTATAAAACGACTATATATACTACCTTATTTAGAGTTTTAAATTATTCTCCAAAACTTTTAGGTTTGGAGGCTCTGCCCTAAACCCCAGACAAGGGCCCCTGAGACCCCTTGCGACAGTGCAAGTCAGATCAATAATATATTTTGAATCAACAATATACCTCTTATGATCAGGATCCACAAAGCTTAACAAAAAGATGATCTTGCTCTTATTGATATTTACCGTCAACTCCGAGAAGGAGGAAAAGTCTTCCTGGAGATGCTTTAATTCAAAAGCATATTGGCAAACAAGCGGAGAAAAATATCATAAGACCATCAACCAAGATTAATCAGAGTATTATTAAAAAATCACATTTCTTTTAAATAGAGTGTTTTTAAAAATCACATTTGATCTCATATATTTTAAAATTGTCAACGGTGAAATTTTATAAAATAGAGTAACAGTGAGTATAACTAAAATTAAAATTAAATTGAATAAAAGTATAATTTATAAAAGATCATTGAATATATTAGAGAATAGTTGGGATGAAAACAAGGGAAGAGACAATTTGGACTTGATGGTGCTTGCATAAGCATCAACTGTTAATAGAACGTTTACACCAAGAGAGAGTTGGATAACAATCCTCACTAGTAACATCTCTCTCCTATACACGCATTCAAACTTGTAGGCTACAAAGAGGGATCTAAACATAAATTTTAGAAAGTGTTGCAAGTAATTCATTAACTTTAATTTGACAATTGATTTTAAAAATTTGATAGAACTACTAAAAGATTTCAAAGAATTAATTTTTGATACATAAATTAATTGAGAACTCATTTTCAAATTAAGTGAGGAAAATGTTCTTCAAAATATATCACAACCAGGGATCGAAAAAATGGTATCGACCGAGATATCGGCCTATAAAATTCGTTCTCCTTTTTTTTTTTTATCAAAAGCCACCGATTTTGGCCGATATTGTGATGTCAGCTGATATGATGCGGTTTTAATATCGGCATATCGGCCGATATCGGTCGATATAATAAGGTTTTAAAATATCATATTGGCCGATATGCATAAAAATATCTTAATTTCATTGTAATATAGGACAATGTAATTTTCTTTGATTATGAATGTTGGGTCTTGGCTATTTCGTATGCTCAAAGGCATTATACCGTGATTTCAAATCTAATGAAATTAGAAGTTTAAAACAAATGGTTTCTGTCTTTTAGTGTATGTGATTGATTATTAATATCTTTAACTTCGCATTTAAGAATAAAAAGCTTAAAACAAAATAGAGGAAAATATGAGAAGCTTCATTATTTTGTCTTATGTAATCCGTTTGCAAAATTTTGGTTGAAGAGTCGTACACGTATCATTATATTTTTTATTTTAGAAACTGCCGATTTCAACACTCCTTTGCTATTTTTTACAAAATCCATCATTCTTTATAAGAAATTTTCTATTTGTTTGTCCAATTACAATCTATTTTTTTTTTAAATGAGATGAGAAATGCCTTTTCTCTTATCCATTATAGAAAATATCAGGAAAATCTCTTCTGATATGTATAGTATCGGTTGTACTGTGATGATATCGGCCGATCGTCGATATATCGGCGTTATATATCAGTCGATATCATTAAATATCAATCATTTTTCAAAAAAAAAAATTGTCCTTGGGCTCAGCCGATATCTTGGCCTATATCGATAAATATCGGTTTAATTTCAGCCGATATTTGCGATTCTAATTTTTTTTCAAAAACAAGCATCCTTTCATTATTTTTATTTTTTTAATTCAAAAAAATAAAAAATATATAAAAATATTGATATTAAAAAAAAAAAAAAAAAAGAGGAAATATCGGCCGATCTCTAATGATATCTGATATGGCTGAAATCGGCCAAGATCTCAAATTTCCTATATTTTTAGTTCTGCTCCTATCTAAACCAAGAGTAAGATGAGTGTAGATTGTTAAATTGGATGAAAATTTAGCATTGATGGATCATTTCATAAAGTTTGGTTCACCTAAGATGGGCCAGATTGGGTTGGAGGATCAGTTCAACCGCTACAATGGTGATGCTACCTTTATTTATTTCTTGAGTTAGGTTATCAGATATGATTCTTGGGTTTTGATAGGAAACTTTTGCACATGGCTCTTTATTAGAAAATGCCAGGCTAGCATAGACTTTTTATCACTCCTGGTCTTGAAATTTGTGAGAATTGTATTGAGAGGATAGGATTTGGTAATCAATTTCTAAAAGTTGTGATCGACCTTGCCTTCTTTTTTTTTTCCACTCTTTTATTATTGTATCTTGTACATTACCCTTTAATTAGTACTGAAACTCGGATTGAGTTGGGTCATATTTCAATAAACCTAACTCAATGCAGTAAAAAATATTGAACTCAATTCGACTCAAATTTCTGATTCGACTCATGTAACAACCCAACCTGAAAACAGGGTTTAAAATTTGACTCAGTATGATATTATCCGCTCTGAGTCTCACACACAAGCGAGCCCATACGGTTTTGCTCTTGGACCTGGGCCTATATGGCCTGGCCCAAAATGCGTCATACAAGAGTGCTAAGGGATGGCCTCAAATAAACCCCAATTTATTCTCCTCCACTACCGATGTGGAACTCCCCACATCGGTGGGGTGCTCCTTAGCCCAACTGGGCAGGGGTATCACAATCAACCCCCCCCCCCCTAAGGCCTCGAGCCGCCCCCGGCTCGACTCGGCCCAACTCAACAACACTACAGAAGGAGGAAAGTCAACACAATCCGAGTGTTGAAGTCCGCTGTAATACCAAATTGTAACGACCCGATCTGGAAACAGGGCTTAGGGCTTGACTCAGTGTGATATTGTCCGCTCTCGGCATCGCACACAAGTAAGCTCGCACGGTTTTTCTCTTGGGCTAGGGCCCACATGGCCCGGCCCAAAACGTGTCACACAAGAGTGCTAAGGGGTGGCCTCAAATAAACCCCAATTTATCTCCTCCGCTATCGATGTGGGGAGCCCCACATCGATGGTGTGCTCCTTAGCCCAACTGGGCAGGGGTATCACAACTCTCGATGTTGTTTTATAACTTGATACACTCGGGTTAAGTGGAGTTGCTTTTAAATTCCTCAACCCAACTTTATCCAAATTTCATACGGGTTTATTTTTTTCCAACCCAACCCAATCCAAGTTTCACCCCTACCTTTAATAGTGAGATTTTTATTAGTGAACTTTTGATAATGAAATTATCTTTAAATAGATTTTAAATTTCACATTATTGAATATGATATAAAGAGAAACATACAAGTAAAGTATACATGAAATTCAAAGGAGTTAGAGTGATGGTCAAGTATCGACTTCAGAAAGCGAGAGTCTTGAGTTTGATTTCCTACTTCAGTCTAAAAGACTACTTCTCATAGAGTTATCCGGTGTGTATCAATAGGGATACTTGCACATACCCCGAGAATAAATCTGACACCTTAATCATAAAAAAAAAAAAGTAAAGAATTTATGAAATTTCACTACTATCTGATTACCTTTTTTTTAAAAAAAAAAATTAGACTTTAAAAGCTAATAGCTTATATTTATGAAAAAAAACAAAGATTACATAGCTTGAATGCTCAACCAATAATAAAAAATTGCAGATCTTATATTCATATAATCACGGATCGAATACATTCAACTATATTAGACTTTCTATCCATTTAACAAAAAGTCAATCTTTCTTCAAAAAAAATTTACTAACGTAACTCTTCCTTTTTTTTATTATTATTATCCACCCATGACCCACTGATGTTACCATTTTTTTTTAAAAAAAGCTACTGCTGTTACCCATAGAGGCCCTAACTGAAGACTATATTTTTGGTGTCAGCATGAGTTTTGACACTTTAGACGGTTGATTATAAAATTTCAAGATTTTTAAAAGAATTAATATGTGACGTCAGCATTACGTGAGAGACTCAATTTAGGAGTTTTCCTTCACTAGAGGGTTTTTTTTTTTGTTTATTTATATATTTTAATGAAAGTTTGGAATAAATATTATAATATATAATCAGAATTCCACGTAGATGAGAGTCCTGGCCTAACTGGTAGTTTCATCTCTCTTTTTAACACTTTTCAGAAATAATCTGTTGCGAATCGATTTACAAAAATTGGTATGAATTGTAGTCCTTGATTGAATCATTGGATGAATTTAAAAAATAAAAAAATTAATAACTTTTTTCTTCTTCTCTTAACATCATAATTAAAAGTTCGCACTCAATTATTGAGAACTAGTTCACAGAGTATAATTTCTAACTACTAATAGCATCTATTTAAAGTTCACTTAAAGATATAAGTGGACTACAAGTGGACGTAAAACACTAATACCATATGGATCGAAAGTAAACTGAATGAACTATAAGTGAACTAAATTTTAATTTTAAAATTATTTTTAGTCACTTGATTTTAAAAGTTGAGACCACCATAGATCTTTAAGAAAAAAAAACTAGTGCTCTCTATTCTTGATTGTTAAAATTAAATGATTAAAAATGGAGTTTGAACTTGGAATTTAATATAATTGTAACTCATAAAGAGTACTTTTAATAAGAATAACATTATCGGCGGATACATTGGTTTGAACTAGGATTCTGAAAAAATTCAGATGAAAGTTTGGAATTCAAATGTGATCGGGAATGAAAAAGTCAAGAAACATAATGTTGAAAATGACAGATTTTCCGAGAAATTGACAAGAGAGGAATCTTAGGTATAGATGCAGCGGGGGTCCAACAGTGACCTACGTAGATTTGGCTGTGACTCCTATAAGCCAGTTGTACAGAATTATTGAAACAAATGTTTTTATTTTCTTTTCTATTTTTGTAAAATCGAATTTGAACATCTTACTTATTTATTAATGAGCAAGATTTAATATGAGAGTTTTGAAAATGCAAAGTTTTTTTTTTTTTATGACGACGGTGTCCAGACAACTTAGAATATTTGACTAATTTTTATAGCGTGTGCAAGTCTCTCTATTCATACACACTAAATAACTCTACAAGAAGTGACATTTTTTATGAATTTATTAGTGTTATGCTTTGAGTCAATTCTTTTTGCTCTTTGAACTTAATAAACGGCTAATCAAATGGTTTTTAGAAGGGTGCAAATCAAGTCGAGTAAAAATTAGACTCATGGACTCAAATCAACAAAATTAGGGTTGATAAAAAATCACTGTATTTGAAATCGGGTTGGTGTCAAAAAGAACTTGAGATTTTCTTAGATTGGGTCAAATTAAGTGGGAAAAAAATTCAAGATGTAAGACCCAACCAAAAATATTTTAATATACAATGTTTAATATATGATTTTATATATCTTATTGTCTCTCCTATGCAATTGTAAAAAATATATTTTATTTATTTCATTTCAGACTTTTCATTTAAAATTTTTGTGGAACTTTTTATATTATTTTTAGTTTTGGATTTATCATGGTTCTTTATTGGTCTCCATGGTTGAGTTTTTGACAATCTATTAAAATGTCTGGTTCTTGGGTCTGGTTTGGATGGTTTCGGGTTCATTCCCAAAAGATGGGTACCTTGTATCAAGCTGGGTCTAGATTTAAAAATCTTTGTTTGAGGGTAGAGTAGAATAAAATCAACTCAACTTACAACCCTAATCTTTACCACCATGCTTGTAAGATACAATTATGAGGATTAGAAAAAAAACATAAAATGAGAGTTTGGGTTCCTAAGCCATTTATTCTATTCAATAATGTAAATAAGATAAACTATGCTTTGAACCACTTTTCGTAGTTGTTTATCTGGTGTGTGTGGGATTAGAAGGCTTATACATATCCCAAGGACGAGTCAGATTAAAATATCCCCTGTCTAAATACAGATGAGACCTCTGGACACCTTGGTCATAAAAGACAAAAAAAAAAATATATAAATAAGACATTAGAGTTAGAATTGAGTGAATAATTTGAATATTTGAACATATGATCATTCTATCAATTCAATGGAAGGTATTCAACTAAGACAAGAGTTAAATATATACATTTGTGTTAACAATAAAATAAAGGTTATTTTATGTACTATAACAACTCATAAAGAAATATAGGAAATGAAAAAACCTATATTTAGTTTGCATCAACTTAGAAAAGTTTTATGGCTAAGTTCCTAGGAAACTAATAGAGAGACTACTAAATGGCAAATACATTTTTGATGAATATACAGAGATCATTCAAGATATGCATTGTGGCACAACCATTATGATTTGAAGTCGTTTGCAAAGAAATGACGAAGTTCCTAGTTGGAGTGGGACTCTACCAAAAATATGCATTAGGTTTGTATCTGTTTGTCTTAATCATGGACAATCTAATATCAGAAACCCAAAATGAAATCTTGTGGTTTATATTTTTTGAACATGATATAGTATTTGATTAGTGAGACAAAATATAATTTAATAGTAAGTTGGAATTTTGAGAGAAATGATCTAAAAATTAGTATAACTAAAACAAAATATATGAATGCAACTTTAATGGAATAAAAGATAGAGAGAGTGGTTCGATTAAAATTAAAAATGACTTAGTAGCAAATCACAATAAGTTTAGATACTTTGTTGAATCTTTTGGAGGATTAGACTTAAATATAACCTATGAAATGTGAACCAAGTGGACAAAATGTAGATAAGTTAGTTGAGCTTTGTGTGATAAGAGAACCTCATATCACTTAAAAGTTAAAGGGGATAGTTTTATAGAAGAATCATTAAACCCACAGTTAACTATAGAATAAGGTTTTGGGCAATGAAAAAAAACAAAGCTAGGGAGACGGAGATGCCCATACTACATTTGATGAGGAGATTAACTCTAAATGATAGAGTTAGAAATGACTGATTAAGGAATATATAAAAGTAGCCCAATACAAGACAAATTAAGAGAAATATGTTTGCGATGATTTGAACATGTAAATAGATAACCCCTATGATATGTAGAGTTGAGATCCTACAAGTTGCAAGTACAAGAGAAAGAGTGGATCACATGGAGGAAAATAATAAAGAAAGATATGACTGATATTGGAGCGTTTAACTGTATGGTTTATGATCAGATAAAATGGAGAAGTAAAATTCAAAAAACTAGATCCAAATAGATAGAATTTGGACTTTGACAATGATGATAAACTACAAACGCGACAAAATGACCACACAAAAAAAAGTTATAAATATTGATGAAAATAATAGAAAATCGTCTTTCACAACTCAAATTCTAAGAAACATGTCTACTTATAGACTCTTTCATGATCGCTTAAAAGGGCCACACAGTTTTAAATTCCGCCTTTTAAAAAATAATTTAATTTATTATATAAACTAATTCTTGAAAGTATCCAATATTTAGCATGAATGTTGGCTCGAGGATTGGATCAAATCTTTCGAATAACATTGTACTAAGGTTCTTAATTGAATTATATTTTTCCATCTAGTGGTGCAGTTTAGATGGTGTTCAACCTAAAATCCTAAATCTATACCATTCAACTTAAATTTAGGTCAAGTTAGGTTGAGGTAGTTCAGATTTGAGTTTGATTGGGTTGAACTGTTTAACCTCAATTGGAAATTGAATTGTGTTTAACTCAACTCACCCAACATAGCCTAAAATTTACATATTATATAATAATATATTATTTCATAAAATATGATTTTTTTAAATAAAGTTGATTTGCTACTTGTTGCCATACTGTATTTTTTTATTTATTCAGTAATGTTGTTAGTAAAGCTTTGAGGCAAGATTTTTAACTAAATAAAAGAACAGTCCAACAGTTGAATTATTTAGTATCACAGATTGATATGAAGTATGTACCACACTGGTTGCAGAAATTCTAATCAAAGTTGCTAATTTGATAGAATCCAACCTAATTGAACCCAACTCAACTTAAATTTGGATTTATTAATCTCATATTGGTTAAAAAACAATTTTTGGGGTTAATCTTTAATTGGGTTACTTGATTGGATAAACTTTATTCTAAAGAAAGCCACTGTTCAAGTAAAGGGGAACCACAGCCCAGATCAAGGGCCAAGAATAAAAAAGAAAACAAGCTAAGAGAGTAAAAATAAATACAATAATTACAATAAAGACAAAAAAAAAAAAGAAATCCCCAATGATTTTACCTACTCTATTGAAACATCCATTTTGTTTCTAAGTCTTATATAGACTAATGTAGAAAAAAATTATTTAGTAAACTCTGTAAATCTCCTGCAACATAGTGATGATATTATTTGGAAATGTCAAAGTAATTTTTTTTATGATCTAGATGTCCAAATTTTTTAGAGCACTCGATTAATCCTTTGAATATATAAGTCTCTCATTCCACATATATTGAATAACTCTACCGAAAATCACCTTTTAAAGTAGAGTGAGAATAGAATAAAAACTTTCACTTCTTAACACCAGTTCCTAACCAAAGTAAATTCTAACCCATGTTATAATCAGCAGCTTCAATTTTTTTATTTCATTGTTACTTTAAGCCCATATGAGAGGACTTGGTTGTAAGTAATTAATTGCTATTGTACATTAGATTAGATTGTTTAAGGACCCAAAGGCGTTTGGTAGGTTGATATTGGGTGACCCATTTTATTATTTTTTCACCAGGGGACAAGCTTAGAAACTAACAGTCATTTTCATGATTAGAATTCTTCTACTACTATTTTTATATTGAGACAAATAGTGATTAGCAAAGATGATTAAGGGCAGGTTGGAAACATAAGCACTTGGTCCCTACATTAGAAAATGGTAGCTATTCTACGACTTTGTAGCAACCTAAGCCTTTTGAAAAAAAATAATAATAAACAAATGGCATTAAAAAATAAACCCTAGGCTTCTTTTTTACTTTATACACAGCACACATGTGACGCATATTAGTAAGTGTGCATCGTATTCCCTCTAATCTCCATGCAAGTATTTGGGCTAAGTCGATCTTTGGCACTTGTGGCAAGTGAGAAATTACCCATAAGGATTCGTTGGAAATTCTTTAAGGAGATTTTTTTTAATTGAAATTTTAGTTGAATTTAAAATATAAATTTGAAAGTCTGCACCATGTGAATCAGTTCTCTTTTAAGACTAAGGTATTCAAACCTCTTAAAACACCTGACTAATCTTTGGAGAATGTGCAAATGTTCTTGTGTGCACGTGAATCAATTTATAGTGGATATATAACAAATTTTCTCTAAAATATGAGAGATTTATGCAGACTTTGATATATAAGGTCTATAATAGATCCAATTGGTCCATTCTCCTTCCTCACATATGCATATCCTCGATGAAGTGCACACCTACTCAATTTTATGCTAACTCAACTTTTAAAGCACGTTGATCTAACTCAATGAATTTTCATTGTCAAATAAAGTTAAAATTTTAAGGTCTTAAAAAATAGCATTATTTATCCAATTAAGTTGAATTTTTATAGGTAATATAAAGAAACTAAGATCTTTCTAATCCACCCATTTGTAGAAGTAAGGTGGAGGCCACCAACTCATCTGTACAAAATTTCTTGACAACTTCATAATAGGGAATCCCCACTAATATATGGGTAATGATGTAGAGAAATTGGCCTCTAGTTTGTGAAAGAGAATCCTCCTCTTTTTTCAATCATAAGATCTTCCCAGATGCATGAAAATCATAGAGACTGGTTGATAGGAAGATCATTACATAAGTTAGAAGTAAGGAAACATTCAACCACATCCCCCCAACATCATCAAAGATATAGTAGTTCAAAATTTATGGTTTTATAGGTCTTAGATAGATGCAAATTTTTAACTTGAAAATTCATCAATATATAAAAGATAGACGAGTGCTAATTCAGGATATATACCAATCCAAGGGGCATACATGATTGTGAACTATTTGAATTGAAATGGAGGGCCCCACATAGAGGTCTCTGTAGTTATATGGTTAGGTGCGACCGATCACAAGGTCGCATTTGGAACTGATTTTTATTTTTTAATTTTTGTTTCTTGATTTGAAAATTTGATCATACAGTTGAAAAGTAGACTTGATGAACCGTCACTAATCAAAATATGAACCTAAAGCTCAATGTCTAGCCACTTGATCATGACGATTGAAATTATAAAGCTGCATTTCAATGATATTTACTAAATTTAAGCATTAAGGTCAAGTGGTTAGAAACTGAGTTTTGTTTTCACAATCACGTACCCTCATGAATTGTGTGGGTTTATCAACTACAAATGAGTTTGCATGAAGTTTGTGTTAAGTTTGATTTGTGGGGCCACAGTTGATTCAATGGATCAATTTCTCCCTTCAAACTCACCAATTCTTGTGATCTACACTTATACTTAATTTGACACTAATTTCACTTTTAAAGCCTATTAATCTAAACCGATGAATTTTTATAATTAGATAGAGTAGAAATTTTGAGAGCCTTGAGATGAAAATCCATAAACATTATATATAAAATCAAATCCTTTCCAACACACATGTATGTGAGCCCAAGTGGAGTTCTATCAAACTTTCTTACAAATGTTTGCGAATGATCTTGTCTTAGCGCCTTTCAAGACCTCTTTTAAATTTCTAAGGTACTTAGCACAAATGTCTTGTCTTGTAACACCATGACAAAATTGTGTTGCTAAACACAATCAAGACTTTAATTCTATGAGCATCCATTCATTATGAATTTTGGGGGAAAAACAGTTCATACTACCTCTTAATCAACAGTCTTCCCTTTCTGTTATTGGAAAAATCTCTCTATTTCAATTTTTGCTCATCTTATTCTAGCTATTCTCATCTTCATATATTTGGATCTATTTATTTTGTTCTTCATACTGAATCTAAATATCACAAGTTAACTTCAGAATCTGCTACTTGCACTCTTTTTAGGTCAAGGCCTACATCAAAAAGAATTTTTATTGGTAAATTTTGGAGGGGTTATCCCAAGTAATATGGAAATTCTTTATTTGAAAAGGGTTTTTCAAAATCGAAAAAGAGTAAAAACTTGATTTTTTATCCTTCCTCTTTAATTACCAAACAAAGGGAATAAAAGAACGTCCATTTTCTCGTTACCTCCATCCAAACGCAGCCATCATGTACACTTTTAAGAGCATATTCTTTTTTTACTTTCCCTAGGTTTAAATCATCTTCTCCATTTGATCCCTTCTCTATTAATAGTTCTACAGTTCCATCTTCTTACACTCCTGATGATTTTGTCTATGATTCTGTGGTTGATTCTGTTGATCAATCCAGTGTTTTTTATGACTATGCTTTCCTCGAAGATGTTCTCAGTCCTTCTCAATTGTAAGCCATTATTCTAGTAGAATTAAGTTTGCATCAAAATATTTGCAAAATTATCATTCCTTTCTAATTATTATCATATATCAGCCTTCTACCTATCATGAGGTTGTCTCCAATCTTCATTGGTAGCGTGTAATGCAAAAGAAATTTAACCAAAAAAAAAAAAAACCAATACCTAAGGTCTTAGAAAGCGAGCATGGTAGAAAAATTCACACACAAAAATATGGTATTGATTATAAGGAGATATTTGCATATATTGCATCTATGAAATTCATTCGTACTCTAATTGTAATGGCTTATGTTCGAGCTAGCCACTTTTATCAATTAGATGTTAAAAAATATCTATTTCACGATGAATTATAAAATAAAATTTCTACGAAACGGTCTCTTAATTTATCAAACCAATGAAACCGGCGTCTTTTGCTTGGTACCAAAAATTTATCTTTCTTGTTACTAATTTTGGATTTGTGCAAAGTGTTCATGATTTGCCCTCTTTATGGACAAAATATTTTGCAAAGATTAAGGGTATTGTTTGAAATGAAAAACCTTGGAATCTTCTATGATATTTCTTAGGGAAAGAAGTAGATCATTATGCTCAAGGATATCTTTATCTCAAATAAAGTATATTCTTCATATGTCATTTTCAAAGCTAGCGTGTCTCACACTAAAGTGGCCGATACACCATTAAAACTTAAATGTCAAAATTGCATCATATTGATGGTGAACCATTATCTGATCTAATATTGTATCATCAGCTCATTGATAGCTTGAGTGCTGGATATGAGATTTCAGAGGTCTTAGGCAAACTCTTAAAATATGTCTTTTATACACTTACAAAATATAAAATCATATTTTTTTTTACAAAGTGTGAAACATCCAAATAAAATATTATAATCAAATTTACAACAAAGTATTATTTAAAATTTATTCTTTCTAGATTTTGAGATGTAAAATTACTAATTAAATTACTATATTCAAGTTTTTTTAACATATCTTTTTTAATAGAAAAGATAGATATTCTATTAATTTTTTTTGTGACATTATGGACCGAAGATAATATTTTATCAATTTTAACCAATGTTATCAAAATCGAACTGCGAAGCGAACCGTCTCGACAGAAGGTCAGATTAAATAAGGTTCAACCGGGTTCAACCGTAGTCACTTCAATCGCTCTAAATTTTATTCTCCCTCCTTTTCTCGAATGATATTTCTTTTTTTTTTTTTCTTTCTTCTTCTTAGATTGTTCGACCGCGATCCGTGATTAATTTCTAATTTTTGGACCTATATAACAAAGGAGTTTATAGACTTGAGGGTCCTATCTATTTAGGGGTCTTAGGCGGCTGCCTACTCCACCTAGAATAGCTTAAATCATCTCACCATTACTCAACCATGTTAATCATGAATTTATGACTGCACCATGACCTGTCCATTTTGCTAATTCTTAGAATGTGCATTATATTCATGGTACATTACATCATTGTTTGTTCTTCTCATCCACTTCTTCTCACTTTGAAAGTATAACGTTGATTGGGCTAGTGGTCCTACTTATCGTCATGTTTCTTAATTTTTCTTGGTGACACTCTAATCTCTTGAAAAGAAAAAAAACAAAATGTCATATATTACTCAAGTACTGAAGCTGAATATAAAAGAATTATTTACTAAGAGTTGGTTCTCTAATGGAAGCCATATGTGTGGTCTTTATGAGGTCATTGGGTATTTTGTGTGTAAGACATTAATAATAACATCCTTATAAATTGTGGGCCCCATTTCTAAGGGAAAAGAAGTATTGGAATTCATTTTTATCTATTTCTAGAGTCATCATATCAAACAATATTCTATCAACCTCATGAACCATTAAACCCAATTTTTTTTTAAAAAAAATCCAATGGTGCTTAAATTATTTCACAACAACTAGAATTTTTTTTTTTTTATAAAAACACAAAGAAAGAACATACTTATTTTGGAAATTGTGTTACTACCAGAGTAAAAGGTGTGCATGAAAAAGTTACTTAAATTCTTTCAAATGAAGACCTACATCAAGTTAATAATCAGATATGTACTGTCATAAAAAAATAACAATTTAAAGAGATTTAAGGTCCAGTTGTCGACAAAAAGATTCCATTTTCTCATGAATTTAACATTTTATTCTTTGAAGAATATATATATATATATATATATATATATGCTGCCTGCAATCGATATAATGGTGGAAAAGATGGAAGATTATCGGATATTGACACAAATAAACTTATGGCGAAGATGGGACGACCTTGTGCCCACAAGATTATTTATCCATTGATTTTTGAAAATATTGCAGCTTAGTGATATTTATTGACAATGGAGAATTGATAGTCAAACATCTGATAATATCGTATTTCCACAAAATAATGAAGAAAATTGCATTGAAAACTTACTTGATGCCATTTAAATGAATATGATTAACGTCTTTTTCTTTTTTTCAAGACCAAGATGTTCAAATATCTCGTGAGACTAATTTTTAGAATATATGTAAACCTCTTAATGTACAAACGTCGAATATCTAAGAATAGGTAGTGACTCTTTTTATATTGACGGAAACTTAATTCTAAGACTTTCCATAAATATAGGTGGGTTTTGTACCATCAAACGTGCAATGAGTATAACAAAAGTAATGACTATTACATACCTAAAATGATAAACCATACTACGCTAAAATATAATGACATGTAAAATGGTAAACCATACTAAGGTAACATAACTGAGATAATTTGAATTACATGAAACTCGGAATTGATATTATGCCCAATGACACTAGAAATTTAAATAATAGTTGCTAATATATGAATTAAAAGAAAATAATATCATTAAATATGTATAATGATCACATGTAGAGCCCATTTCAATTTCAACATTTTGAACACCAAATGTAGAGCGCATTTCAATTGGGAGCACTTACACACACCCGGAAATCCTGCCTCTACACACTCAAAATCAGATTTTCGGGTGAAATTACGATTTTACCCCCGCTTTTCCATTCATTCGAATGAATGCCCAGTTCATTTTGGCATTCATTCGAATGAATCCTCAAGTGTATTTTCAATTCATTCGAATGAATGGGCTGAACAGTAACACGGAATACTGCTCAGCTCCATTCATTCGAATGAATAGTAATAAAATGACATTCATTCCATCCATTCATTCGAATGAACCGACCGTTCATTCAAATGAATGTTCAGAACGATCCGTTCATTCGTTCATTCGAATGAACACGAATGAACGTTCTCATTTGAATGATTCGTTCTCATTCGAATGATTCATGACTTACAGTATACAGTACATTTATTTAAATTCTTTTAAAATTTTAAACTTATTTTTAAGCACTGTGTATTTCCTAAAAATTTCAAATTGAATATCTAAACTAATTAAAATAACCTGATAAAAATACTTTAAGACTTCAAGGTCTTTTGACACTCCTAAATATTTAAAACACAGTATTTTATAAATAAGGGTATCCCTAAGCTGTGTCGAAAACACATTTAGGAGTGTCAAAAGACCTTAAACTCTTAAAGTATTTTTATCAGATTATCGTAATTAGTCCGGATATTCAATTTGAAAATTTTTGAAAATACACAGTGCTTAAAAATAACTGTCTATATTTTAAAACATAGGCCATTATTTTTTAAGCACTGTGTATTTCCAAAAAATTTCAAATTGAATATCTAAATTAATTAAAATAACCTGATAAATAGTTTAAGACTTCAAGGTCTTTTGACACTCCTAAATATTTAAAACACAGTATTTTACAAATAAGGGTATCCTTAGGCCGTGTCGAAACCACATTTAGGAGTGTCAAAAGACCTTGAAGTCTTAAAACATAGACCATTATCTTTTAAGCACTGTGTATTTCTAAAATTTCTCAAATTGAATATCCAGACTAATTACGATAATCTGATAAAAATACTTTAAGACTTAAAGGTCTTTTGACACTCCTAAATGTGTTTTCGACACAGCCTAGAAATACCCTTATTTGTAAAATACTGTGTTTTAAATATTTAGGAGTGTCAAAAGACCTTGAAGTCTTAAAGTATTTTTATCAGGTTATTTTAATTAGTTTAGATATTCAATTTGAAAATTTTTGGAAATACACAATGCTTAAAAAATAAGTTTAAAATTTTAAAAAAATTTAAATAAATGTACTGTATACTGCAAGTCATGAATCATTCGAATGAGAACGAATCATTCGTGTTCATTCGAATAAACGAATGAACGGATCGTTCTGAACATTCATTTGAATGAACGGTCGGTTCATTCGAATGAATGGATGGAATGAAGGTCATTTTATTACTATTCATTAGAATGAATCATCCATTCGAATGAATGAATGGAGCTGAACAGTATTCCGTATTACTGTTCAGCCCATTCATTCGAATGAATTGAAAATACATTTGAAGATTTATTCAAATGAATGCCAAAATGAACTGAGCATTCATTCGAATGAAAACGTGGGGATAAAATCATAATTTCACCCGAAAATCTAATTTCAGGTGTGTAGAAGCATGATTTCCGCATGTGTGTAAGTACTCCTATTTCAATTTCAACAATGTAATGTTAGATTCATTGAAAAGGTCTATTAATACGATACCTACCAAAACTAACATTCACTAGATCAATGAAGTCATATTTTTAAGACTCAAATGTAATTTATTTAAAATTATTTTTTAATCTTAAAACTTTTGTTATCATACCTTGATTGATTTAATCAAATAGGGAGTGAAAAATTCGATACGTATCAGCCGATATCTCGACCCTTGTATCAAAGTATTTTTTTTTATTATATCTTCAAACAGACAAATTTCCAATAGATCTATCATCCATCAGCAATAGTGGACCCTAGTACCCAACGTAGAATGTGTATAAGGGTTGCATAGAGATTACAATCCCTAGACTTTTTAAAAGAAATGACAAATTGGTGACCAGTGCCCCACTGAATATAATGCATACTGCAAAGGAGTAATTTGTTTAACATCATCACTACTAATTATGTAGACATCTAATCTAATTAAATAACTAAATATAAAATTCTACCATCCACTCTATAGTTTTATATCAAATGGCTATAAGAAACAAATAAAAGTAAATCATATATAGATCTTCAATTATCACTAAACATTGAATAAACAATCGTAACATTATAATTTTTCAATCTCACCTATCTAGAGTTGACATTCACAATTGAATTTTGTATGCCCACCACATTTGATGATTACAACAACAAGCACTTTTCAATTGTGCTACAGCCCAGTGCAAATCTATTGCAAAGGTAAGTGAAGATCTTGTTTCTTGACATGAATTAAGATTTTTCTCCCTGCTCATATCATACAAAAATTAAATAACTGAAAAAAAATTAAAGAAAAGAAAAATCAAACGAGGAGAATCGTAATAGAATAGCAAAGACACTATAATGTGAACACATCCCTAAAGTGGTAATTGACATGGCACATAAAGTTTGCTATAACCACAAAAAATCACTTACTCAGTGGCACTATACCTAACAACTCACTAAATATAATGTTGATTTACAGTTTCAGCCTAAGAAACATGACTGGAACCCATACAGTTTTCTTATGCAGACACTTCAAAAACTGATTCCATCATAACCTGTGTATTCACTTACCACAGTTGAATCCATGGCAAACTGACAGGACTATAATGAGGATCAGTGCGATCAAAATCCCCAAAACAATCAGCTTGATCTTCATATTCTGCAACCACATCTTTCTCCTCATTTTTGTTCCTTGTGTGCGGAAGTCTTGGGCCTGTAAGCAAATCAGGAAGAACCTAGATCAGGAACTGTCACTGATGCCAGTAAATTGAGAGTGAGCGGATTAAAATCAATTTAATTGAAATAACGGCATTTTACTGAGAGGCAAGAACCTTACTTGTGACCGGAGGTTTTCAGTCTTGTCCACCAGAACTTCAATCTTCTCACCTCGATCAAGAACCTGCATTGTTGGACTGACAAACTTCTTAAAATGCCATAGGGCAGCCCATATCATCAAGGTTATGATATTATACAAGAATTCTGAGTACAAGCAGGCAACAGAAATTGAGATTAAGAAAGGGTTTTGATCCTTGAATCTTTTTTCTCTCAAAGGTTTGAGAATTAACATCAGTTGTTACAAAGAAGAAGGAAAGTGCTCCCTACCTATAGTAGCATGGATAGGGGTATCTGTCAGAATCCAACACAAGGTCTCCAATTCAGCAAGCCCCAAGCCACATTCAGATAATACTTGATTAAACTAAATTAGATATTATTTTATATAAACTAATAAAAATTAATAATTAATGTAGAAAATTCTCCAAAACAATCAAATATTAACATGTCAATATTTTCGTTAGATGGCCAAAGGAGCAACAGTAATTTGTAACCATGCAAAATTATTTACATGGTATTAGAACATCCATGGCAAATCCAACAGGGATAACATGTTTGGCATGCACTCAAAGAACCCATGAAATATGGCTTCCTATCCCAAATTATACATCAGCAACAAGCAAAAAGGAAATATAAGTGGTCCAGCAAAAATATGTAGTGGGACCATGATTCGCTAATCCACCATTCCTATCCCTAGTTTAAAAAATTAATACCTGGTTCTCTATCAATTGTCCAGTAGTCAATTTCAGACAAAATACTTTTAAGAATCAGCTAGATCTTCAAATATCTTCACATATTAGCCACACATGCATCTGAATTATGAATATGACTTGACTCACAAACCCAAAAGGTGATTCATTCAAAATTTAAGAGATGAGTTGACCCAGCCAAATCATGGGACAGCTCAGCAAGTTCTAGAACTATGGTCCTGCCATTGATATGATAACCCTCACTCACTCACGGTGCACCAAAAACACCTATCATATGGAAAACCTCAAGTTGTCAATTAGCAGCTAGTAAATTCACTGGTTAAGTAGATGGAGGTGTCGTGTTGTGTTAATGGAGAAAGTACAATCCAAAATAAATAGAAATGCAATCAGAAAAGTATCATAGAAGGAGACAATTTAAACATGGTTCAGTGATGATATCTATGTACACAGAAGAAAGGGAAGACTGGCTTCCCACCATGTACCAAAGAGAGAAGATAGAAATATAACATGTATAGTGCAAAGAAGCTTAAGAAGGAAAACACACTTCTGAACTCCCAAAATTACAAGAACTCTCTCCAAGTTTCTAGCAAAACCCCAAAATGCACTAGACACAAGGTGCTCATGAAAGAAGATTAAACAAACCTCAAAAAAGCATAAGGCTCATGCACGGATTCCTTGTATATCTCATGACGTATACGTAACAAATATCAAACAAAACATATCAAAAAACATAGATATTCCACAAAAGAAAGACGACCTATGGAATCCATGTGATTTGAAAAAAGTGAGCAAAAATTCATTACTTTGATGTAAGGTTATCGTGGGCTTAAGCCCAGTCCAAATCTGGCACAAGCAAATGGGCTTGAACATGTAAATGTTACCAACAAGCTGAACCTGTTTAACAATAGATGGCCTTTGACTTTAGGATAAAAGCACGTGAAGCCCATTTTTGCCCCAATTAGCCTATTATGTAAAATGAATTATTCCATTCCCCTTAATATGTAACCTATTCTATTGAACCCCATTGTTTTAGCTTTTCCCTATAACTTGTGTGGTTAAAGAATCATGTTCATTATATTTCATTAATTTATAAAACAAGGACAGATATTAAAAAAAAAATATTTAAAAGTAGGACAGATATTGAATTGAAATTTGAAATTGGGCCATACAATGTGCTTTAAATTATAAGAGCACCCATATTCCATATATGCCATTATTTATAAACAAGCTGGCTTGGGTTTAGCATACAAAGCCCAACAGGCTGTGATCAACCTCAAGCTTTGATGGTATAAACAATCTTAGATATGTCTATCAATCATATTAAAAGCACAAGCTATTCCATAAGCCTTGGGAGTGAAGCAGAGCTCACAAATGACATGGAAGATAACATCATTAACTTGGCCATCCAGTTCTACGAAAATTATGACAGCTCCAAGAATAAACCCATTCAGAGAGCTATGGGCCAAAAGTTAGTGATTTGAAGGGCCTGGAGCCATGGCACACAGGTCCAAAACCATTTTCTTCTATTTTGGCTATTAGATATATCCATTCTAGAATATTAGAAAGTCTAAGCTTCAAAAGTGATGAATTTCCATAATCTTGCACAAACGAATCTCCGTCCACTCAAACGAGATGGAGATCTTTACAAAATTGGAAAGTCCTTTTCTTGTTTATTTTTTTTTCTTATGATGCTTATGTGTCACAATTTTAGTGGTGGGTTAAGAGTAGGGTTGATGTAACATGTTTCTATTGGAGAAGAAGGGACCAATAAGTTGTTGCATGCCAACTAGAGTTGCCATAAGAAAGACGGAGGACCCTAACAGGCTTTTCTTTTTTTTTTTGAAAGATGATTTTATTAGAAAGGAAACTAAGGCTACAAGGGCCCAGAGAAAGACAACACAACAAAAGAACCCAGCCGGGCCAAAATTGAAAAACATAAACAGGCAGGCCTGGAAACAAAAGAGCCCAAATAGGTCCAAAACTAAGGGACACCTGAAGTGGAAGGACTGCCCAAAGCAAAATGAATACAAGCATCAATTAGGCTAAGCAGAAATCTATATCACTTGTGATCAACCCATCCCTTGAAACCCCTCTATTAGCCAAAGAATCCACTTCACCATTTGCCCGCTCAAAGTATATACAAAAAGGAGAAGGAACAGGTTCTACTAAGGTCAGCATTCTCCTCAATTATGTCTGCAATAACCCAAGGAAAGGAATCAGCATTTGATGCCCATCTAATAGTAAAAGAAGAGTCACTTCAACAACCAGAGGGAGGAGCTCCTTCTATGGTAAATTTGATGCCAAAGAGGAGGGCCTCGGCTTTTTCAGCAACATAGGCAAAGAAGGGGTAACAAGCGCCAAAAAAAGCACGGAAGACAACACCTTCCTCATTTCCTATCACACACAGCACACCCCCAAAATATGGAATGTAGGCACTCGAAAGCAACCACCACATTGTCAAGCATTTGGCGACCATCAACAAAAGCACTATAAGAAAGGGAGATAATAGACGGAAGCACACTTTTGAGCTGGAAGCAAGCACTTTAGCAACAATTTTATATCAACTACCAAGAAGGCTAATAGGCCAAAAGTCTTTGATAGTTTCAGCACCTTCCACCTCGGGATCAAGGTGATCAAAACTTGCACCCAAATTATTGGACAGTTTGCAACTCTTGTGAAAATCCTGCATAAAATATATAATGCCACCTTTAAGAATCATCCAGATGGTCTGAAAAAAGGCCATAGGGGAGTCATCAGGACCTGGAGATTTGTCCCTACAATGTCAAAAACAGTATCTCTAATTTCCTCTTCAGAAAATTGCCTTTCCAAGCAATCAACATTCTCCAGGCCAATCACATCAAAGAACAAGTTGTCTTAGTTTGCTGCAATGAGATCATCCTTTTGGAAGAGTCTGGAATAATAGCTAATCATTGCAGATTTCATACTTCTCAACCAGAAGCCTATCCCCCACTTTAAGCATCGAAATGCAGTTGAAGCCTCTACGGCCCGAGGCCATATGGTGAAAAACTTTAGTATTCTTATCACCCCCTTTCAGCCAAAGGGAGTGAGCTCTGTGACGCCATTTGATTTCCTCTTCCAAAACTTTGTTACTAATTGAACTTTAAGATGTAGGCACTGCATTTTGTCCTCTAATAAGCTACACAACTCCTTTCTGATCAAGCTCCTGAGCAAGGAGATTCTCTTCCACTAGAGAGAGATCCCAGTGCACCTTAGCCCAGGTTCTAAGCTTCTTCTTTAGAACCTTCAGTTTTGAAGCTAAAGCAGACCCACGCCACATAGACGAATGAAAATCAGACCACCAAGAGATGACCATATCTTGAAAACTGTTAACCTCCAACCATGACAGTTCAAAACAGAAGGAAGAGAGAACCCAATTCTCACATACACAGTTCAAGACAAAGGGACAATGATCCGAAACAGGTTTGGGAAGTGTCATTTAAAGTGCATCAGGAAAATGATTCAACCAGCTTGAGGAGATAATGAAATGATCGAGTCTGGACACAATCGAGTCTCTTGCTGGTTAGACCAAGCAATCTGGAGCCCAAAAGTGGCATATCAACCAACTCATTTTGGTTGATCCAATCAGTAAAAGACCTCATACCTGGATCTAGCTCCCCACCAAACAATCTTTCTGAAGGAAAACAAACCACATTAAAGTCACCAACAAAACATACAGGGACATTCCATCTGCTAAGAACACAGTTCTAACCCACAACCTTTTATGGTTGTAACAATAAACACTTGCCAATTGTGCTACAGGCTCTTCTCAAAAGATAAAAACTTAATAGAGCTAGCTAGCAAATAAATCTATTTATATATGGAAAATATCCTAATTTAAGCTCTATTAAACCAACAATTGGCACTCATTTTTAATCTTGTATGTCTAATTTATTGATTTTTATGGTTTTTCTTTTTTAGCATTTTTAGCACTATAGTGCTTATGCATCATTTGCATTCATCTACAGCCCAAATCTAAGTTCCCAAACCAACTCTATGAGGATAAGACTAATTTAGGTATACTATCCACAAAAGGTAAAATCCAGATAATGCACACAATATTCAAGTCCTAATTAGCTCACACCCCTCTAAACTGCAGACTTTTAAAAAGACAAATTGTCACAAAAGTTTTTAAAGGGCATAATCCAAAGAAGCATTCCTCCAAATTCAAATTGTCGGCATTACATGTGCTTACTGTCAGAACTAGAAAAGATGCCCAAAAAACCAATGTCCAGTTTAATACTAAAAGTTCACAAAAGTTTGTTTTCAACAACCATGTCACTCTATCACTTCCAAAGTGTGTGTTTCCAAGCAAAAGTGGTCTTTGTTTGTACAAGGATCCTCCATAAACATTTATATCAATTGATAAAAAGTGATGTAGATTTTGCTGGTTTGAGAGGCTAGGAGGGTGAGCATCACTATACACTTACTAGATGGAGAATCTCAATTGTTTTGGTGGCGTAGAGAATCTATCAATTATTATTATTATTATTATTATTTTGAAAACCAATGATGCAGGGAAAAAGGGATAGGGTACCCCTAAATGCCTAAATGTGGTTCCCTAAATATTAAGAAGTGGATGAAAATAATGCACCCTAAGTCTAATATGGCTGAAATTAAACAATCAATTAATATTAACAATTTAATAATATAAATCTATCACAAATAACCACACAAAATCCATGGAATCTGATGGAGAATATAAGGGTAAGGTTTCAAATGAAATAGACATATAGGCTTAAAAGAAATGTGGTTTAAAGAAAGGAAATAAAAGGGGAAGGGGACACGAATGGAACAAATGGGGCCAGATGCGCATGTTTTATTTGGGGGCGGAAGACTTGCGATGGAGAAGGGAAGGAGGGATATGGCAGCACCTAAGGGGCCTTCTATGGGTTGCGACAACAAGGAAGAGAGAATAGGCAAGGTGCAGCAGCAATATGGGTGTAAGAAAGGGGCTTGCGAATAGTTTAGGAAGGGGTAGGGACTGGCCAGAAGCAAGAGAGGACAGATCAGGGTCAAGGACAGGTATGGGGGAAGGTTTAGGAAGTATCTAGGGATGGGCGGAAGCAAGAAGGGTTCTAAAGGGGTCGCGGAATGGGTTAGGACAGCAGATCTGGAATGGCGGCACAATGAAGGTGGGTTCGCTGGTTTCGGCAGCAATGGGGAAGAAAAGAAGAAAGAAAAGAGATAGGAAGAGAAGAGAGAGAGAGAAGAGAGAAGAAAGGATACAGGAAGAAGAAGAAGAATACATGAAGAAGATGTGGAAAGAGAAGGAGAAGAAAGAAAAGAGATAGGAAGAGAAGAAGAAGAAGAAGAGAGAAGAAAGGATACTGGAAGAATAAGAAGAATACATGACGAAGATGTGGAAAGGAGAAGAAAAAGATAGGAGAATTGATTCAGTTGGCTTCACACCAAACCCTCAAGGGGAAAATCATCACCATGCACATCATGGAGGATGAGGCTTCAAGTTTTCTTTCATTTCATCCCCTATTCCCTTAGGGTTAAGACCCCTTTTAAAACAAAAGGGTGAAGTTGGGCCTGGCTGCTGGGCCTTCGAAGTTGGGCCTAGCTGCCGGGCTTGACTCTGCATCAACCAAGGTATCACCTGACCAATCCTTGGGGCATGTGCAAACCTCCCAATCCACATAGGTAATACTATGGGGATTAGCCCTTTTGTGTTGAAAGTGACTTGAACCCAAGACCTCCTGCATCTCAAGTGGATTCTTGACCGCCAAGCCAACTGATGCGGAGCATCTCGTGCCTCATGCTATTTCCGTGCTTTCCTAGTTATTTTCTTGTGCTTCTTTTAATTTATTTCCATGTTTAGTTTGTAGTTTATGTTTAGCAAAGGTAGTAATTTTAGCAAGGGCATATTGGGCATATGTGGTTTGTAAGCTTATATAAGGCCCTATCATTGTAATCAAACAGTAGAATTTATTGAATACGAATTGATGATTTTCGAGACATACCTTGTTGCGACAGAAACTTTGGTGGAATCCAAGATTTGGCGAGAAGCCTTCTACTTCTTCAGGTACTTCTATCTCTCTTCCCATCCCCTCTCTCTCTTTTTTTTTGTTTTCTTTTGGCCTTCCGGAATCCAAACCTTTCTTGGACTGCCGTGATCTTTAAACCCTCCCATCTCTGACTTCCACCTCCCTGTAGCCTTTTCAACCCTTTCTGGCTTTCGCTAGTGACCCATAAGCCAATCTCCTTGCTGTCCTTTGTTGTTGTTACCTTTCTATATCCTTCCCAAGTCCTTCTGTAGCCTCTATAGCCATCGCCTCTACATGTAATCCCTTTACCTTGTCGCCTTTGCCCACATCTCCCATATCCTTTTGCCGCAACCTTCCTCAAGCCCATTCTTTTGTTCGTCAGTTCCAAACATCCTCTCCCAGGCCTACTGTAACTCCAAAACTCCCATCCCTTTACATTTGTATTCCCTCTAGAAACCTAATTATACCCACATGCTCCTTTTAAACCATATGCTTATCTAAAACTATATGCCATTTAAGTTAAATTCACATAGGGACCATTCCACACTTTTATTTAATCTTTTCATTATTTGTTTACATCATATTCTGAAGATATTTTGCATGATTATTTGTGTCAAATTTATATTAGTTAATTGCTATTATTAATTGATTGTTAATTTCAGAACATATTAAGTTTGAGGTTCATTATCTTCATTCCTCGCAATACTTAAGGAACCAAATTTAGGCATTTAGGTTCACCCTATCCCCTGTCCTGCGTCACCAACCCTCATAGGTTAGAATCTATCAATTATTAGTAGTTTATTTTGTTTTTAGATCAATATTTTTTAATAGCGTTAATTATTCTTAAACGTCTTAATGGCCTAATCATCTGGACCAACAATCTCAGTTTACAGAAAAGGTTGTGAACATATGAGAATTTTTTCTCATTTACCAGTTTCTTTTATTCCCTTTTCTTTTACAGAATAGGTTGTGCACATATGAGAATTTATTCTCATTTACCAGTTTCTGTCATTCCCTTTTGTGTTAAGAGCCAGGTCTCTATCTGGACCAACAATCTCAGTTTACAGAAAAGGTTGTGAACATATGAGAATTTTTTCTCATTTACCAGTTTCTTTTATTCCCTTTTCTTTTACAGAATAGGTTGTGCACATATGAGAATTTATTCTCATTTACCAGTTTCTGTCATTCCCTTTTGTGTTAAGAGGCAGGTCTTGTAGAGGCTTACAAGATCCTAGGGTTTGTGGGTAATTAATTAAATACAAGACTTTAATGAGATTTTGATTACCAGATGCAGATATTTTATTTTCTTTTTTTCACTTTTTCTTTCTTTTTTAAGTGACAATATGGCTCAGACTGCACCTCTATGGTTGTCGAACTAAGCACATGCTACCTGTGCCATGGGCTCAGTCCAATTATAATAACATGTGGAACAATTTCTCTTGGATCTTTCTTTTCCTCTTATATGTCGTCTTTCAATATTGTTACCTCCTTGTATACTTTTATTCTTCTAGTGATCCAGTTCCAGACTTCTTTGCTTGTACATCACATGTCCAGTAGATCATTTATTTAACTATCACTCTCCAATTAGCTTTGTTTGAATCAAATATTTGCTGACAACCTAGATTTCTAGTTATTTGGCTATTATCATTACAATCTACTAGTGATTTAGAGACTAAAAAGCATTTTACATGATGAGTTCATTACTTCATTTACCAGCAGTTGTTCATCAGACTGTTGCAACTTCTTGAGTGTATATTTGTACTTGGCTGGTCTTACAGTGATCATACTGATGTTATTTTTTTTTTAAACATTAACTGCTTGGATTTCATAAAATAAGAGAGTATTACATAAAGAAGGATATGAGTATAAGAGAAATATATTAAGAATCAAGAGAAAACAAGAAACAAAATAAAGAAAAGAAAAAGAAGAGAAAATACAAGATACACCCTACAACACCCCACACCAAATACAGTGAGAAATATACTGATGTTATTAATTTGGTAATTGTATATTGCTTCTGTGAATTGACAGGGTGATATTTAACTGGATATTACTTTTATAACCTGTTGATGTGTTGAGCAGTGGTTACTATTCCCAGAGCGCTAATGCAAGATGCTCGATGCATAGTGAATGATGTACAAGAATTCCATATCTAAGGACTCTGATAAGTGTCCCTTTTCCAAAAGGTGATAAGTGTTGCCAAGCTCCTGAATGGGCTATACTTAAGTGGGTAAGTTCTAGTTGTTTGCATTGTTGTATCAATAACATGAGCCTGCAGCACAGTTGATAAGTGCTTACTGTTGCAAATATAAAAGTTGTGGATTCAAGTCACATGAGTGTCAGATAGGCAATCACCCCATGGAAAATATATGAAATACATATAGCCAAACCCAGAGGATGCAATAAATGGTGAGCATGATGATAATGATTCATGACAAGAACAAGTAGGACAATTTGTTGTATCCTCAATGTTACAACCATAATAGTTGTATGCTAAAGTTCTGTCAGCCTCAGTAAAAGGAAAAAGAGGGGAAAAACTGAGATGATTTGTCGATATATCATGTTCCTGCACTTTAACTCAACTGCCAAAGTATATTTGTGTTGATATCGAGACTCTGATCCAATAGGATTTCTTGTTCTTCACTGCTATAATGATTTTGCAACCGATTGAGGAAGTATAAAGTGTCAGACTACTTCCACATGGTTAATTGAGTGGCCAGATTTATATCAGAATGGATAAGAACGACAAGAATTATCTAAAGGAATAAGTATCATGTTATACATTGAAGATGATTGTTTACCTTAGAGAAGAAATCAAATTGTTGTTATTTGGGGAAAATGCATAACTTCCATCTTTCTGGGCCTAACTTCTCAGAATTATCTTCCAACCAACTCAAAAGACAATTGAATACCCTGATAATCTCATCAAGAGTGGTCAAGTCCAACCAGTTGGCTAAATTGTAATTACGCATCTTGTGGGGCCTTTTCACCCACCTAGAAATGTCTTGAATGGCTATACAATAGGGGTTCTGCATGGATTGCACAATAGCAAATTTTCACCCTCATTTTATGGCTATACCCATAGTGTGAGGGCTCTAAAGCTCGAATCCAGCCCAACTTTAAAAACTGCATCCCCTTGATTCAATGATTTGATCATAAAATCAAATGGTACTTTATGTTATATGTAAATCAATGATCCTATTTCTCGTCCAGCCATCCAATAAGCATGTAGGTGACTAAACGGACCCACAAATGGGTTGATCTACAACTATAATTAACCAAAGGGAGACTCGATCAGTTCTCAATCATATGTAATGCTTCAAGGTGCAACTAAAAACATATATCGATTACTCATGTGTCGGTATTTGGAGTGCAAAGATCAACAAGGATTGTATCTCCAATTTTGATCATGGTAGAAAATCGAAGTATACTTAGTTGATCAGCCGAGTAACTCAACTTGACAGCAAAATCGAGTAACTTGAAGGAACTCATTTGGCAATGAGTTTTTTTTTTTTGGGTCTAGCTCATATGACTCGCTTAGTCAAGGGTAAAAAACTCAATTGAGTTGAGAAATCAGAAATGGTACAAAAGGCATTTCCAAGATTTAAATTCAGTTGACTCCTTAAAACAGCTGAAAAAAACAGTCAATGGATCCATTTTACACTAAACACTAAACTCTAGATCTTTGGAGGGCACAGAAGGCACTTCCAAGGAAAAAGAAGGGTAAGTGGATTTAAATTAATAATAATAAAAGGATGAAAAGCCTAACAATTCTTCATTTCTTAAAAGAACAAAAAAGAGGAAAGCTGATGAGAGAAGAGCAGTGGGTCACCTGCAGTCACCACTTCAGTCTCCATGGGGGTTTTTCCCTTCTTCTTCTTCTTCATCTTCAATTTCCTTCTTTTTCTTCTATTATTCTTCATCCTTCATTTCTTTTTTCTTTTTCTTTTTTAAGTTTCCTTTGATTTTCTCCTCCTTTCCTCATCTTTTCTACTTTCCATTTATTCTTTAGTTCATTTTTTCTGGTTTCTTATTGACTTTCTCCCCCTTACTAATTCCATTATTATTATTATATTAGTTTCTAGTTTCTTTTTAATTTTACTTTCCTAACCTTCTTATTCCTCCTCTTTTTATTCTTCTTACAATCATTTTTGCCTTTTATGCAGGACTTTCCTTTCACTTTCTATAAAACATTAACATATATGTATAATTTTTTTGAAAAGTAACATACATGTATAATTATATATTAAATATATTATTTTAATCATTATGGCCAAGCTTTGACTTTTTGACTCAGTCAATACTTGTTGAAATCTTTCATTTGCATCTATGCAGTGAAAAAACCAAGTCAAGTTGAATTCTTGAGTATCCAAACATTGGTTTTGATTATACTCTAACATTCTGTGCTGTGGATTTCATACTATATGATTATAGGTAGTTACAACTGATAGTGTTAAAAGCAAATTCATAACTGAAATGGTAAAATAATTTATTAAAAAAAAAAACATAGATAAGCTGCCAAAAATAATCTTTGATCACGTTGAATTAAAACTCCAAGAGCTTAAGGTACTCTAGTTGTTCACTGCAACAAATTCACAACATGCACAAAAATCCCCCAAAATATAGTTGAGATTCCTCTGCAGTAATTCAATGGTTACATGGGTTTTTAGTGTGAATCATCATCACATACCTTCTCAATGTTCTCCATCATGACACCTTTAACTTCTGAAACTTGAGCCTTCACTTTTGCAAACTTGCTAATCTCCTCCGGATGATCTACACAGTATTGCATATGTTCCTTTAGCTTTGGGCTGCCAAAACAAAGAGAATATCATTAGCAGCTAATAAATAACGAAATTATCAATCAGACCTAGACACCAGTCATTCAAATTAGACAGCAGACCCGAATTCTTTGCTGAGACTGTTAGCAGCGGCTGCTGCAGCCTTTCCACCTCCATATCTAGATATGAAATCCTCCTTGACACGCTCAAGGAAAGCCATAGGTACCTGTCTTCCCACTGACTCATCTGCAACTACACAATAGGCTGCAATTACAGAAATATTAACAGAATTAGTAACCATAAGATTTTTTTGTTTTTTGCAATGGAAAACCCATAAGATTTTAAGAGTATCAAAGCACAAACTCCAAATTTCCATGATGACTACCAACTAGAATGATGACAACAGATGAGCCTTTAAGGAATAGAAACAATGTAACACATCATTCATACAGATCACAATCTTCAATGCATGACTTTCCTTAAGAAACCCAAGAAAGAAAAGATATATTGGTTAACTACAAAGAATACATCTACTTGTAAAATTGCATGACATATGATTCTTACTAATTTAGTTCTTCTTTTGAAATGACTAACGGTATTCTTTCTTCTATCTTTCTCATTTTGACTCAATTACCCGAACCCACAATGTTTAAGTTGCATAGTATACAATCACCAACTGCATTATGAGAAATTGAGAACTCTTCCTTCGAAATGGTTACAGAAATATTGAGAAACAAGGATATATCCCAAAAAAAGGCCTCTTGATCCAGCAAAAGACACTAGTTAGAACAGACATAGGAAGAAAACACAAACCTAAAACCCAACTAGAAACAGCCCACCTCCACACCAAAAACCCACCTAGAAACAAGATAAAAAATGACAAACCCACTCCTGAATCAGGGTAAATGTAAAGACATATCTCCATTCTCCAATGACATTTTCCTGTTTCGAAATGTCGTCGTCACCTTTTCATCAGCCCCCTACTCAGATCCCTTGGAGCATGAACAAACTGCACAAGTAGATAACTTAGGTCAGAACTCTTAAATGAGGCCCAATAAGGTCCATGGAAATGGATCAACGTTGTTGCCCACCTATTGCACATGCTAAGCCTCCCTCTACAATAATTGATAACCAATTTCAATCTAATGCAAGTTCAACTCAAATTGTAAGGATGTAACCTGCGCAAGATAAGTGGAATATACACCTAATGGCCCCAAGAATGTGACCACAGCCTTACCTCACTCATTCCAGATCAGGCCCAAAAGCACTGTCATCAAGTTCAAACTAAACCAACCTGCAGGTGGGGATCCAAAAAGAGATTCCCTTGTATAAGGCGGCCTATAGGCAACATGCCATTCAAGTATTCAACTATGTGAATATGTGCTTCTAATAGTGGTGATCTAACGCAATGTTGAACCTAGAAGAATCTAGTACCATAAACCCAACCAGTAAACTTCCACAGCTAAGACTCCTAGAGCACCAAAATGTGTAAGCATCAAGGCTAAAGACGTATAATCTTGTACAGCAGGGATCTCAAAAATGATTTAACTGATAATTCAACTTTGAATACACAGGAAGAAATCTGCTCCTGTTTGAGACAGGATTAACATTTACCACAGAAGGGCAGACTCAAACAGTGATTAAGTTACAGAAAATCAGTAAATAAGGAATATGCAGAAAATATAATATACCAATTTACAGAATACATGTTATTCTCGTACTTTCCAAGAATAACAGCACTTTTTCACTCCTTCACATGCACCAACCAGGCTTTTTATGCTTCAAAGTGATTGCAAATTGACCAAATCACAGATAATGGAGACCAAACAATGCAAACAATGAACAAAACCAAAAAGACATTCTTTTCTCAATGATAACAGTATTATTTAGGAAAGCACAATGGTGAACTACGGCAGAAAATCCAAAAAACCTGGTCCAAAAAACACAGAGCAAAACAAGAACCATATCAAAGGCTCAACAGCCCACCTCCATACCAAAACAACCTAAAATCCACCAATAAACAAGATTAAAAATGACAAACCCACTCAAGAACCAGGATAAATGGAAGGAGATCTCCATTCTGCAATGATATTTTCCTGTTTCTAAATGACGTGTTGACCGTTTCATCAGCCTTTCCAGATCCCTTGGAGCATGAACAGATGCAAACAATGCATCAAAATGTCTAGGTATCAAGGTTAGAGATATATAATCTTGTATGGCAGTGATCTCAAAAATGATTTAACTGATAATTCAACTTTGAATGACAAGGAAGAAATCTGCTCCTGTTTGAGACTGCATAACATTTAATGCAGTAGGGCAGACTCAAAAGTGATTAAGCTACACAACATCAATAAATAAGGCATGTGCAAAAAAAGTATATATACCAATTTACAGAATACATGTTATTCTCGTACTTTCCAAGAACAACAGCACTATTTCACTCATTCGCATGCACCAACAGGCTGTTTATGCTTCAAAATAATTGCAAATTGACCAAATCAGAGATAAACTCACTAAAAATTAGATGGAAAAATGTTTGCAGAATGGAACATTAACATCAGACTAGCACAGCAACTGAAGGGAAGTGGCATTGAAGCAGAAGCAGAAGCAGAAGCAGTATCAAGCATATTCAAAAAAAAAAAAATTGAAGGAAAAAAAAAAAGAATCAAATTATGAGACAAACAACTAGGTTAACCCTTAACAGGTAACCTTGGAAAGTGCTCACTTTGGAAAGAAAAGGCTGTGGATTCAAGTCAAACCACCTAGATTTAGTGAAGGGATAAAATAGAGTTTGGTGATTATAAATGATTATAAACTGGTTCATATCTCATAATGACGACAATGACAATGCATTTTTAGCATTTGAATGACCAAGCACATGAACCCGCTACTAATTCAATACTACTTAAGACAATTGAAATGCCATCAGGTGTTGCACATTCACTGGATTGAACGTTCGATATTTTATTCCCAAATTTTGTCATACGAGTGTTACATCAGATGACTAGAGATTCCAATTTGCGTTGAATTTTTTTTATTGGCATAGAGGCTGATTTCCATTTAACCCACTACTACGCGACGTGTATGCCATGAAAATGCTGCACTGCAATACCAGATCCATACCATTTCAACCAGCATTCAGAACAATCCAACACAATCATTCTCGAGCCCAAAAATACAGAAGAATGAGTCTGATCGAAGGCTCCATTTGGTTACATAGAATAAGAGTAATTTCATGGGACAAAAATCATTTTTCACTACAAAAGGGTTCAACCCATTTCTACGTTTATGTTAAAACTAGTCGTTTTCCAAGAAAGCAGTTCCCTTCCATGCATCCAGACAGAAGGGAGGCAATAAAGAGCAGAAAAAAGCACGCTTACTAAAACTATCTTCAACGAGGTAGTTGAAGGTGTGGCCGTCGCAGTTGTAGGTGAACTTATTGTTGGTGGATGGAAGCTTTTCCAGGCATTGTGCTGCGATTGCTGTGAAGTTTCCAGTGAATTCCGTGAATTCAGCAAGAATCACAGTTCCGCGAGCGACCGAAGCGTAGATCAGAGATTTCTGCCCCATTTTCCCCTCCTCTGCAATCGCCACTTGGGATTTCGAAATCCCTAGGATTTCTTTTACAGAGAGAAACCCTAGAGAGACTTACAGTGGCTTTAAAGGGAAATGGAGAAAGCATTTTTCCCTCAATTTCACGGGAAACGATGGAGAATGGAAGACGGTTTTTTTCCTTCGTCTCGGCTCTCTTGGCTCGTTCGGCGTCTGTTTCTCGATAACTGAGAAAAGAAAAAGTAGGCGGCGCACAACCACAGGTCCCACACGTGCGTATATCTAGGCCCTTCATTTTGGCTTTTGAGCTGCCACTATTTGATTAAAGGCCTTACGGGGGCCAAGTATGTCCATAAAGTGCGGATGATTTGATGACGGTTTTTATGCGAGGGTACGTGCCTGAAGTGATTTTATCTGAATACTTCTGAACTTATGGTTGGTACAATAGGACATATTTTATTTTAAAGAAATTATTTAATTTAATAATCTGGCAAATTGATGTTTAGTAATTTTTTTTTTAAAAATTTTCTTAAACTCTCCTCTATAGTAAAAAATCATTTTGACAGAAATCGTTTTATCCTCTTTCTCTTTTTGCCTCATCGGCCATTGTTGTCTAAAAGTCAGTTTGTCGTGCATCGTTGTCACTGAATTCTCTCCATCTACAACTCTCAAAATCAGCAAGAAACCCTATTACTTTAACTAAATTTGGAAAGAAATCATCCTAATGTCATTTTTCAGAATGTTTCTCGAGTGAGATAACAAAGAAGAGGGTTTAAAGAATAGCAACAGATCGATAATAACCAAAAAAAAGAAAAAACATCGCTAGACTCTTGCAGTTTGTGAAGTCCTTAGTAACTTTTACAATAATTTTGTATTTTGAATGTATAGAATAATATTTTACAAAATTGTTGGGACAATACATTTTTTATTATAAATGTATTGAATACTAAGTTAGAGAGATTTATTATATTTTTTATAGGTCCGAGATAGGGACCGGCTGCAGATATTATTTTAGACAGGTTATAGATTTATAGAGCAATACATTATAGAGGTTTTACTGTATTTTTTATTTTAAAATACATAAATGTAAATTATAATGTTGAAATATGGTATACACTGAAAATACTTTTTATTATTTTAACAAAATGATAAATTATGAAATTTTATATAATACTAGAATGAATTGAATTATTAAGATAATACCTCTTATTACTAATTTAGTATCCTAAGATTTTGGTATCAGTTCATTCTCTTCCTTTTTATTCTCTCTTTTTTCTTCTGTCTCTTTCTCGTTCGAAGTTCAAAATTTTGAATTCCCTAATTTCAAAAATGTTTTTTATAATTTTAATAAAATAATAAATATTTTTTTCTATAATGCAAAAGAGTTGTATTTTTATTATTGATAAAAAATCAAAGGTAGTTGTTAGCTTTCCTAAAATTAATAGTTATTTCATCATTAATTTTGAAACGAAGAAAAATATTTTTTTTTTAATTTTAACTTAATTTTAAGAGCTATTTTATGTTTAAGTAACTTTATAAACTTGATGTTGATATTCGAATTTGATTTGTTCAGATGAATGACTAAATAGTATGATTCGTATTTAACAAGTTTTTAAAGGTATTCATATTTACACTAATATTTTGATAATAGATAGAATGTGTTTCAATCAAATCTCAATTTTACCCTTATTAATTCTCAATTCCTCTTGGGTGGTCATTTACACACTCGACTTTTATTTTAAGAGACATCCGATTTCAAAATTTTATATGACAATTACCATTTTACCCCTCAATTTTTTTAAAAGACAATTTATCCACATAAAACTGAGGAATAAAATAGTAATTTCACATATAATTTTAAAATTAAATATCTTTTAAAAGAAAAGTCGAGTGCATAAATAACTACCCATTCCTTTATACCAAAGTATTCCAAATTTCTTTTCCCACCCAACGTGTTCCATCTTCCGGCCTCTCCTCATATTCCTCGTAAGTGTCTTCCCTCTTCCATTTTTCGTTTCCTCCCTTTCCGATCTCTCAAAGTTTAGTAACAACGATGATACATTCCTACAACTATTCAGTTTGATCTACACCATCTGTAATAATTTTTATAAGTTTATTAATCAATAAACAACAAAATGACACATCCTTAATGTCATCTTACAATATGGTAACTTTGATAGGTTTAATTTTTGTTGGCCCACCATGTGTGCATTTTAAGATACATTTAAATGCCTGAGCTCTGAACCATACAACAGTCTAGACAACCGAACACATGGCAACAATATAATATTCACGGTACAACTCCTGAATTCAAACAAAGAAATCAGGGCAATCAAGCTCATCCAGCCAAAGGGATTGAGACCACTGATCTTCATCTAAAAAAGATAAGGATTATCACCGATGGAGACCCAAAAAGCTCAGAAGTCTAATTCAATCATACCTCTCTCTACTCATATATCCCTCTTTGTGTATAAATATCACAATCTGTATTACCTAAGATTAATGGTGAAAAGTCAGTAAAGAAATAAAGAAAATATAGAGATCAAAATAATCTCACCATGAATTCCATTCAGATCTTCGGTTTCTATATGCAATATTCAAGGGACTGTCAATTACGGATTTTGTCTTCTGGCTCGCAGTCATATGCAACTTTTTGCCTTCTGTGATGCTGATTGGGCCGGCTGTCCAACCACTCGTCGTTCAATAACAAGTTTTTGCACTTATCTAGGAAGTAATTGTATCTCTTGGACTGCAAAAAAAAAACCTACTGTGGTCAGATCTAATACAGAAGCAGAATATCGAACTCTCGCCTTTGCTGTTGCTGAACTCACATGGCTCACTTATCTTCTCCGTGATGTCGGTTTCCATCTCTCATCTTCCCCGATTCTTCACTCTGATAATATTTCGGCATTACACCTCACTATCAATCCTGTTTTTGAAATTGATTATCACTTTGTTCGAGAAAAGGTGAATCTTGGTTCTCTTGTCACAAAGTTTGTACCATCTTCTCAACAAGTTGCTGACATCTTTACTAAAGCTCTTCCACGTCAGCACCATCACTTGTTATGTGTAATACCCTGCCCCAGATTAGGCGAGTTTTAACTCATTAATCTTGTTTAACCGGTTAATCTCGAGAATTTTGGTTAGAGCTTCGAGGAAAGCCCAAGTTTGGCCCGATCTGAGCCCGAAAACTCAGTGATTTAGCTCGTCGAGCTGGAGGGGCATTTTGGTAATTTACCACTTGTTGTGTATATTTTTATAAATGTTGTTGATATGTGAATATTATTGGTGAATAATGTTTTCCTTAATGAAGGATTTACATTTCTGATTTTAAAATAAATTATTTTCAGAAAATGATATTTAAATATCGCCCGTCAAAACCCCGAAAGGGAGTATTAATTATTTTAAAGGGTTTTGAAAATGAAATAAATTTTGAAGTTAGTATTTTATGGTAGATCATTTTAAGAATGGTCTAGTTATTTCATTTCACTTCAAAATAAGATTTACAAATTAGTTATTTTTACATTTGTTTAATTAAGTAATTATGGGTAAAATATGAATTTTATTTAAATAAATGATTTTTAATAAGAGATAAAATCTGAAATTTTTATGGTGACCAAGGTTTTCAAAACCCAACCCATCTGTAAGGTTGGATCAGGTTTTTGAGTTTTAAATTTATTACTTTTAGTTTAAAAATCAGTTTTTATGAAAACTAGGACTTTTCTGCAATTTGAAAAATAGTGAAGGGCTGGTTTGCAAACAGCAGAAAACCTGCGGGTTACTGTAGCAGGGTCAGCGGCGTGCGGGCGTGCTGCTGCTCGGCCGGATTTCCGGCGATCCGTCGTCCCGTCCCATCCCACATTTTCCGGCCGAAAACTTATATAAACCGGCCTCCTTCAACCGGATTCACTCCCACCGATTTTTTTCTGCTTTCCCTCTCTAATTTCAGCCGAGCCTTTAAGCTTTTTTTTTAAAAAACAGTAACTTAGAGGAAATTATTTTTCAAAAATCCGGATTTCAGCCCAGAAACTCAATCCAAGGTAACCACTGCATTCCCCTTTCAATTTCAATCAGTTTTGAATCAAAAATTTTTGAATTTGGCTCTGATTTCAGTGAGAAAAACGATTTCAAAAATTTAGGGAAAATTTTAGGGTTCCTCGTATCAGTGAGCTTCCGGTGTTAAGATCGGATGGCTCATTGAGCTTCAAAGTTCCAAACCTCTCCCTATGGAAAGAGGACTCCCGGAGGAATCCATCGGACCGGTCAGATGTAAAAACCGAGTCCAGAAAATAGCCCTTTTGCCATTTTCGATTTTACTGTTCACCGACCGTTCACTGTCTGTTGCAGATAGTGAACGGGGAAGAAGAAGAAGAAGGAAAAAAATTTATTATTATTTTATTAAAAAAAAATTATTTTTATTTGATATTATGGTTGCTCATATTTTTAAATGTTGGTTCCCATCGAAGAAAAAAAAATGAATAAATAATTAAATAATTAAATATTATTATTTTATTCAAAAAAAAAATTTTTATTTGAGATTATAGTTGCTTGTGATTTTAAATGTTAGTTCCCATTGGAGAAAAAAAAAAGAATAAATAATTAAATAATTAAATATTATTATTTTATTCAAAAAAAAATTTATTTTGTTAGATTATGTGATGTGACGATTTATACCCCCTTGTTAAATAAAACTGTACTAACCCCTTTCTCTTATTATTTATAGTGTAAATACTATTGTATCCGCTTTCAATCTGACATTAGTCGGAAACTGAGTAATTCACTTTCAGGCCTGCACTATAGTCGGGCACTAGGTGACCTCGAGGCCTACTCAAAATGTCAGATCTGGTCCTATCCAGAAGACAACCGAGAAGTGACCCTAGGATCTAGACCTCACTCAATAAGTCAATCTGGTCAATGCCCAGAAGACAATATGAGTTTGGACTGAGCCCCTTTTATTATTATATTATTATCTTGTGGATGATTTAAAAAGGATAGAAACCAAGTAGGAGACTCAATTCCATATACCTCGGATATTTTGTGGAAAAACGTGAGATTTCAAAATACTACTCGTGTGTATGTATTTGATCTGTATATTGATTGTGCACTTGTGTGTTGTTTGAACAGAGACCGTGTAAACCACACATAACGGTGAGGGAACTTAACTCTGCAGATTTTGTAAACATGTGTTATATTGAGCAATGAGTGGTTTCGGTTTTGATGAACCCACTCATGTGCCTATACATGATGCACTATGGTAAGAGTACTGTGATGATTTGATATTACGGTGTTGACCGTATGTGTATGTAAGACTGCTTCCACGTATCTGGGCTATTGAACCAATATCGGCCATATGAGAGATAGTTTATGTCTATTGGACCATGGACGGACCATGCTGTCGTCAGTTGCTGACTTGAGGGTGTCAGTATCGGCTACGTTTAAGAGCCGGAGATGTACTTGCAAGGATGTATTTTGACCGTGTCGGGACTTAATACTGGTCTCAGTGTAGTCGGCAGGCGTTACGGTGGATAATGGCAGTGATTGATGGTTTAATAATGTTGAGATATTATTTTGAGATTATGCTTATTGTTATCAAGCATGTGATATTGAACTGTTGCTAACCTGTTTTGTATTTACTTAATTTGCATTGTTAATTATCCTTCACTGGGCTAGTTAGCTCACACCACTCACCTTTCAGGCGATGAACCCGAGGAGGAGGACCCTCTCTTTCAGGCTTAGGGCGATTAAGCTAAAGCAGTGTTTTGGGATTTCCCCCGGAGAGGAATGCCCTGATCTTTCCCTGTTGGTTCTTGGAACCATTGTCCTTTTTGTACCGGATGTGGTACTTAATTTATGTCCATTTGATGTAATAGGCTATGTTGCCTTTGGAGACAATGCTTTTGAATGATGAATCAATGAGTGATTTTATTTTGCGTTGTATTAATCAATGTTGGTTTTGATTTGAGCATGTTATGTATTGATGTTGTTGTATCTTGGTTTTTGGGAAGCATATGGTACATGTCTGAGTCCACTTGACGGGCTAATGTGTAACTGTTGGGCCTAACTGTTGATCCGGCCTAGTAAGAATGCTTGTGGTTCTGTTTATCTTCAAAAAAAAAAATCAGTCGCGTTCCGGGCCCACCGGTCGGGTCGGGGCGTGACATTATGTACCGAACTGGGCCTCTAGCGTCATCCACGACTCAGTTTGAAGGGGGATATTGGCGGTACAACTCCTGATTTCAAGCAAAGAAATCAGGGCAATCAAGCTCATCTAGCCAAAGGGATTGAGATCGCCGATCCTCATGTAAAGAAGATAAGAATCATCACCGATGGAGACCGAAAAGGCTCAGAAGTCTAATTCAATCATACCTCTCTCTACTCATCTATCCCTCTTTCTTTATAAATATCACAATTTGTATCACCTAAGATTAATGGTGAAAAGTCTGTAAAGAAATAAAGAAAATACAGAGATCATAAGAATCTAACTATGAATTCCATTCAAATCTTCGGTTTCTATATATAACACCCAAATATATTTAGGAAAAAAGGAGCATTGATCAAGTGAAAGGTGAAGAATAAAAAAGAGGCGGCTCTCGTTACAGATATTTTTCTACTCTCTCCCACAAAATAAAAATATATACTATTCTAATTAGGGTTATATAAGACGCATTGTGGAATTATAAAATTGCCCTCCAATAAAAAAATTTGCTCGGGGGCTATGCTCACATGCCCTTGGATAAGGGGGCTATGATCCCCTTTGACCCTTTGTGCCAGTACATCTCTGATGATCATGCTCTAGTGTAACATGATTGATAAGCAATTTACACAGATTGCATGAAATGCCTCCCAAAAAACAGCCAGAATAGCACGGTACCACTATACAGATTATATGGCATCATCTATTTCTATAGTTATAATCATTACTATCATTATCATTATTAAAATCTTATCAGCATCTCATAAACCTGTGCCTGTAATGATTAAGAAAGTTCTTTTGAACTCTAATATGTAGGGCTGAAATCGGGTCGCGTCGGGTCAGACTTTTTAAAATCCTGCACGTCTCGACTTGGCGCAACCTGAATTACAACCCAACTCAACCCGAATTCTGTCCCGACTTGCATTTTGAACCCATTTTAGTCTAAATTTAATCGGGTCAGGTTGGGTTTGATCGGGTCGGGTCGGGTCGGGTCGGATTAACTTGAAAATCCCTTAACCCAACCCGACTTGAATTCAATGCGGGTTTTTGTCTTCTTAACCCGACCCAAATTTCATGAACCGACCCGGTTGATTTCTCAGGTCAGGTCAAGCGGGTCGGGTCAAAACCCGATCTGTGTTTCACCCCTACTAATAAGATATAGAACATAAAGAAAGAAAGAAAAAACAAAAAGGAAAAATAAAAATAAAAAACGATTTTCTTGTTCTATTAGAGTGATTAAACTGGCATTAGTTTCGTCTAACTTCAATTGTCCAATATCACCCACAAAAACAATCAGACTTTGATAGCCCTTTTTATCTAACACACATACTTTTGAAGTTCTGCATTGTACAACTAAGATTCTAAAGGAAGCAGCAGACATATATCTGGTTCATCATCCTGGCCACCAGCCGTAACACTTACCATTTTTGAGTCTTTGATCTTTGAGCAAATGAAATTCTAAAGCAGAGTAGCAGATACGCCTCTGGTTCATCATTCTGGCCAACAGTTCAACTTTTTCTCTCTCTCAAATCATGTACTTTTATTGGCTATTATTTTTGTTCCCAATACAATTGACTGGGACCATAATCATCTACAAGTGACTGATAAAGAAAGAGACCACCAACTGATAAAGTAACCCCCAACCCTCCAACAGAAAGGGATGGAAAGTTACCAAGATTAGTCTCTTAGTGTTTCAATATTTCCTAGCCCTGTTATCTTGTTTCCAAAGTCGGTTCCATCAATCACTTCAAATGGCTTATTGGGTTAGACTGCTCGACTCGGATTCAAAGTGGGACCCATGTTGTCATGAGTTAACTGCTGAGCCAATCTTGAATGGACCTGCTAAGATAGCAAACGGTCGGGTTACTTGGGCTTTGAGGCCCGAAAATGGCCTAAATGGGTCCAAATGGAATTGATGCAAATGGGCTCATATTCGGGTACATTTGGGTCCAATGGGTTATGTTCAAGCTACCCACTTTCCTCCATCGACCTGCATGTACATTTGGAGGGGCCAATTCATCGATCTTCTCTAATTGGGTTCGTCCATCTTCGATTGGGTCCATATCGTTAAGAAATAATTATGAATATTTTAGATGAATATTTAATTTTATATAATACTTCTTTTGTTTTGTAATAGTTATAGAATAAATGGTGTTGGCCTAAAAGTTAATCTCCCCCTCCCCCCTCCTCCCAACGTCACATTGGGTTGTCAATTGTTGTGAAAATTTTAAATTTATATTTACTCGCAAGCGCACAAATCAAATTGGAGTATAGAGATATGTAAGTGCGAGCTCGAACCCATAGGAACTTGATTTTAGAATAAACGGGAAAACAAATTAAAAAGCTTAATAATTTAATCTTAACTTAGTTGGAGGATGGTTAAATTAAACATGCAAAAATTAATTAAAATAACTAAAAATAGAGATTAAATCAAGTGAGAGAAATTACTAAAGCATCGGATTCCACCACCATTAAATCTATAATCTTCTAATTATTTATTTATTAATTCCCAACTTTTAGATATTTAAATATTCAAGCACATCAATATGGTATTCAAAATTGATTTTCCTTCACTTAAAAGTGTAAATTCTAAGCATTCAATGTATCGTATTTTACTTGAAAAGACAATGGATCAAAGTATCAATTTAAGCATCCAATGCATTTAAATTTAAATAAAAGAAAACAATGAATCAAAGGGTTTTACTTTTATTCATTTAAACACCAAGCATTAATTAGTTAGATATTAATATTAATAACAAAAAATACATGGCATTGATGGTAAAAATAATTAACATCTATTAATTTGATGAAGCCAAAATCATAAATAATCAAACACACATAGTTTGGAATTAAATAAATAAATAAAAAAAATTATTTCATTAATGGAGTTTATCCTCAACCTCAGCATAGAAATCTAGAACAACATAATGAAATTAAAAAAATAACATGAAAGAATAGAACCCGCCTACAAGTCGAAGATCCCGAGCCTCTGCAAGCCTTCACGATATCTCTTGTGTCATTCACCAATGTTTTAAAACCCGGCTCGTGGAGCGACCCGTCTTAGAGGAATGGTGGGTTAAATAAGGTTCAACCGGGTTGACCCGTAGTCAAACCTGGTCAAACCCGTATCATCAATATAATATTATAAATAATATGAAATTATTAACTAAGGTTTAATTAATGAGTTGAAATAAAATTTTATATAAAAAACTATTTTATCAATATAATATTTGGTCAATATATATTTTAATGGTTGAGAGTAATGTTTTAAAAACTGACTCGTCTACTGAACCATTTCAGGGAAAGTTGGGCTAAATAAACTCAATTAAATAACTATAAAAAATAAAATATAAAATACAATACACATAATAAAGACAAGATTATATTTTCATAAAAAAATATTCTTATTCCCACATAAATAGTTATAAATACCAAAAATTAATAATCCAACGTCTATGTTCCAATATCATCCTAAACAAAAATAATTCATAATCTATGATCTCATACATCTAATATTTAAATCCAAATTTATTTTTATTTAAATCCATCTTTGCTCAAAAATTGTAATTTGACCACGATATTTCATTTCACATTTGGTAGTTTGGTAACGAAAAGTTTAGTGGTTGCTCATTGGGCTATGTTAGATGGTGAACGTTGAATATCTATATGATTAGATAGATTACTGTGGAAGTATTAAATTATCCAAGAAGAGATTTAATTAAATTAAATCATTTTTATTTTTTACATATAGTAAAAATTAAATTGTGATGTCTTGGAATCAAGACACTTCTATCTTTTCAAAAGACAAAAAGGAAAAGAAAAGTTGAAGACTTATCATATTATTAGTATAAAAAATATAATGTTTTTCCAATATTATTTTAATTATTCAAAAAATATTTTAGTATAAATATTATTCTTGATCAAATAACAAGATAAAATAACAATTTAATATTTTTACAGTATATATTTTAATCATTAAAATTCATTTATTTTTATTACGTTTTTATTTTTATGTTTTATTAATTTTCTTTTTAAAAAATTTAACATCTATCTTATTTTTTTTAAAAAAATATGTTTAAAATGGCCAATAAAAATTCCCACATGAATAAGTTACAACTCAATGGCCAATAAAATCCTTTATTATAAATATTATTTAATAAAAACTTAAATAAAAGTTATGGCTACCTGTAAGTTACAATGTGGAGCAGTAATTAAAACTCAATAGCCAACTTTACGACATTAAATTTTATTCATGTTGGCCAACTCACAGCTTTACAAGTTACAACTATATTACTCAAGTCCCACATTGGTAATTTTGAAAACAATTCCCACATGAATAAGCTATAAAAGGGGATAAGGAAGTTAGTAAGAATCGCCCTTTCTCTTTGTTATTGGATGGGATTTATGGGCTGGCCCTTTGGGGCTGGCCTAATTGGTCTACAAAGTTAAATATATTATTTTTAAAGGGTGTATTTTGAAAATTTTGAAATTATTTAATAAGATCCATCCTATTCCAGTTGTTTGGTGTTTTTTTTTTTTTTAACATTTTTAAAATGGGTTTTTAATCAAACGGGTCATGAGTTTATTTCATGAATCGGGTTGACCCGCGGGTGATAAAGGTTTTTACAGGGTTTCTAATTTAGACGGGTTTTAAAAGCAACCCTGACCCTTTATGTAGCCGGTTACGGTTGGACCTCGGGTCAATTACGGGTCGGGTCGGATTTGATAACATTGTCATTCAGTGTTCCAATTTTACTAAGGGTGTCCATCCTAACACGGGAGGAGTCTTTTATTAGGCACGGGTTTTAGTGAACTTTCCATTTTACCCTTATGCGTCCATACCGAAAAGTTAATTTAGTGGAACGTCAGAATTCGGCCCACTTTCCGGTTCACTTTACAGACTCTCGGTGCACCGATTTGGACTGAAAACGTTACTTTAGTCGAACGTCAGAATTCGGCCCACTTTCTGGATCACTTTCAACACTCTCGGTGCACTGATTTGGACGGAAACGTTACTTTAGTGGAACGTCTGAATTCGGCCACTTTCTGGATCACTTTCCAGACTCTCGGTGCACCGGTTTGGACTGAGACCATTTTCTCAGTCCAGGAGTAGTTGAACAGTGCACTTACTGGTTCACTAATACGCACCCGGTGCATCGACAAGTCCCTCTTTCTCAGTACAGGACAAGTAAAATGGTCCACTTACCCGTTCACTCAATACACACCCGATGCATCGATTTCACTATTTCTTAGTACAGGACAAGTAAAACGATCCACTTACCCGTTCACTCAATACACACCCTGGTGCACCGATTTCACTCTGTTTTCCAGATTTAAATTTAACCAACCGCCAACCCCAACCACTTCTTTTTAATTGAAACCCGGTGGTTCGTTTTACATCTTTTCTACCATATTGATACCTCCTCCAACCTCTTTATATCTTTCATTAAACATCCTTTTTTGCGTTCGTCCATCCTTTCCTCCAACCTCCATTCTCTCTTTCCCCCAACCTCTTCTCCCTTTCCTCCAACCTCCATTCTCCAATCACCATTCTTTCACTGCTACCCGCTCTCCACTCTTGAATCGCAACACTCTTTTCTTCCTACTCTCGGTCGACGCAAAGCTTAGCTCTCTCAATCTCGTGTCTCCACACTAAGATAACTCCTTCAAACACATGTTTTTTTTCAGTTTAGAAATAATATTCACACATCTTACATAAAAATATAGTTTGTCAATGAAACAATATATCTCTTATCAATGATCTTCCTCTATTTTTTAGATATCAGCACTATGGAATCTAGTGAGGGAGGTCCATCGACTTTTTATGAATCGTCAAGTGGCATAGATTTAGTTGTGATTGATGACATACATTTGAATGATGACAAACATGTGAATGAAAATGAATTTGTTGAGAGTGATTTTTCAAGTCGAGAGGATTTGGTCAAGTATGTTAAGAAAGTTGGTATTGCACAAGGATCTGCAAGCTACCATTACTGAGGTCAAACAGTAAGGACAAGACAATATTTCTTGGTTGCGATAGAGGAGGTACATATCACAGCATACTTGATTTGAAAGATGAAGAGCGAAAAAAGAAAGCATTCTCTTGCCGTGTGAATTATCCGTTTGAAGTGAGAAACAAAAAAATGGAGAATGAGTCATGGAAGTTGATCATAAAAAACTTAGAGCACAATCATGAACTATCAAATGTGTTATTGGGTCATCCAAGTACACGGTGTTTGTCACGCCCCGACCCGAAAGGTGGGCCCGAAATGCGACTGATTTTTTTTTTTTTAAAGCTAAGACAACACTCAAGCATTCTAATTGGGCCGGATCAACAGTTGGGCCCAGAGGTGACACATGATCTCAACATGTAGACTCAAACATATACCATAAGTCTACCCCAACAAAAGCACAACAGCAACACATAACATGATCACATAATTCCAATCACTGAATTATCATTTCAAAATCATCATCAGAGTAACTACGAATACATGATAGTTTTTAATACATAACATTCAAACAGATTAAGTACCACACCCGGTACTTTAAAATGACAAATCGTTCCAAGGACCAGAAAACAAGGATAAGGGTGTTCCCCTCAGTGGGAATTCCAAAGCAACGCTGCAGTTTATCCACCCTAAGCTTCATATAGAGGGTTCTCCTCATTGGGTTCATCGCCTGAAAGTGAGTGGGGTGAGCTAACTAGCCCAGTGAAGGAAATATAATAGTGCAGTTTTAAGTAAACAACAAGTTAGTAGATAATCAACAGTTGCAATATAACATCTCATGCTTAATAATAAATTCACAATATCAAGTAAAGTCTCATCATCATTTCCATCATCTCATCATCTTTCCATTACTGCTGTCATCCAACGTAACCCCCCAGATACTATACTGATACCAATAGTATTAAGTCCCGACACGGTCAAAATACATCCTTTTAAGTACATCTTCGGCTCTCCCATAGCCGGTACTGACACCCTCAGCAACTGTCGACACCCATGGTCCAGTAGATGTAACCGACACACTCAGATCGACGATGGTTCAATAGTAAAAGGTACGTGGAAGCATTATTTCACAATTCATATATTCAACATCGTAGCATTTACCATTACCATAGCACTTCTGAATCAGTGCATCAAGTCTAAGCACATGAGTGGGTTCATCAAATCTGAAACTATTTATTGCTCAAGATCCATCTCAAATAACAAAACCTGTTTACATTTTAACTGCAAAGTTAAGTTCCTTCATTGTAATTGTATGGTTTCGCAGTCTTTGTTCAAATAAGCAAATAAATGCACAATCATTATCACGTCAATAGCATTAAACGCATACACACAAGTAGTATTTCGAAATCATACTTATTTTCCCAAAAATATCCAAGGTACATAGAATTGAGTCTCCTATTTGGCTTCTATCCTTTTTAAATTACAATAATCCACAAGATATAGTAAATGAAAAGGTGCTTAGTCCAAAACTCATATTGTCTTCTGGGCATTGACTAGATTGACTTATTGAGTTAGGTCTAGATTCTCAGGTCACTTCTCGGTTAGTCTTCTGGATAGGACCAGATCTGACATGTGAGTAAGGCCTCGAGGTCACTCAGTGCCTGACAATATAGTGTTGGCCTGGAAGTGAGATCACTCAGTGCCCGACCAATAGAAGTCGGCCTGGAAGTGAATACAATAGTAGATACACTATAGTAATAAGAGAAGAGGGTTAGTACATTTTTAGATTAACAATGGGGTACTAACATCACATGCAATCAATAACAAATAATAACATTTTACACTTCAAAAACTGGGTCCCTCGGAACATGCCTCGGAACCAGGTACTGTGGCTTCGGATCATCCAAACCACTGCCTAAACTAGTCACTGATCTCGGATCTTGGGCCTGACTTCGGATCGTCCGGAGATCAGGTCTCGGATCATCTGAAGTCCTTCCGAATTGATAAAACAAAGAAAACCGGTCTCGATGGGTCTGTGTACCTCGGAACATCCGAAGTAGGGCTTGGATCGTCCGAGTGGGGTTCGGTCCTTCCGAGCTCTGTTCGGAACATCCGGCTGAGTTAGGCTAGCCTCGGGTGTATCTGGGCTTCGGGTGAAGCTCGGAACGTTCGAGGGGTCCTCTCGGACCGTCTGAAGGGTGTGAGCCTCTGACCGTCCGAAGATCGACTCTCGGACAGTCTGAGAGTCGTCTTCCTCACTGTCTGCCCAGCAGACAGTGACGGCAGACACTGTCTGAAGTGCGAATCAGGAAACAGTGGGTTTTTCGGATTCGATCTAGCCGGTCCGATGGACTCCTTTAGGAGTTCTCTTTCCATAGGGAATGGTTTGGAGCTTTGAAGCTCGGTAGGCCATCCGATTTTAGCACTGAAACCTCACGGGTACAAAAAAACCCATGGTTTTTCTTAAACTTCAAGCTGGTTTTACTCACTCAAAATATGGCCAAAACCGGCTTTTTCTTGATTCTAAACTAACTGGAATTGAAAGAGGAACACAGTGGTTACCTTCACTGGAGTTCCTGGGCTAAAAATCCAGTGTTTTGAAAATCTTCCTTCTAAGCTACGGGTGACAGAAAACTGGGAAATAGAGAGGGTGATCGGCTGGTTTTCAATCAGCTGGAACTGAGAGAGAAGTGAAGATTTTGTGGGAGTTCAAACCAACAGAGGAGAGGGCCATTTATAGAAAATTTGATATGGAGGAAGTGACCGTCGAGCCACTGCATGCCATTGCATGCAGATGCAGCGGACGTCCGGTACAGTGAAATCACTGTTTGGAAGTCTTGGTTGCAAGTAAGCCCTCTACAAAAACTGATGTTGCAAATAAGTCATTTATTTGATAAAAAGCGGATTTTTAACTAAAAACATGATTTTAAGAACTCAAAATCTTTATCCAACCTTACAGATAAGTTGAGTTTTAAAAAATTTAGCTACCATAAAAATTTGAAGATTTAACGCTCACTAAAAACCATTGATTTAAATAAAAATCACAATTTAACACTATTTACTTAATTAAACAAATGTTAAATAAAATAACTTAGAAACCTTATTTTGGGGTTTGAAAGAATAACTAGACCATACTTAAAATGGTCTAATATAAAATACTTGTTTCAAAGTTTATCTCATCTCCAAAATCATCTAAAATAATTATTTCTCCCTTTCGGGGTTTTGACGGGCGGTTTTAAATACCATTTTCTAAAAATAAAATTATTTTAAAATCAGAAATACAAATCCTTGATTAAGGAGAATAATATCAACCAATAATAATCACATAATAACACAATTTATAAAATAATAACAATAAGCGGTAAATTACCATTTTGCCCCTCCAGCTGGACGAGCTGGATCACTGAGCTTTCGAGCTCGGATTGGGCCACACTTGGGCTTCTCACTAAGTCCTAATCGAAATCTCCGAGATTAACCGGTCTAAGTGAGATTATTAATGCTAAAACACGCCTAGTCTGGGTCAGGGTATTACAGTGTTTTACAGACTTGGAGAAAAAGAAAATCAGAGAAACTGAAAAGTAGCAGTATACAACCCTGTCATATTTTGCCGACGCTTAGAAAAAAAATCTGAACATTGGAGTAACATCAACAGATTTGTACAATTTTTTGCATACAGTTTGGAAAGAGCAACTAAGTGGTCGTACTTCAATTGAAACTTTGATAGAAGATCTACAAAAAGAGGGATTCCATTATTGGCTTGAGCATGACAATGAAGGTCATTTGTTGCATCTTTTCTTTACACATCCATTGTCAGTTACACTTACCAAGAGATATAATAATATTTTTCTGATGGACTGCACATACGAAACCAACAGAGATCATATGCCATTGCTTAACATTGTTGGTGTGACAAGTTTTATTACTAATTTCTTCTCATGCTTTGCTTTTATTAGAAATGAGAAAGTAGATGAGTTTGTATGGGTGTCAGAAATGTTCAGAAAAGTTTTAGGAGTTGATCCTTACCGTCTAGTTATTGTTACTGATAGGGATTTTGCATTAAAGAATGCAATTGAGATGGTCTTCCCTAATGTGATTCATATTTTATGTATTTGGCACATTAACAAGAATATTCTTACTCGTACTAGACATCTCTTTCAAATGAACACAGTATGAAATGCATCATTAGTAGCGTCTCCATCTGAAGCAGCATTCTAAGGAGCATTTCAGATGTTCAAAGAAAATTTTCGAGATTTCGATCACTTGGATCCCATACAAAGAACAATTTGTCAATGCTATGGGTAGGCAAATTTTTAAATTTTCAAATCGAGCCACATCGAGGGTTGAAGGTGCTCATGCAGTGTTGAAGAATTACATAGATACATCGACGGGTGAGCTCGATGTCGTTCGAAGAAAGATATGTAATGCTATTGAAAATCAATTTGAAGAGTTCAAGGCTCAACTTGAGATTGAAATGATAAATACTCCTCACACTTGTAACATTCATTTCTTTGATGAATTGAATGGCAAAATATCACATTTTACACTGAATGAGCTCTATAAACAATATGCTACGATACGAGATGAATCATTATCGTGCACTTGTACTGAAGAATTTTCAAGATCAATGGGCTTATCTTGTGCACACCAAATGCAGCCTTTAGAAAAATTATATTTAGATCAGATCCATTCTCAATGAAGAATCAATTTCACATTGTTGAACAACTTGGATATTGAATTGAATAGGCATAAGGATAGACTAGATATCTACTTCGAGGATATCTGGAAGAAATATGGAAAATTGTCAACTTCTGGTCAAGATGGGCTTAACAATACACTTTCTTGGGTTGCGAGTGATGGAATAGATGTCAGTCATCCAATTATTCAACATTCTAAAGGGCGTCATCCAAGTTCAAAGAACTCAAATTTAACGAGGCAAGATCCTTCACAATTTGAGCATGTGGAGAATGAATCGAAGGTAAAAAAATGCTCTATTTGCAAAAATAGAGGTCAAAATAGTAGAACATGTCCAAATCAACATGCATCAGCGAGTGTAGATTTCAATGTCTTTCATCAATAGCAAACAACGAGTTTCTCTCAGTTATCCCAAGTAAGTGATTCTTAGACTATAAATATTCATATTTTTCCTACTTAAAATCTATATTGATAAAAACTAACATCTATTTTCCCTTCTATACACAGCCGGTTTTATCTTACAACTTATATGATGATGACGATTTCCTTCATTGGTTGACTAAGTGAAGAACTCTTGAAGTGAAATAGATGTTAGCGAGTGCATTTGAATTTTGTAGGAACTCTTGAAGTGAGCTGGATGTCAGCGAGTGTATTTGAATTTTGTAAGAACTCTTGAAGTGAGATGGACGTCATCATGTATTTGGATATATATATATATCATTTTTCGAATTACTCTTGGTTGTGTGTTACTCTTGGAATTACAGTACAAATCAGTACAAATCGGTGCACCAAGCGACTTGAAAGTGAACCGATCAGTGGACCGATTCAAAATTACAGCGCACTATAATCGTCTCAGTTCAAATCGGTGCACCGAACGACTAGAAAGTGATCCGATAGGTGAGCCGATTCATAGTTACATGAACTGTCTGTGTCCAAATCAGTGCACCGGGTGACTGGAAAGTGAACCGATTAGTGGACTGATTCAAAATTATAGCACACTATAATGGTCTCAGTCCAAATCGATGCACCAAGCGACTAGAAAGTGAATCGGTAAGTGAGCCGATTCATAGTTACAAGAACTGTTTGTGTCAAAATCGGTGCACTGAGTGTCTGGTAAGTGAATCGATTAGTGGACTGATTCAAAGTTACAGCACACTATAATGGTCTTAGTCCAAATCGATGCACTGAGCGATTAGAAAGTGAACTGGTAAGTGATCATATTCAAAGTAACATTACATTGTCCTGGTCCAAATCGGTGCACCGACCGTCTTGAAAGTGAACCAAGCGACTTAAAAATCTCGGTTCACTTAAAAACATCCCCCTCTCACTTTGATTTTCACTTTCCCTTTTCGATTTCCTATTTTCTCTGACGCACTCATCGATTCGCTTTCTCTCCATTCTCCCGTCAAATCTTGTCCATTTCTCCAGCATCTCTACGGTGAGTCGAATCCATTCTTTATCCTCTACTCAATGGAAACGAGGAGGAAGTTAAGAGTGACCTTTGCAACAAAGAATCAGGCAACTGAGCCTGAGCCGGAAGAGGTTGTTCCCGAACGGACAAAATTTCTCAATAGCGCACATCTATTCGTGTCCGACGAAGCCTTCGACCACTATAAAGGTGGATTATTCTAGAGGTACGTTTTTCCAAATAAGGTAATCGACCTTAGCATTTTTTACTGTTATCCTTTCCGTTTCAAAGGGTATTTTGAAGCACTTGGGTGGGTGAAGTTTCTTGAGTTGAAAAACTCTTTCTATCCCATCCTTGTAAAAGAATTTTATGCCAGTATCACCAAAGCTACTGGTCACACTCTCGTTTCCTATGTCCATGGCGTCAAAATTTCTATCACTATTGATACATTCGAAGACTTATTTAAGATACCCAACAGAAGAGTAAGAGAGTATGAAACAAACACTTGGGTTCAACTAGAAGGCTACGAAGAAGTGGAAATGTTAAATGAAATTTGTAATAGGACTGACTATACCTCTCGCTTCAAGGCCTATGCCAAACAACAAACGTTAGAATTTGCTCACTAGATTATCCTCCACAACATTCTTCCGAGAGGAGGACACGATGATGAAATTAATTACTTAGATATCTTTGTCATGTGGTCTCTATTAAAGAAAACACAAGTGAGCCTTGGGTATTTTGTCTTGAAGCACATCCAACAAGTGTACCGAAAATCAAAAACCATTCTTTCATATGGTTGTCTTCTCACCTCGATTTTTAAAAAATTCAAAGTTGTTCTCCCTATTGAGGATAAAGTTGACATGAAAAAATCCGACCACATCAATGAAACCACCATAAAATATTTTGGATATGACCTTAAGGATGGTGTTTGGGTTTGTAAACAAAAGGGCAAAAGAAAGTTGGAAGTGGTTGAATCCAAACAGGTTCAACACGAATAGGTTCAACCCCGAACAGGTTGAACCTTCTTCACCTACCACTGCCGGTCCTTCAACACATGCTGCATCTACACCTTCTCCTTCCAATGCCCCCAAAGAAACTGAACCTTTAGATTTCTCTGCATTTAATGCTGAATTCAGGCAATTCCAATAGTATGTCGTAACTCGTTTGAACAACATTGAATCTCTCCATTCTCAATCTCATGAGTTGATCGTCAAATGCATCGAAGATCATTCGATTCTCCTAAATAAAGGCATAGCTACTATAGCAAGCCGGATGGGTCTCAATGTAAAACCTTCAACTGCGAGAAGATCATCTGCATGTCCATCCACACCTTCTGTTCCACCAGGATCATCTGCACGTCTAGCCATTCATGCTGCTCTATCAGGATCTTCTGCACCTCCAGCCACACCTGCTTCTCCATCAGGATCATCTGCACCTCATGCCACACATGCTGCTCAATCAGGATCATCTGCACGTCTAGCCACACTTGTTGCTCCATCAGGATCTTCTTCACCTTTAGCCACACTTGCTGCTCCATCAGGATCATCTGCACGTCCAACCACACCTGCTGCTCCATCAGGATCTTCTTCACCTCCAGCCACACATGCTGCTCCATCAGGATCATCTGCACCTCATGGTACACATGCTACTCCATCAGAATCTTCTGCATGTCCAGCCACATCTGTTGCTCTATCATGATCTTCTTCACCTCCAGCCACATCTGTTGCTCTATCATGATCTTCTTCACCTCCAGCCACTTGCTGCTCTATCAGGATCATATGCACCTTATGCCACACCTTCTGCTCCATCAGGATCTTCTGCACCTCCAGCCATACCTGCTGCTCCATCATGATTTTCTGCACCTCTAGCCACACCTACTACTCCATCAGGATCATCTCCACCTCCAGCCACACCAACTACTCTAACCTCATCTGGAACTCCTGCCACACCTGCTATTCCAGCCTCCTCTGGATGTCCTGCCACACCGACTGCTCCCTTCAAAATAAGAAACCGAAGCCATCTATGATACCCTTGCTCCCCTCTAGTTTAGTTTTTTGTTTTTGAAATCTGTGAAGTGTTTTGGATGTATAAAAACTTTTATTGGATATAATGAATCATTTGTAAGCTGTGTATGATGAATGGTGTACAAGCATTGACTTGTGTAACAACCCGTCCTGCTACAGGCACATTAAAACTGTACAGACTCCTAAAACCGATCCAATAAATTTTGAGTACTTTTTTTTTTTAAAGGGGAGACACCGCTCCCGCAACCCACACTAATCATAGCAATCCACCAATAAAACAAAAACCGTAAGCATCAATCACAATTACAAGTTATAGCATCATCCCATTATTACATTTATCCAGTTCAATGAAAAGTACATATATCTCAAATACGTTAACAAGCCCTCAATTACAAAATGGAACTATGACAAAGTACAAAGCTGCAGCTCTACGTCCAACGTCCGATTGAGGGTCCCACCGACCCTTCCTCTATGAAGTACCTGTGAGGCAAGGGGTGAGCTTTGCATGCCCAATGAGGGTAACACATACATCATATGTCATCAAGCATATACCGCATATAATCATATGGACACATTAATGTCTAAGATGTCTACATGTACACGGTACAAATGTGTGCCCTACCCCTAACACACGGGCCGACATCAACATGGCCTCAAGCACATCCTCTAACCAATCCAATGCCCAACCACTACAGTCTAATGACCCTCACAGGACAAGTCGTACACATACCACAACTAACCCATAAGCCGGGCTCACTAGAGTCCCTAGACAGACTATCACACGGGGGTAACTACCTCGTTGGTCCTCGACGGACTGCCAACCAGACTCATCCGTGGTCTCCTCGACCGAGTACCAGACCCTCGGTAGTCACACCTGTGACCTCGGGCCCCGCTCGCCGGTCTCCACACGACTGACATAACACCTCCAATGGAATTTTATAGGTCTTTAACTGAGTGAGCCTGTCGAACTCACTTGTTAGGCGTATATAAATGCCCAGAGAATCAACACCCACAACACAAGTCTCAACAATGAACCCCAAAGTCATAACCACGGGAAAACACACTACTACATCATACCACAGGCTGTCCCCACCATATAGGTGTCCTAGCCTGAAATACCATACCTCAGATTGTACCCACCCTGCGGGTGTCATAACCTGGACTACCATACCTCATACTGTACCCACCATGCAGGTAGCTTGGACTACCATACCTCAGACTGTACCCACCCTACAAGTGCTCTAGCCTGGACTATCATACCTCAGACTGTACCCACGCTTCAGGTGTTATAGCCTGGAACATCATCTCACACCACACCGCCGGCTGTCCCCACCCTATAGGTGTCCTTAGCCTGGCATATTTCATCATATCACACTGCAGGCTGGCCCCACCCTACAGGTGTCCTAGCTTGGAATATCTCATCACATCACACCGCAGGTTGTCTCAACCCTTCAGGTGTCCTAGCCTGGAACATCTCATCACATCACATCGCAGGCTGTCCCCACCCTATAGGTGTCCTAGCTTGGAATATTTCATCACATCACACTGCAGGCTATCCCCACCCTACAGGTGTCCTAACCTGGAATATCTCATCACATCACACCGTAGGCTGTCCCCACCCTTCAAGTGTCCTAGCCTGGAACATCTTATCACACCATCCCTCAACCAATGAGCAGGCGAGCACATCCTCAGCCTACTCGGTCATCCGGGGAATCACAAACCATACTAGTGGGGGCTGTCCCTCACCGCATCATCTCTCGACCAATGAGCAGGGCGAGCACATCCTTCAGCCTACTCGGTCATCTAGGGATCATATATCATACCAGTGGAAGCTGTCCCTCACCGCATCATCCCTCAACCAATGAGCAGGGATAGCACATCCTCAGCCTACTCGGTCATCTGGGGATCACAAACCATACCAGCGAGAGCTGTCCCTCACCGCACCATCAAAAGAGTAAGTACCACAACCACACCAGGGTAGACCCACTACGGCCATGACTCTACCAAAGACCCACGTACCCAAGAGGGGAACACCCGCCGGGGTACTCCACATCTACAGACCCACCTACGAGTAGCCCATAGGTCAACCTCGTTCGCTGTGCAGTTTCCCATGACTTCCCAACCCTAACTACCCAACAAGCTAGGGGGAGTCTCTAAGTCCTGATGTAGCCTAGTACATATACCCCACCAGAAATCCACATACTCTAGTAGCATGCCTACACAATTATTTCTAAGCATGTCATCAATACATTAATAACAATTCATAATCAGATACTGGCTACTGCATGTTAGCATGTTAAACTTCAACTTGTTATCCTACCATGCATGTATCTAAATCACCATAGCATAATAGACATGATCAATTTACTCTCTAATACATGCTTATCTAGAGCATACCAACATATTATCAGACATAGATACATCATCATGTTATTCAACGAACATGTTATCATTCATAGATGTTATCCAACTATTCAACCAACATATTCCCATGCTTGTCTAATTCAAATGTTATCATATTATTAAGTTGTCAATCCATCATGAGATCAAATAAACAACTCATATATACTCCTATGAGCTAAGGGTACGAATACACCCAGATGAGGTCCCTGCCACATAATGATATCAACAGCGCCTTTGCCAAGTGGCTCATAATACTAGGGAATCCCATTCGCCGCATTCCGTACCCGAACATTTGATATAGAAGTAGTATGCGTAAGTGCATGCTGAAATCGATGGTGAGTCTCCTCACCTGTGTGTGTGTTATTGAATCCAAAGCGAGAAAACAGGTCCGTTGGGTTGAAAGAAGTTCAATCTGTTGAAACGAGAACACAAGGATAAATAACCGGGCAAAATGGGTCAGACTAAGTCTAGGACTACAAATGGGCCCGAAAGCGAGTCAGGTCCAAACCGAATTGAAGTGGGCCTGAAACTGAAAAACTGGATCCAAAATTGGGCCGGGCTAGAAACTGAGCCAAAAACTGGGAACTAGGTTTGAAATTGGGTCAGGCCCTAAACTGGGTCGAAACGGGCAGGGCCTGAGATCGGGGCTGGGCCGAATTGGGTCGGAACCAGGCTGAAGCTGGGCCGAGCTGGCCAGGAAAGGCTCGAATGCAAGCTGAGCTGGGCCTGGCTTAGCAAGGCCCATTCTCGGACTCAGCTGCCCAGCTGAGTTGACGTAGCAACCCAGCCGAAGGGGGAAGATAGGGGGGAAAAATTGAAAAAAAGGGAGGAAGAAGAGGGAAAGGGGGAAAACCAGGGAAAACGAACGAAGAGAGGGAAAAAGGAAAAAGGAAAGGAGAGGTGATTGAAGGAGGGTACCTGAGATAGGCCACGATTGAGCGTCCGACATCGGACGGCAGTCAAATTTGGCTACTGAAGGTGGAGGGAGAGTCGCTGCAGGTTGGAGTCGGCGAATTCGAGCTGAAACTGCAATCTGAGATGGAATCTGAACTCCGAACATAGGAAGGAAAAAGATGAGAGGGATAAGGGATCCAAGAAGGAAGAGAAGAGGAGATGGGCAGCGGCTACAAGGCCTAGGGTTAGGGTTTTTGATGAAAGAGGGAAGAAGAAAAGGAGGGTGAGAGAGGTGAGGGAGAGAGAGACGCGGTTGCACTGTAGTGAGCTGCTACAGTGCTGTGCCGGAAAAGAGGGGTATCACTGATTAGGATTTTAGGGGAGGGGGTTTTAAGTTAGGGTTTTTTTTTTTTAAAAGAGAGATAAAAATAAAATCTTAAATTTTCCAGAGAAAATAAATAAATAAATAAATTAAAACTCATTAAAAATCAAATGTCAAACATCGGGGAAGATAACGTTGATTTTCAAACTTTTTACATGATAAAGTATTCAATAATTCAAAATTATCAAAGTGTCCCTTTGAGTGTTTGAACTCAAAATCGGGCAAAACAGGACCCAACACGGGGTCCACACTCTCTCCATTGCTACCAAGACCCCAAAACTCCGAAAAATCGGGTTGGGTCGTTACAATACTACCCCCTTTAAGGGATTTCGTCCTCGAAATTCAAACTTAACTCAAAACTAGTCTCATGCATTGCAAAGTAAAACTCAGGTAAAAACTAACTTTATACAGCTAAAACTCACTCTCAAGCCAATCTTCTCGCCACAAGATGATGTGACCACACCCAATCAAATGAAACAACCCTACCACAAAGTAGCATGAACAGTTGAGCAGCCTGGACAATAGTCTGTACCACTCACAAAACCAACTGTCTCTACCTGACCAATCTCATCTGCTCAATAGTCCTTATGATCATATTGGGTTCCCTCAAAATTGCATCAAGGTCTCCGCCCAACACTAGGGCAATCTATATAGTTTGTCACATAGTGCCTCGCACAAAACCATTAAAACGCTAGTCTGCCGCTACTGTCTCACTCAACTCTATCAGAAACCAACAATCCTCTTAGCTCTCCTTTAATCAAGGGCGTCAAAACATAAGACATGTCCTTTGGAACCTGCATGGTCTAACTTGGCCGACTGTCTATCGACATATAGTTCGTTAAGCTGAAACACGACTGGGCATACAACTCTCTCTGCAACACTGTCTGATCTGATGGGCATGACTTAAATCTCGATCCGACACTGTTGACCCAGGCATCTCACACAGACTAGTTCTTTGCTCAACCCAAACTAATCCAAAAAGTCTAAGAAATCGATCATCCTCACCCTTACGAGATAGGTGAGTTCTGTCAATCTATCCACTACCACCCATATCACTAAGCCATGATGAAGAATGAGTCGAAGTGTCTACCCAGGGTACCATCCATGTTGAGCAATCACTATTCTACTCTTCTCAAGGTCACCATCTGGTCTCACTGTCTAGTTATCTGGCCCACCGCCACATGTCATAGAATCCCATAGTCTAAATATCCCTGTACCTGAACGTTAATTCTCCAGGTCCCTGCCACTCAACATTGGCAGAACTACCACTTCACACAGTCTGGTTGCTCTAGTCTTTGCACTTAATCAACAATCACTCCATGAAACTTCATATGATATGTCCGCTTCGTGCCCGACCCTTCCTGAATAAACAACTACTCAAAACCACAACGATGGAGGACACTCAGAACCTCTCTCAACAATGGATATCTCCAATCCGAGCAAAACACCATCAACATCCATCTCGAGCTATTAGTGAAAAGTTATACTCATCAATATCAAGTCGTCTCGAATCAAAAGCTATCAATTAACCATCCTGTATCAGCACATGACCATTACCATCCCTGAAAACATCACAATAAGTTGCACACATGCGGCCCTCCGGTACAACCATCACTATAGTGGTCGTCTGCCTCCACTCAAGAAAAACTGCCTCACTGCCGTCGTACCAAGAAATGACCTATCCCTCTGGCCAATTTAACTGTAAGCACGGCCACCTGGAGTAATCTGAATGACTGCCAGACTCAACCACTGCTTCATCCTGACAAACCTGCCGTACTACTTGCCGAAACCATATTGCTAGAAAGCTGTACCTCTAGAGTCAAAACTCGTATCTGACAAATCGTTAATCCTCGATAGAAGATCCTCACCCTACTCGGTAGCTCCACTCAGTCGCCGACCACTGGTATAAAACCTCACCGAGTCATCACTCTCCTACGCCGACAAAGTCGATGTGTCCCCAGGTCAAAAAGTTGGGTGAAATGGTCCCACTGACTCTAGCCCACGGGTCTGGTCTCTAGGTTCAATGCCTTTATCGGTGTCATCCAATCGAAGGTGTTTGAGGTGGGCGTGGTACTGAGAACAAATCAACAATGAACTCAAACCTCGACGTGGCAGTGATTCTGCCAACCTCCCGGGAGGAGGTCCGGAATCTCACACACCGCATCGGGCATCTCAACGCCTAGCATCACAGTGCCATCAACTTAAATTGATCGATACGCCACACCACTCTGCATCGTAACCAGATCCCTCAACATCATGCCCGATGGTAAATCCTTGCCTCTCAATAAAATACCTCAAACAAGTAAGAGGTCTGTCATAGATCATAATACGCTGTAAGTAATTCTGCACAATACTTGCCACTCTCTCCAACAGAGACCTGATCAACAAGGTGTCCCCATCACATCTACTCCTAAACTCAAACCACGACGATGCTCATAGTCACTGAGATATGGAGACATCTGAAATGGTCAAGTCCCCGAATCCAAAAACAGAGAAGCACAAACACATTACTCACACCCATGGAATGTATCGACCCACATGGGGGTGCCACTACCACACTTTGATCAAATACCATGACTTCCCGCCGGCAAGATACTTTGGGTCTTGAGTATACACACATTGACTGCTAAGATAAAATATCTATTCACCAATACTTAGCTCTCCAAAGTCTTTTTCATAGGTCGAGGAATCTCTAAGGTCTCCAGGTTATTGTCCCTGGTACGGGTTCCCCTACTCTAACAAATTCTCATTCTGGTCGCCGATCCACAAGGCAAAATCTAACCACTCGATACCAAGTGAGTATCCAAGGCAAAATACATCTCCAACACTCAACATCAAATACGGCTCCATCAGGCTCACCAATGCAACCTAAGGAAGTCCAAACGTTACCTATGGAACTCGGCTCCATCCACCCTATCATATAGGGGATGAATCTAATGTCTAGTCATCATCACACATATCTCTGACTCATACACAGTCCGAGAGTTGAACCGTGCTCTGATACCTACTGTAACGACCCGTCCCCCTACGGGCACGTTAAAACTGATACAGACTCCTAAAATCGATCCAATAAAATTTCGGGTACTTTTTTTAAAAAAAAAAAAAATGGCTGACACCGTTTCCACAACCCACACTAATCATAACAATCCACTAATAAATCAAAACCCATAAACATCAATCACAATTACAACTTATAACATCATCCCATTATTACATTTATCCAGTTCAATGAAAAGTACATATATCTCAAATACGTTAACAAGCCCTCAATTACAAAATGGAACTATGACAAAATACAAAATTGCAGCTCTACGTCCAACGTCCGATTGAGGGTCCCACCGACCCTTCCTTTATAAAGTACCTGTGAGGCAAAGGGTGAGCTCTACATGCCAAGTGAGGGTAACATATACATCATATGTCATCAAGCATACACCGCATATAATCATATGGATACATCAATGTCTAGGATGTCTACATGTACACCATACAAACGTGTTCCCTACCCCTAGCACACGGGCCTACATCAACCGGCCCTCCAGCACATCCTCTAACCAACCCAATGCCCAACCACTACAGTCCTATGACCTCACAGGACAACTCGTACACATACCACAACTAACCCATAAGCCAGGCTCACTAGAGTCCTAGACAGACTATCACACGGGGGTAACTACCGCTCTAGTCCTCGACAGACTGCCAACCAGACTCATCCATGGTCTCCTTGACCGAGTACTAGACCCCCAGTAGTCACACCTGTGACCTCGGGCCCCTATCGCCTGTCTCCACACAATTGGTATAACACCCCCAATGGAAATTTATAGGTCTTCAACCGAGTGAGCTGGCCGAACTCACTCGTTAGGCACCCATAAATGCCCAATGAGTCGACACCCACAACACAAATCTCAATAATGAATCCCAAAGTCATAACTGTGGGTAAACACACTACCACATCATACCACAGACTGTCCCCACCATACAAGTGTCCTAGCCTGGAATACCATACCTCAGACTGTACCCACCCTACGGGTGTCATAGCTTAGAACACCATATCTCAGATTGTACCCATCCTGCAGGTGTCATAGCCTGGACTACCATACCTCAGAATGTGCCCAGCCTACAAGTGTCATAGCTTGGACTATCATACATCAGACTGTACCCACCCTATAGGTGTCATAGCCTGGAACATCATCTCACACCACACAGCAGGCTGTCCCCACCCTATAGGTGTCCTTAGCCTGGAATATTTCATCACATCACACCGTAGACTTTACCCACTCTATAGGTGTCACAGCCTGGAACATCATCTCACACCACACAGCAGGCAGGCTGTCCCCACCCATATAGGTGTCCTTAGCCTGGAATATTTCATCACATCACATCGCAGGATGTCCTCACCCTACATGTGTCATATCTTGGAATATCTCATCACATCACACCGCAGGCTGTCCCCACCCTACAAGTGTCCTAGCCTGGAACATCTCATCACATCACATCGCAGTCTATCCCCAACCTACAGGTGTCCTAGCCTGGAACATTTTATCACATCACACTGCAGGCTGTCCCCACCCTACAGGTGTCCTAGCTTGGAACATCTCATCACACAATCCCTCGACCAATGAGCGGGCGAGTACATCCTCAGCCTACTCGGTCATCTAGGGAATCACAAACCATACTAGAGGGAGCTGTCCCTCACCGACCATCCTTAGACCAATGAGCGGGCGAGCACATCCTCAGCCTAATCGGTCATCTGGGGATCACAAATCATACCAGCGAGACCTGTCCCTCACCACATCATCCTCGACTTGTGTGCGTGTTGAAATCGGTGGTGAGTCCCCTCACCTGTGTGCGTGTTGCTGAAATCCAAAGTGAGAAAAAAGGTTCGTTGGGTTGAAAGAAGTTCAATCTGTTGAAATGAGAGCACAAGGATAAATAACAGGGCAAAACGGGTCAGACTAATTCTAGACTACAAAAAGGCCTGAAAGTAAGTCGGGTCCAAACCGAACTGAAGTGGGCTTCAAACTGAAAACTGAATCCAAAATTGGACCGGGCTCGAAACTGAGCCCAAAATTGGGAACTGGATTTGAAATTGGTCGAGCCTGAAACTGGGTCGAAACGGGCAGGGCCTGAAATCGGGCTGGGCCGAATTGGGTCGGACTAGGCTGAAGCTGGGCAGAGCTGGGCCAGAAAACGTTTGAATGCAAGCTGAGCTGGGCCTGGCTCAGCAGGGCCCATACTCGGACTCAGTTGAGTCAACTCGGCTGCCCAGTTGAGTTGACTCAGCAACCCAGCCGAAGGGGGAAGAAAGGGGGGAAAAAATCGAAAGAAAGGGAGGAAGAAGAGGAAAATGGGGAAAACCTGGGAAAACTGAAGGAAGAGAGGGAAAAAGGAGAAAAGAAATGAGACGAGATCGAAGGAGGGTACCTGAGATTGGCCACGATTGAGGGATCCTGACTTCGGGTGGCGTCAAATTTGGAGACTGAAGGTGGAGGGAGAGTTGGTGCAGGCTGGAGTCGGCAAATCCGAGCTGAAACTGCAATCTGAGATGGAATCCGAACGGCGAACAGAGGAAGGAAAAAGATAAGAGGGATGAGAGATCCGAGAGGGAAGAGAGGAGAAGGGAGGAGAGAAGGGAGGCGGCTACAAGGCATTAGGGTTAGGGTTTTTGATAAAAGAGGGAAGAAGAAAAGGAGGGTGAGAGAGGTGAGGCAGAGAGAGACACGGCGGCACTGTAGTGAGCTGCTACAGTGCTGCGCGGTAAAGAGGGGTATCACCGATTAGGGTTAGGGGAGGGGGGTTTTAAGTTAGGAATTTTTTTTTTTTTAAAGAGAGATAAAAATAAAATCTTAAATTTTCCAAAGGAAATAAATAAATTAAAACTCATTAAAAATCAAACGTCGAACATCGGGGAAAATAACGTGTGAAACTTTTTACATGATAAAATATTCAAAATTATCAAAGTGCCATTTGAGTGTTTGAACTCAAAATCGGGCAAAACAGGACCCAACACGGGGTTCACTCTCTCCAATACTACCAAGACCCCAAAACTTCGGAAAATCAGATCAGGTCATTACAACTTGATACTTGATGTTTTTTTGGGAATGCATTGAATTATATGTCCACTTTTTGTTTGTGTTAAAGACATCAAGCAATGGATTGTAACTGTTATAAAAAGTGTTGCAAGGAAAGAGTGTAAATAGAATGGCCAACCCTGAATTTCTCAAGCCTTTCACAGGGTGATGATATACCTAGGGGAAGCAGTGAATTGGGTTGGGTTGGATTGACCACTGAGAATAGCAGGCATTGATCCAAACTACCCCCAACTCTCTCATTAAATGGTTCAACATGAACCTATCCCTATTTTCAATTGGGTGGGAAATGTCTCACGGCAACTACAAATAGTGTGTGTGGGTAGGGGTGCTTGTACATGCCTCGAGGATTAGTTAGGTGCTTTATGAGGCTTGGACACCTTGGTCATAAAAAAATATTAGCATGTAATGGCTATTTGGAATCATAACAAAAACCAATCTTTAAATGAGGCAATTATAACCTAGATATACAACTTAAGTAACAACAAAATGACAACAAGAGGAGCTTAATTTAGAAGTAATTAAGACAAAATCAGTACATAGAAGATTATTTCACATTTCAGCATTTGTAGTAAGATTTCACATTTCAGAAGTCTTGGTTGGCCTCTCAATCCTTTATGGCTCTTGCATCAATGGGGTAGGTTAAATTTAAATATGGAAAACAGATTGAAATTGGTGCACCGTGTGTGTATTGAGTGTATCGGTAAGTGGACTGTTTTACTTGTCCTGTACTGAGAAAGAGTGAAATTGGTGCACCAGGTGTGTATTGAGTGAACCAGTAAGTGGACCGTATTACTTGTGCTGTACTGAGAAAGAGGCTCTCTGGGTGCACCGAGTGTGTATTAGTGAACCGGTAAGTGCATCGTTTAACTGGTCCTGGACTGAAAAAATGGTCTCAGTCCAAATTGGTGCACCGAGAGTCTGGAAAGTGATCTGAAAAGTGGGCCAAATTCTGACGTTCCATTAAAGTAACGTTTCCGTCCAAATCGGTGCACTGAGAGTCTGGAAAGTGATTTGGAAAGTGGGCCGAATTCTGACGTTCCACTAAATTAACTTTTCGGTATAGACACAAGAGGGTAAATAGGAAGTTTACTAAAACCCATGCCTGGTAAAAGACTCCTCTTGTGTTAGGATGGCGACCCTTTTACTAATGGCGAAGGCTCCAATTTATAGAGGTTTAAGAAAGAGGGATTCAGCAAGCAATGGGCCCCACCCTTTTCAACCGACTTTTTCTCTGCTGAATCGGCCAGTCCATCACTTCTAATTTTTTTACACACCTTTCATATGTGGGTTTTTCTGTGAAGAACAAGTGGCTATTTTTATACAAGCCAAAATGTGTAGGCCCCTTTTTATTTCCTTTCTATTTTATGATGCTCTCATGGCCTTTCTCTGCTCTAACTTTATTTGAACAAAAGAAGCAAGATCTGTTTCCAATTGTAGATTTTTGAATTTTTCAATTCAATCTACTTCATGCTCCATACTTTTCCATTCTCTATTTTGCATTGAAACGTTGCTGCTTCTCAATGGGTGTGTCCTCTTTTTTTTTTCCTTACTTGTACTTGGTCAAACTCTTGCTGATTGTTTCTCTGTTTAAAACACGGTATTGCACTGCTTCTGCTGCTTTGCAACTGCTTCATCTTTTTGGTTGTTTTGCTGTGTGTACTTTTGATTGAAAACATCCTCAATGTTGTTGCTCAATGGCCGTTCATGGATTGATCCACTTGTTGCATGCAACAGGTCTGCAACCTTCTTCTTGGAACGTCTCTGCTAACATGTGCTGTTGTTGTACGTTTGCCACTTTTGCAAATAGATTCAGGCTTGTTATTTTTAAACAATGATGGTGCTGCCTCAAAACTTTCCACGCTGAATTTGCAAACTGAGTTGTTCAAAATACAAAATATTTCTGTTAGCGTTATGCGTGGAAACAAGAAAAATCAAACGGTAAAATTCAAGCACAAGCAAACACTAAAGAATTTTCGTGGTTCGGCCCCACTCGGCCTACGTCTACAGAGCAACATAAATTTTTTTATATATGAGAGAAAGAATACAAGTACAAAATAGTGACTCCCTTGAGTTAAGAGACTAAACCCGAAGTCCTGAGGCCCTTTGTACATCTCTCTTCTTATCACTCTCATACTTAGGAGAACCCATCTTCTGTCCGCTCTCCTCACATCCTGACGTGTATCACGAACGCAAGTTGCGTCTTCTTCCATGGTGTGTTCCCACACACCCACGGTGTGACCTCACACATCTCAAACCCATGTTGGGTGCCTGAATATATAGTAAAGAAGGAGCCGAGATTAGTAGTCCATTGACGCTGACTTTTCTTTGTGAAAACCACCTTCTAATGTGTCTAGCTTATCTCTTTCTTTATTTGAAAGCCCAAATCTTATCTCATGAGAATACCACCTCATGTGACATGTGAAGATACCCCAAGGCAACGTGTCTGTGTATTGTGTTACTGTACCTTCTTAAGCAACTTCCTAATTTGATTAGGATCCCATTTAAGCAACTGCCCATCCTCTTCTAGATTTTCTGAGAGAAAATCTCGACGGTAAATGTGGTGCCACCTCCCAACAATCTCCACCTTGGTGAGAATTCATCAAATTTCCTGAAGATTATGTTCCTCCACTGCCCCTCTCAGCACATGACCTATCTCGGCCTTGCTCCACCGGCAGTTGAAGTTCTGCCTCTGCTCGTCCATGCTTTATGCCTGAGCACTGCTCCACCAGTCTACTACTTCCTGACTTGTTCCATGCTCTGAAACCCACGTTCACCAGCGTCAACTTCTCATGCAATTCTACGTGAGTTCTTTCCTTTGATGTGGTGTCTATTGTAGCCCTCTCACATACACACGCTGATGTACGCTCTTTCTAAACAATGTTGTGACGCTGTAGAAAAACCCACACCTTCTCACGCTTAGCAAGACACCTTTATTATTCATGACCCCTTTCAATCTCAGATACTGTCTCAAGAAGCACCCTTTTCGCCGTGAATCTCCTTCTAGGCTATTCTGCCTTTGAAATGAGCTTCCTTTGGAGACCCTCTCTGAACTGGTTGTCCTCTGTTTGAATACAACACTCGTTTGCAGCCTTTCTTTGTTCTTCTAACGCCTCGACCTTGCACACAAAGAATGACTGTCCTCGTTGTACAGGACTCCACCTGTAGCCAAAGCCTTTACTTCACTGCAGATCTCTTGGTTTAGCTCTCCCTAGTTGACTTCTTCTTGTCAATCACACAGACAACATTGGCATCCTCTTGTTGCCTCTGCTGTCTTGTTGAATTGAGAAACAACAATTCTTTGGCTGCTACTTGTGTATCTTTGGATCGACCTGAATGCTTACCGATTAATGTTGTGTGTCACCCTATATATACACACCCATGGATGCAATATGATTTCCAGTCACCCTATACAGGGCCGTCTAGATACAAGTTGAGGCCTAAGGCGAAAAATCTAAACGGGGCCTTCTTAATATTTAATATATTATTATAAATAATATTTAATTAATATTTTAATTATATATATATAAATAAAATTATCTAAAATCTACTTTTCTTGCTTTTTGAGATGTAAAATGACTAATTAAATTTTTGTATTCAAGTTTTGCTAAAATATCATTTTCAATTGATAATATAGTTAATTCACTTAATCTTTCTTGTGACATTGTTGATCGTAGATAAGATTTTATTAATTTTAATTTTGAAAAACTTCTTTCTGCAGAAGCAACTGTTACAGGTATTGTCAATAATATTCGGTATGTAATATCAATATTTGCAAACGAATCTAGTCTTTTAATATAATTTAAAATTTCAATTGGAGTTATTTCTGTTTGTAAAATTTCTCTTAAAACTTTTAACTCTTAAAATAAATCTAAACCATCTATATCGGAAACCTCATTATGTTTCAAAAGGCATTCAAGATTAAGACAATATTTTTTCAAACTATCATCATTTAATGATTTTAATTTTTTAAAATTAAATAAAAAACTAAAAATATCTTCATATTTTTGAAATTGTTCAAACCTACTTTGAATTGAATAAATCGCTTGATCTGCTATATATAAAAAATAATTGACTTTAAAAGATTCTTTGGCTGATTGCGTTGACTCATCATCGACATTTTCATCAAATTATTTTTTTCTATGAATTTTACGTTTTTCATTAAATACAGGTTCTATATCCATTTTAGTTGCAATCTCTTTCGCTTCAGTCATAGCTGATGTAAATCCATTTTCTCTATACTTAATAAAAAAACTAATACGACCTTCTAAGTGATCTATAGCAACATCAATATGCATATTTTTAGATTGTAAAGTTTTACTAACTAAGTTAACAGCAAATAATATATCATACCAAATAGTCATACCTAATAAAAATTCAAAATTTCCAATCTCTTAAATGGCTAAACTTTCAGCTTCACTTCTTATTTTAGGGTCTTCACTAGTTTCTGCTAATTCAAGTAGAGCATCTCTAATTTCTGGAGCTTGATATTTCATCGCTTTAACACTTTTAATACGACTTTTCCACCGTGTTTGTGAGAATAACTTTACAGTTAAAGTAGATAAATTATCTTGTAAAATTTTCCACCGCTTTGTAGAAGAAAAAAATAATGTATATATACGTTGTACTACTCCGAAAAAAGATATTGCTTTAGGACACGAGTTCGCCATATCACAAAGTACTAAGTTTAAATTATGAGAACCACATGGTGTATAAAAAAGCTCTAGGATTTGTATCTAATAGTCTTTTTTGTACTCTTTGTTGTTTTCCTTTCATATTTGATCCATTATCATACCCTTGTCCTCTTACATCATTAATATCAAGTCCTAAATTTTTTATTGCATTTAAAAGTTCATTAAAAAGCCCTTTTCCAGATGTATCGTCTACTTTTAGAAATTCTAAAAAATATTCTTCAATTTTTATTTAATCTATTGAAACATTCACATAACGCAATATTAGAGTCATTTGTTCTTGGTGACTTGCATCCGGAGTATAATCAAGTATAATTGAATAATATTTTGCCTCTTTAATTTTTTTAATAATTGTACTTTTAATTTCACATGCTAAAATATGTATTAATTCATTTTGTTTATTATGTCCAAGATAATGATTACGGATTTCACCATTTTTAATACGACAAAGATGTTCTTGCATTATTGGATCAAATTTTGCAATCATTTCAATTAAACCTAGAAAATTTCCATTATTTTCTTCATATATCTTGCTATTATTTCCACGAAATGGTATGTTATTTTTAGCAAGAGTTTCCACAACAGCAATAATTCTTAAGAGTACTTTTTTCCAATGTTCTTTCTCTTTGTTAATCTGTTCTTGAATATCTTTATCGATTGTCTTATTTTTTAACAATCTTGATTCTAAATCAATCCAGCTTTTCATATTCATAATATGCTCATTTGTTAGTTCGTGATGTTTAAGCTTACAATTAAGATTTTTCCAATCTCTAGTTCCATTTGTAACTAACACACTTGAACTCAGTTTTGAATTAAACAACTTGCAACAAAAACAAAATACCAAATCCATCTCTTTTTAATATACTAGCCATTTTCTATTTTTCTTTTCTCCATTTGATAATACTATAGTATAATAGTTAGTAGAGAAATGACTAGAGTTGCTATCCCTAGGAAATTTTATATTTTTATCTCTAATTGGACCTCTTTCTACTAATAAGTATCTTATTTTGGTATCTATAGTTTCCTATCGTCCTGGATCATAACTAATAGTAGAAATAGAATCGGTTATTTCATTTTCTTTTCTTAATTCTTTTTCTTCTAAATTTTTTTGAGTATCATTATGAATCTGTTCATTGTCATTCTTTTCTACCGTTAGTTCATCATGTTCTGAATCTATTAAATGAATTGGTTGTTCATTTGTTAAATCTTCATTCAAATTACTTGTTAAATTTTATTTATTGCCACTAATAAATTTATCAAGAGCCCCTCTTTGAGATTGAACTAGTTTTTCTATTTTTTCCTTTTTTGAAGTTTTTGAAAGCCAGATTCATATTTTCTATTAGACATATTTATGATTAAAATACAATTATAAATAAAACAAAAACCTTTAAGATTATAAATAACTAAAATGAACTAAAATTGAAAGGTTAAAGAACAATAAAACCTGACACCGTGAAAATACGATAATTGATGAATGGTTGCAAGGTCCTTTATAGCTCTATTACTCTACCAATTCACCAAAGATCTCTAAAGTAAAAGTCACGGCTTTATCTGCATGAAAAAACAAAGGAAAAAATAAAAGGTTTAGATTCAATAAGAATAAAGGTTTAGATTCAATAATACATAAATGTAAGTGGAGAAGATCAAAGAAAAAAGTATCCAGCCCATAGAAGACTTGCTTATCCAAAGAAGTAATCAATCATCATGACCCAAATAAAGTAGTAAAGAACCAATCTGAAAAATGATGTTAATACCATTTAAATACAGTCCTAACATTTGCCTTTCCTATCTTATTATGAGTTCTCTTATGATTAAAAAAAATATAATGAGACAAATTATTATGATAGATATCTTACTAAAAAATGGAATCCTTGTAGCACCCCAATTTCTCAATGAAATGGATAATTACGAAAATGCCCCTGGATTGGTAAATTTATTAATTATGATGTTAAATGAGAAAATAATAGGGCCCATTGCTCAAACTAAGATCCTATGAACAACATATTATAAGGGTCAAATTATAATGGATGGGTAATGCACATCAAATTGGGTCAAAGAATTCTCAATGATTGGAATAATTACGAAAATGCCCCTGGATTGGTGAATTCAATAAATGTGATTGTAAATAAGGAAATAGTGGGGCCCATTGTTCAAATGTATACCCTATGAGCATATTATAAATGTCAAATTTGATTGGATGGGTAATGAACATCACATTGGGTCAAAATGGCTAATTGGGTCAAAGGACCCAATTGGGACCCAATGGGTCATAATGGATTATTTGACCATTGGGTGAGCCCAAATTTAATGGGGTTAAGTTGATTTGATTGGAAATCAAGTGGAGTAAAAATGGGTAGGCCTAATGCACATGTGAAAACCAATTACAAATGACCAAAATACCCATAATTGGGTCATGGAGTCAAAAACGGGTCAAGGAGCTAAAAGGGGGACCCAACGGGTCGGGTTGACTTTGTTGACCACAGCCGACCGTGTGGGCCCACAAATGAGTTCACTGGTGAGTTAAATCAGGTTAAGTGGAACTGATTTTATTTAATTTGAATTAAGAATGAGCTGACTCAAATGCATTAAATGATTGTCAATTAATGAGGTGAGTTGGACATGTGAGTTGGGTGAGTCAAAATAGAAATCAATGGGACTATAAATCAGTGAGTTCAGAGGGAATATGAGTAGGTTGGCTCAGTCATAACCACCAAAACAAGTCCCACACGTTGGGGACTTGTTGGGGTGATTTTCATGATGGATTTTAAATGAAATACATGGGAAATGGGAGGTGATGCTTGGGGAGTTGGGAGGCTGCATTGGCAGGTGCCAAGGGGTGCATTGGATAGCACCCAAGACCCATCGTTTTTGATAAGAATTGATGAGGGAATGGAGGGGTCTTGGGGGCTGAAGTACAAAAGGGAATGACCACCATGGTTAGCCGATTTTTACATTGAAAATCTAAGATTTCCCATCTCTCTCTCCCTCTCTCCAATTCATTTTCCTGGCTGGAACAGCAGAGGTGTTTGTACCAGTAGATCAAGCATACACCAGCAAAGGAAGGAAGGCAAAGAAGGATAGGAAGTAAAGAGCAAAGGCAAGACAAGAAGCTTGAGAAATTTGGTAAGAATTCTTATGGATTTTGGTTTTAAATATGAGTATTAAGTTATGAATTTGGATGACATAATTTGGTCATGTATGGCCGAATTTGTCATAGGTCTAAACCATGGAAGATGGTGTCAAAGAATGATGGAAATGGACCATAGGGTTCGGCCACTTTGGATGGCCGAACCCCATGAAGATAATTGGTTGATTTTGATGGTTTTTGGAATTTAAAACCATACAAGTTTGGGACTGTTATTATATGTTTTATTAGATTTAAAATGCATGTTTTAAGAAGGTTAAAACATGGATTTGGATGTTTAATTCGGACCTAAGATGAAGGGTTAAGTGGTTCAAAACCAAAGGTCATAGTGTTTGGCCAATGAGCATGGCCGAACCCCATGAAATTGGGTTGGTTTTTAGATGATTTTTAAATGGTTAAACTTGGTGATAATACACTGTTTATTACATGATTATTGAAACATAAGAATATGTTTATGAGGATTAAGTCATGGACATAGGGTTCGGCCACCTTGGAGGGCTGAACCCCATGAAAGAATTTGATGAAATGTATGGTTTTGGAGAGTTGGAAATCATGTGAAATTAAGGGGTTTTTATGTGATTTAAATGAAGGTATAATTACTGTTTTTGGTCAGCCAATACATGGCTGAACCATGTTAAGGTTGAGGTTAAGATATTGATTTAAATCAAGGTTAGTTGATTACATAATTAAATCAAGAGAACCATTGGGTATGCCGAATCCCATGGGCTGTTTTTGGATGATAGGATTGGATTGAATCCTATTGGAAAACTATGATGTGATATGCTTTTGATTTAAAAATTACCTAGGTTATGGATTTAATATGGAGCTGAATAATTATGATATAAGATGAAAAGTGGGGTCAAAAATCAGATTGGTGAGGTTCGGCCATGTGGTATGGCCGAACCCCACTAAGGGTCTTTGTGTGGCCTTATTGTGTAGCCGATTTTGTGATAAAGATATGGGAAAGAATGATTTAAAGAATCAATAAAAATGTGAGGCTCGGCCATGTGTATGGCCGAACCCCACCAAGGTGGTTTGGTCATAGTTAAGGATGTTTAAGGAAAAAATTGGTCTCAATGGCATAATGGTAATTATGGGTGAAATGTTCAAAGGTGGAATGATCATAGGTATGGTTGTATGGACCCAAATCAAAGGGGTATGGTTCGGCCATGCTGTATGGCCTAACCCTACCAAGGTATTTTTGTAGAACTTGATGTTTAATAAAGACTAAACGAACGAGAAACCAAAGGATAAATAGGTGAGGTTCGGCCATGGGCATGGCCGAACCCCACATAGTGCATTTTTGGGACTCAGACCAAGTTGGGATTACATGGATGAATGTTTGATTTGCTGCTATGTAAATAAGGTATCAAGACTTGCTTTGACGACACGCTAGTCGTGAACGGGTGACGCTTTAAGAAAAAACAAACACCGAAGCTAATCTTCGGTAGGTTTCCTACCTACTTGTAACCACAATTATGATTTGGTCTTATTATGTTTTTATGAGATATGTTGTATTTGATTTACTTTTCAATTGTGGTTTTGAATGATGAGTTGTGTATTTATAAATGACATACAATGCATTGACATCTCATGCATGGCATGGGATGATGATTGTGGAAACCGGAGCCCACACTTCGTCGGTATGCCTGTGATGCAACTGTGGGGCCTCCTTAGGCGGTGAAAGTCCCGCTAGGAGAATTATCTGATGATTATGAAACACCGGAGCCCACACTTCATCGGAATGCCCGAGATGCAACTGTGGGGCCTCCTTAGGCGGTGAAAGTCCCGCCAGGAGAATTATCTGATGATTATGAAACACCGGAGCCTACACTCCGTTGGAATGCCCGAGATGCAACTGTGGGGCCTCTTTAGGCGGTGAAAGTCCCGCCAGGAGAATTAATAGGTTGATATGAGACACGTCAAGTGATGGCTATATGTATGTGTGATGGGGTGGGGCTCATTACATTTGCATACATACATAGCACTAAATCTGGTGAAAGATTGAATATTTATATTAAATACGAATGCTTCTCCATCATCTAATAAGAACACAATTGAAATAAAACTAACTGAAAACCCAGAAAAAAAAAAGAAGATTCAATCCAAAAATTTCTTACAAATGCAAGAGGTTGAACTATGTTAATCCACTGTCAATTACAAGGGAAATTAATGAGCTAGCTAGTGCAATATAGGTTTGTTTCAACCATGTAAGGAGATGAGCCAATTCTTTTGTAGACTTTTTGGGTAGTTGTTTTTTAGAATTATGATAATCTTGCTGAAGGAATGGAAAAAAAAAAGTCTTGTCGTTTGGGCCTCCATTGCATTGAGGGTTCCATGGGGCTAGTACTTGTATGAAAGAGGATTTTATAGGAAAATGTATAGAACGGGGTAGTTTTTCTTTTTCCTTTTTTTCTTTCTTCTCTTTTTCCCTCTCTTTTTCTGGTAGTAATTGGGGACAAGTCAATAGGACAACTCTCATATCCTGTTCACATATGCACCTTGTACTGATGCAAAAGGGTAGAGGTGCAAAAGGGATTTTTGTTTGTATTATCAATTGATAAGAAAAATAATTTTGAACAAAGACAGCACCCTTCCTTCACTCTAAAGACTTAAAATTGATTACAGTAGGCATTTGTTTTGAAATAAACTCATGATCACTAATCTCTATGCAACAGGCAACAACATCATAAATCTAACAAATCTAACAAATTGTAGAGCGGTAAAGTAAATCAAATAAAAATGAAAGTAAATCAAATAAAAATGCATGACTGTGTACAACAAACACATTACTTTTCCTGAACAGAGTGATCAAAGTGAAAAGGGACTGGGTCAGAAAATTCCTATGTTCTTCACTCTATTTTCCAGTTATGTAGGAAACACGCCACAAAATAAAACAAAATTCAGGTTACCAAACAGGCCCCATAGCTTGATCGAGTTTAACACCTATTTAGGCCATGTTTGGATGAGACAAGTAAAAAAGTGGAGCATCTCTAGAAAACGAAAATGGGTATCGCTTCCCATCGTCATAACTCCCGTGAAGATGGATTTCTGCCGTTTGGTTGCTACTACTATGGATTTCGAAGAGAATGAAAATATTCGATCACAACAAGATAGGAATATGGATGAAGTCCGCCAAATCAGGAGACTGAAATTTCTCCACTTGTTAAAAACAACTGATTCTAAAATCACCACTAACGGGAAAAAAAATTATCCAAACAAAATGGGAAAATGTGTTCAGAGACAGAAATAAAGGGGGAAAAAAAAAAGAGAATTTCCAGCCAAGAAAAGATCCTTTTCCATGAAATTCAATAAAAAGATGAACCCTTTCCAGATTAGCCGATACGCACACGCAAAATAATAATAATAACAAAGATGAACCCAAGAAAATCAAGTTCTAACTTCCAAACTCAGTCCTCATGGGAAGGCCTTGATTTACCCTTTCCAGAGTACTGACATTTTTCACTCCAGGCTTTCAGCTCTGGTTGGTTTGCATTTCACAACCACATAGGAATGAAAAAGTTCAATGGTTTTGGTAAAATCTGAGCAACATTCCAGATCTAGTTTCTACAAGGCTTTTTTTTTTTTTTTTTTCCAGATCTGAAAACCCAATTCAGATCTGAGAAAAACTGAAATAAAAAACCAGCCCAGTTCAATTAATCCCTAATTTAAGATGGAAATATGGAATTAGGAATACCTTATACCTAGGCTCCGAGTAGAGGGACAGCCGAGTAGATTGACCGTCGACGTTCGTCGGGAGAGCACTGAGAGAGGAGAGCGAGAGAGAACCAGAGAGATGCAGTTAGAGAGACAGAGAGCAAGAGCGAGACCGAGAGAGAGTCAGAGAGAGAGCACTTTCTGTGTCGTGAGAGTATGAGGGAGGGAGAGAAGAAAGGAGAGAGCCGAATATGGTATCTGAAGGTTTTATCAAGTGGCTTTTTTTTTTTTTTTTTTTTCCGTTGCCTATTTTTTAGGGTCGGTAGACTGTAGTGCACACCTCACCGGTGGGCCCCAAATTCCAGTGAACTTTTTTTTACGGGGCCTATCGCTAAGGTGTTTTCAACGGGGGCCCTCGATCGCCTTAGGGTGTAGACGGCCCTGACCCTATATATAGCACTGCTGAGCGGTGAGATCCTGATAGCCGTATTTCACACTAATCTTTATCTCATACGGTCTTTTGAGGCTTCTCTCTAAGATACACGACTGTATCCTCTCTACTGATGGAATATGCAGAACACCGACCTGCAGTCTCTGGTATTGTATTCCGTTCACCTGTTATTCCTCCCCAATCGTAACCAAAGCTCTGATACCACTGTTAGGGATTAGACCCGACCCACTCACACAAATCATAGATTCACAAGCACACACCAAGCAAAACACAGAGAACACAGAATATATGTGGCTAGGCACTCACTACACCTCTGCTGTAAGAGGCCCTCATCGTGGCCTTAGATGGCACTCGGCCAAAGGCAAAATCTCCAATAACCCAATGCCTAGTATATATGCAAAATACAGTAGTAAATCCCAGAAAATCTCTCCCTACTACCGTGTATGACTAGAGAGATTTTTTCCATGCATATTAGGCATATATGCAAAATACAGTAGTAAATCCCAGAAAATCTCTCCCTACTACCGTGTATGACTAGAGAGATTTTCTCCATGCATATTCCCATTATGCAACCACGTTGGATTCCCTGGATTTTATCCTTTTCAATTGGTGCTCATATCAGTAGAGTCTTATTAGGACATATGTCATTGAATGTCGTGTCCTTATCTTATGCTTCCCAAGTTATCGGTGACTATCATACACGTAATTGGAGCCATATCTCAACATTTTCAAGACAGTTGCATGGATCTTTCCGTTATTTGTTCTCTATTCTGCAACTGGCGTTGGGGTCAATGCAACTTGCTTCTTTTACACACCTAAAATCCATTGAGATTTTTGCTCAGTCCATTATTTATCTAAACTGCATCGTCCCTCTCTTTCCCTCTGTAAAACACAACAGAGATTGTTATGAGCTTTGGGCGTCTAAGTACTTGCTGCCTAGATTTCTTCTTCAACTAAAAACAATCCTCTGCTGCTGTTTGACAGATCTGCAAACTGTTATTCAGGCAGTGATTTCTTGTTCTTAGTGGTTCTCTCACACTAGCTGCAAGGTGAGTTTTCAATCAGATCTCACCGTACCCTCTGTGAACACCATGTGGTTGCTGCTCTTTCTTATCTTTTCTAACTGTCTTGGAATCTGCAACGTTAATCGTCCCTTTTGCTTTGATCAAGAACAACCATGATTTGCTGCAACACTGTACACGCTACAACACTCTCCTCTTCCTGCTATCAGCACATCATTGGAAATATATCAGCCACCGTCCCTTTTTTATTGTTGTGCTATCGTTTCTCAATCTGACTGGCTGCTAATCAGACCTCTGCCATGTTTCTTTGCTGTATGATGATTCACAAGTTGAGTTAAAACCCATATAGTTAACAGGTACTAAAACTCATCATGTTGCACACACGTTGCTTCTACCCGTCTTTTGTTTTGCTTATGAATGTAAACACGTGAACCACTTGGGATACAGTACATAGATATCCATGACAATGGTTGGGATGGCAGAAACTCAGCCCAAATCATATGTACCCTGTACATATGGCAGGTTGTGATATCCAAAAGGCTCCCACTACAAATTCCCAAGTACCACCAACAAAAGAACAAGCTCTTTCTAGTGGGCTTCAAACATGGCTTCATGGACTTCGAACTGGGCCCATTTTTACCAAGTATTTCCAAAAATAGTCTCGGGCACTTTTCCAGGACTTTTCTTCAACTTTAACCTATTTTCTTGATTTTCTTTATTTTTCCTGCAAAACCCCAAAATCTCATTAATTATACAATATATACAAAATTCAAGAGCTAACTAATCTAAAATTCAAGGATAAAATATGTCAATTTCTTGTGTTCATCATCAATTCCGTTATTGACTTCGACTAAGTTCTGAGTTGAGACTGTGTCCATGTGTCTTGGTCCACGCCTTTGGAAGATCATCACAAGACAAATCAACTTTGAAACTCCAGAAGCAGTGAAGATTGGAATGAAATGCACCGAAGCCAAAGAAACTCCTTGATTCCAACCAAGTCAGGGAATTGGACCTATGTTAACGATGACCTAGACTTACACCTGTGTGTTTTACCTTATGATTCTTAGGATAGTTGGAATCTACACTTGTTTTGGTGAAGCTCTTATTACTTCTCAATTGTGTTCAAATATTGATGAAATGTTTATTATTAATTTGAGCACTCTTAGAGATTTCCAAATTGTCCTTGTTTACCCAAATCTGATTTGTAAAGCTCAAATTATGAGCATTTTAATGAAAGTGTACAAACAAGGCAAAACAGAGTGATTCTTGGATAAGATGAAATTTACCTTACTTGGAGAGTGTATTTGAGGCATCAAATGATCTCCAGATTTGTTAAAGTTTTTTTCATTGGATAGATCTCTCAATTCTTTTCTAACGTGCACATGAATGCCCAAATCCAAGCTCTAAAGCTCAAGATATGCTCATTTTAGTATAGGGATATGAAACTGCCAAAAACCTAGAGCGAGTCGTTGCTCCTGGAGACATGTCGCCCAATCTGTGCATTTGTAAATGTTTTCTATTCCCTGATAAGAGCGAGCGACCTGTCCTTGGGAGAGGTTGACCGGTATTGCACATAAAATTCAGATTTGGGGTTTTTAGTGTGTTTCCAATGAGTATTTCTCGTCATAAATGCTCTCCAACGATTATTTCTTCAAAATGCCTATAAATACATGGCATTGGGGCATTCTAAAGATTGATTCCCTTTGAGCAAAACTTTTGCTAACAATTGTCTACCTTCCAGACATTCTAGGAGCTCAAATATTCTTAAGTTAAATCTCATTAGCTCTTAATCTCTCTTATTCACAATCAAAGCAATTCATAAGGTAAATCTAAGCATTCAAGGCTTATCATTGATTGTGTAATTTCAGAAGAACCTATAGGGTCAAACTTACTCATAGCAAAACCTCTAGATACCCTAGACCTCTTCAAACCTTCTTGGTTGAGCATCATCAAGTGAACTTCAACAAGCCAAAAGGAAGAGGAATTTCAAGAATGCACCAAAAAGCTACATCAAACATCTTGAGGCGAGTGTTCTTGGTAAGAGTCTCAAAACTCTACTTTATATCATTAGTGAGATTTGTGCAAAGGGTTGGTGTAACCCTAGTAAAATCCAAGAGAAGTGTTCTCTTGGTTTTATATTCTTATAAGGGTTGGTGTAACCCTATCGATTTTCAAGAGAGGTGCTCCATTATCACCTGACTCAACCCATAATGATATTATCCTCTTTGGGTCTATGGACCCTCAAGGTTTTGCTTTGGGCCCAACCCACTTGGCCAAGCCCAAAAGGTCTCATTATGGGAAGATGTTCCCCTCTCTTAAAATCCTCCATCACCCCAGCTAGCTGGGGTGATGTGAGGCTTTTCCCACACGCCCAACTTCAGCTGGGTGGGTGTTACATGTTCTATTGTATTCACGGTTTGATCTTCACCGATGAAGAAAATCATAGGTTGTAACGGTACGATCTCTACTCGTGAAAGAGATCAAGGGCTGTATTTTGTGGAATCCTCAAGTGGTGTACTTGAGGCGTAGATGTGGAAATGTTGCCGAACAACATAAAAATCTTTGTGTCGTTACTCTTCCATCCCATCTGTAGAAATATGAATCATACACCACCAATCATCATAACACAGGATTTACGTGGAAAACCCATAAGGGAAAAAAACCACGAGAGAAAGAGAGTATATTATTTCACTGTATTTTTTCTATATACATCAGATACATATTTATAAGAGAAAATACAAGTATGAGTTCTATTTAGGACTCTGAGATCTAATGGAGTTAGGACTCTGAGACCTAATGGAGTTAGGACTCAGAGTCCTACTCATCCTCTCTTTTCTATTTCAACACTCCCCGTCAAGTAGGTGCGAAAATATCGATTGAGCCCAACTTAGACAAAATATCTTGGAATTTAACAGCGGAGAGACTTTTTGTGAAGATATCTGCTAATTGTTGATCACTGCGAACAAAAGGAGTAGAAATAACATTAGCTTGCAAATTTTCTCGAACAAAATGACAATCCACCTCAATGTGTTTGGTTCTCTCATGAAACACCGGATTTGAAGCAATGTGAATGACAGCTTGATTATCACAAAACATTTGCATTGGCAGATTAGAACCAAAACCCAAATCTTGTAATAAGGACCGAAGCCAAATAACTTCACTGGTGGTTAAGGCCATTGCACGATATTCTGCTTCTGCACTTGATCTTACAACAACACTCTGTTTTTTACTTTTCCAAGTTACCAGATTACCTCCCACAAAAGTACAATATCCTGTTGTAGATCGCCGATCAATCGGACAACCTGCCCAATCAGCATCAGTGTAAGCAATAATGAAACTATTTCCATTCTTCCGCATCCATATTCCCCTTCCTGGAGAACCCTTCAGATATTGTAAAATTCGATTAACAACATTCATGTGAGTAACTGTAGGTGCATGCATAAATCTGCTGACTAGACCGACTGCATAGGAAATATCTGGCCTAGTGATCGTAAGATAAATCAATCGACCAACCAACCTTTGAAACTAACCAATATCAGATAACAATTCTCCATCATTATCAAGCTTACCTCCACTGTCAATTGGAGTATCTGATGGTTTAACTCCCATCTTTCCAATATCCTGCAACAGGTCCAGCACATATTTTCTTTGATTAAGAAATATGCCCTTCTTTGAGTAGGCAACTTCTAATCCAAGAAATACTTTAACACTCCCAGATCTTTGATGGCAAATCTCTTGTGCAGTAGAGTCTTAAGCCTTGTAATTTCATTTTTGTCATCACCTGTGATCACTATATCATCAACATATACTAAAACAACAGTTGTACCACACATACCTTTTTTTACAAACAACGAAGAATCAGCCGCACTCCTTTTAAGTCCATTACTCATGAGAACAGAACTGAGCTTAGCATACCACGCACGGGGAGATTGCTTAAGTCCATATATGGCCTTTTTCAACTTGCACACAAATCCAACTTTGGATTCTTGTGAATGTCCTGGTGGAACACTCATATACACCTCTTCTTCTAGGTCACCATGCAAGAAAGCATTTTTTACATCCATCTGAGATAATTTCCAACCCTGATTTGCTGCTAACGAGAGAATCACTCGAAAAGTGTTCATCTTTGCAACAGGTGCAAAAGTCTCTGTGTAATCTTCTCCATATGTTTGTGTAAAACCTCTGGCAACTAGTCTTGCCTTGTGTCGTTCCACAGTTCCATCACTTTTATATTTGATTTTGTATATCCAACGACACCCAACTGTCTTCTTTTCGATAGGTAATTTGACTATATTCCAAGTTTTATTATCATCAAATGCTTGCAATTCTTCTTTCATTGCCTGTCGCCAAACAGATATGGAATTAGCTTCACGAAATGTCTTTGGTTCTTGTTCACTGGACATTGCACTCAAGAAGGCCAAATGAGACGGAGTAACATTATCATATGTCAGAGAAGCCTCCATTGGGTATGATACAGTATGGTAAGTGAAGAAATCTTTCATTCCTTTTAGAGGACGAGTCTCTCTACTCGATCTCCGTAATGGAAGGGGAGGAGCCGGTATGTCAGTTGTTGGAGAAATCGGCTGAATTACTGCAGATGTAGTCTCAGTAGAAGCTGTCGGTATTTCAATTGATGCAGACAGTGGTTGGTTATTTGGAGATATAATCACCGTATTTCTGCTACAAGAGACATCATCAGTTACAGTAGGAAGAGGTACCAAATCAGATAAGTTCTCCCCCTTGGACCGATTCCCAGAATCACTATGAACTGAGAAATACACTTCAGATTCAGCGAAGCGTACATCACGGGAGACAATGAGCTTGCGAGATGCTGGGTCATAACAAATGTACCCTTTCTGTGATGAAGAATAGCCTAAAAAAACACACCTGACGGATCTGGCATCTAACTTGTCACGATGAAGAGGTTGGCGGTGTACATAACAGACACACCCAAACACATGCAGATGCGACAAAACAAGCTTTCTATTCTTCAGCATTTCCAATGGTGATTTAAAATTGTTAACCCGACTAGGAAGTCGATTAATCAAATAGATGGCCGTCAGAACACCATGAGACCAGTACTGCTTAGGAATATTCATTTGAAACATAAGAGCTCGTGCAGTTTCTAAGATGTGACGGTTTTTCCGTTCTGACACACCATTCTGTTGTGGTGTACCCACACAGCTAGTTTGATGAATGATGCCTTGGCTATGAAAATATTCGGCGAAATTAGCATTGACATATTCAGAGCGAAAAATTTTCACCTTGGCATGAAATTGGGTAGTGATCATGTTGTGAAAGGCTTTGAAAGTAAGGAACACCTCATTCTTAGATTTGAGTAAGTACAATCATGTAACACGAGTACAATCATCAATAAATAAAACAAAATATTTATAACCATCATAAGAAGCAACTGGAGTACTCCATACATCAGAATGAATCAAATCAAAACGTTCAACAAATTTAGAACTAGAAGAAACAAATGGTAAACGAGTTTGTTTAGAAAATTGAGAGACATCACAAACACTAGACGGAACAGAAACAGAAGGAAAAAGATAAGACAAAATACGAGTTGAAGGATGTCCAAGCCGTTGGTGCAGGATGCGACTCTCTACTAAGTTCGTGGCTTGGTAGGCCTTAGTAGGTGAATGTAGCAAGTATAACCCATTGGAATACATGCCTTTACCAATTGTCCTCTTGGAAGTTCGATCCTGAAAGACAACAGAGTTAGGAGAAAAAATGACATCACAGTTCAAAGCATTAGTAATTTTTCCAACAGATAAGAGTTGAGTTGGAAAAGAAGGCACAACAAGAGCAGTAGAAGAGACGCTATTTGAGAAAAAATCAATTTGACCACTTCCGGCCACAGGAACCACAGTGCCATTGGCTAGATAAACATCATGTTTACGAGATGATGGTGAAAAATCAGACACTGAAGAGGGAGAATTAGCCATATGATCAGTAGCACCAGAATCAATAACCTACGAATGACCAGTACAATGGGAAGCAAGAGAAGCATGAATGGTACCTGCTGTATGAGACGAGGAAGACGGATTTGTAGAGGGCAAAGATTGACGGAGATCGCATAGGATGTGACTCAACTGATCCAGAGTGGTGGAAGTATCTGCGACATTAGCCTTGGCTCTCCTTTTTGCTTCAAAGTTTGGTTTGAGATGAGGATGTAACAACCAACAACGTTCTTTGGAGTGCCCAACCTTGCGACAATGATCACAACGAAAAATGTCCCGTCGACCTTTATTTGGAACCTGAACCTTCTTCTTCTCAGACTCAAAGGAGGGTCGGCGCTCATTTTTATGAGTCACAAATGCACTGGAGGAGTGCTCAGAGGATGGAGGAAGAGTAGCATGCATAGTTTCTTGTCGCGTTTCTTCGCGTTGAATAGTAGCACAAATAGCGAGCCAAGAGGGCAGCGGATCAGTCATAAGGATGTTACTCCGCAAATATTCATATTTTGGCCCCAGAGCCCGAAGCAAAGAGAAAACTTGGTCCTCTTCATCTCGGTGCAAAAGAGTCTGTGCATCAGTGGTATGAGGACGATACAAATGTAACTCATCCCATAGCCTTTTCATATGACCAGTAAGATCGCAAAATTTTTGTTCGCCCTGTAGCGCAGTCGCAATCTCATTTTGAATCTGAAACACTCGAGCAATATTATTTCGACTACCATAAATACCTGTCACAGAATCCTATAATTCCTTTGCAGAATCGGAGAATGTAAAAATTCCAGCAATTTGGGGTTCCATAGAATTAAGAAGCCATGATCGAACCAGTTGATCAGTAGATAGCCAATTATCATAAGCAGAGTCAGTATCGGGGTCTTCTGAAGTAGTAGCTGAGGCTTTAGATGCGGAGGCAGGTGCAGGAGGCACAATCTTGCCATTGATAAACCCCAACTTTTTCTTACTACCAAGAGATAAGTGAACAGCTCGAGACCAGAGAACATAGTTATTTGAATTCAAGAGAACAGACGAAAGTTTCAGACTGGGATTGTAGTCGCAGTCACCCATTGAGATTTTTTTTTTTTGGTCTTTCTTTCTTCTAGCTGTGAGACTGTTGGTCTCAAGACCGCACAGGAAAGCTCAGATTTGAGAAAAACGAGATGGTAACACCTCTGCCTGTGACTGCCGTGTGATGTCCCTCGAACTGTTTGGCAAATCAGAGCTGGAAATGGCTTTTTCTTTTTTTTTTCTTCCTTCCGAGAAAACCAGAAGATCTCTCTGCAGTTTTTTTTTACTCCCTCAGGTCTGAAGCCTGAGTTCTAAAAAAAAAAAAAAAAAACGTAGCACTTCCAGCAAGTCCAGAGAGACCGCTCGGCCTGTGCCACGGACAGTACGAACGGCGGCAGATCTGGAAAACCAGAGCAGAGCGGCTGGGCAATAGCAGCAGCAGCCTACCGTCGGATGCAGGCAGGAGACGTCGGAACTGTAGAGAGAGCCCGACTGGAAGAGTTGCCGATGAGGGCCTCAGACGGAAGATAGCTGGGCAGATTTGAAGCAGAGACGCCGGAGCAATGGGCGGAATCAGATCGGAGCCGAGGCAAACAGCTACGGCTGGCGGAGGAGGCGCACGGTCTCAAGGAAGCTGCAGCAATGGCAGCCAGAATAGATTTGAGACGGCCCGGAGAACAGAGTAGCCGCCCTTTGTCGGAGACAGAGCAGATCTGAAACACAAACAGCAGCGATGAAGGCTGGCCGGAGTTGCAGGTGATGAACTGGCCCCGAATCAAGTGAGACACCGCCTGTAACAGAGGTCGGCGATGGGCGGAAGCTGCAATGCCCGGTATAGCTAAAAAACATAGAGCTGGAAACACAAGAAGAGCAGATCTGAAAATACAGATCAGGAATGGTCTGGCTGCTGTGAAACACCCAACTGATCCGGCGAGATCTGTAAACTGCAGTAGTGAAGACGCAGATCCAGCGAGAATCAAAGCTGCGAGCGCGAGGAAGAATGCCCAATGGCGATGGCTTTGCAGATCTCAGATCAGAGAGAAAAAAAAAAAAACACAAATCCAGGTCTGAGGGAACCCAGATCCGATCGGTGATGTAGTCGCTGACTTCTGCCGGACACCCAGATGTTCAACCAGATCTCGATCGGCAACGGTATACAGATATGTGATGAACCGTCAGAGCCTGCAATAGCCGTGAGAGCTGCAGTGGCCGTGAGTTACTAGTGAGTGGAGAGATTGGATCTGCCGAAGATTAGGTCCAGAAACTCGATTGCAAAGTCGATCGAATTAAGTCGAGCGAAAAACAAACCCTTTAGATCGATTAGACTGATACCATGTAGAAATATGAATCATACACCACCAATCATCATAACACAGGATTTACGTGGAAAACCCATAAGGGAAAAAAACCACGAGAGAAAGAGAGTATATTATTTCACTGTATTTTTTCTATATACATCAGATACATATTTATAAGAGAAAATACAAGTATGAGTTCTATTTAGGACTCTGAGATCTAATGGAGTTAGGACTCTGAGACCTAATGGAGTTAGGACTCAGAGTCCTACTCATCCTCTCTTTTCTATTTCAACACCTTCTCATCTTCTCTTATTACTTGTGCATGTGTTTTATCTCCTATCTTTGCTGCACACTTAATTTGTGAGAATTTGTTGATGCATCTTAATTAAAATGGTTAATTAATCTTGTTTGTATCTTGAACTAGAAGATAAATTGGATAAATTTGAAAAGACCAACTTCTAAGTGACCAAAGATTTTAAGAAAGATCAAAATTCCCACATTGGTCCTATTCAACCCCCACAACCCCCCCCCCCAAGTTTGACCAACAAATGGTATATAGTATAATTTGAGTTTAATCTGTTTAATTAGAGGCCTTTCCTTTTTATCATAATAGCTCGCTCTCTCTCTCTCTATATATAACGGTAACAAAGAAAAATTATATTAATAATAAAAAGATATAAATGATGGTGTCGATGGGTCTAAGAGGCATAAACCCGAATAGAGCGAAAAAAAGAAAAGGTTAAAGTACAAAAATCAAATAAATCCCTCAATAAAAATAAAAGCTCCATCTCCCAATAAATCTCATTGATAAAACACGCCAATAGTATTGGAATCTACTCCGTTCTTGGTAAAGAAGTCAGTGACTCCGTTTGCATATCTCCTGACCACCACAAAAGAAATCTCCCTTCCAGGACACAATGCTCTTATTTCTCTCACTATTATGATCGGTTCCCATGGAGGTTTTTTTAATCTTGCCGTCCACTTAATCCAATTTGTAGAGTCCCTTTTACTGATCAATTTTTCCCTTCACATAAGAGACCAAATGGACAAAGCTTTCCTAATACTGATAATTTCTACCTCGTTTGAATCTGTCCATCCTATGGATTTAGAAAAGAGTACAAACGTCCTACTAGCCTAATCGCGCAACGCTCCCCCAATGCTTGCCAAGACTGATTTTCCTCTTGTTGTCCCATCGACATTGAATTTATATATATCTACTTGAGGGGGATGCCATGAGATTTGTGCCCTGGCTTTTAGATTTATTTAACGTCAAAATTCAGCTTCATCTGTTATATATATATAGATATGTAAATCAAGAAAAATCCTTAAATTGAGGACATTAATCTATAAAGAAATGAAATGAGAAGATGGGTTGACTGACGGTGACATGAGATACAATGGTCACAGTGTTATACAAAGAGGACCCCGCAACAAGAGAGTTCCCCGAAGTAAAAAAATAGTAATAAGATTTTAGAAAAATTGATCAAATTAAATGAAAATAAAATTTTTATATTCATTTATTACTAAAATTCAGCATCATCTGATATTTTTATCACATGGTAAAAAGTCGTTAGTTAGATTATGTAGGTTTAAACTAATTAAATAGTTAGCACCCATTCATTTTATAATTTTATATTAATTTAATAAAATATTGTATTATCTACTATTATTTAGTGTATTCTATGTACACATCTATATTTTAGAATTCTCATTTTAGAAGTAAGTTTGAAGAAATTTAATAAATATTTAGTTGTGTCAGAAAAACACGAATCTGACATAAGTGAGTCACGATTATTTTAGAATCAAAATTGAATATAAAAATATTTAATATTTGATTGAATCTATGATTCTACCAAACAAAAATAGAGAATAGAGATGATAGAAGCGTCAATACAATAAAAAATTCCTACTTAAAATTGCAATGGTCGATTCGGAGAGAGTTTTATCTAATAGTCTTTTTTATTTAATTTAAATTAAGTGATTATGTTACGCCCCGAACCCGGGACACGACTTAAATTAAGGAGAAAACAAAAAAAATCTCTAACTATCCACTTTTTGTCATTCCTCTCAACTTTTAGTTTTTTATGTTCAATCTTCTCACTAGACATTTTTCAAAAACGGGAAATTCTATCAAAATTTCGGCAGAGTTTTGTTTGCATTTTGAACTTTCTAAAAATTTATAAAATCTGATTTAAACCTGTATTGAGCACTACCATAATCCATCAATCGCATAGATTCATCATAGTCTTCTGTCCCCTCCAACACCAATTGCTTCAATGAAAATGTCTACATCTCCATACACCCAACCATTAAAATTAATTTTAACTAACTGGGGCCTCTAACACCCATTAATATAGTTCGATAACATTAAATTGAATAAAAAATATCACTATCTAATCACATAACATCACTAATTTGAAACATTCATAATAATACTAGATTCTTAAAGTGAGGGATAATCCTTCTAGATTCGGTTTCTTATGACTTCTTGGGGATTTCGCAAGTACATTCTCAGGGCTGCGGTCCTAAAATGGTAAAGGAGTGAGCTACACATGCCCCATAGAAAGAATAAACTCATTCATAAAAAATTCCAAGTCGGTTATGCGTAAAAGTAAACATAGGCATATGTAGATACATACATGCATCCATTAGGACCCAATGCCGTGTTCGAGAGCTCTAATCTCCGGTCATGACAATCGCCTTGGACTATGAGAATCGAGTACACCCTGCACAAGCGGCACTCTGATCGGATTTGGGGTCTTTCACCCAATGCCAAATTCAAGAACTCTAATTCCCAATCACGCCGACTACCTTGGATTATGAAAACCAAGTACACCTCGCATGTACAATGTCTTGAATTTTGAAAATTGAGCACACCTCACATATACGAGTACACTCGCATATGCAACCCTTGGACTATGGTACTGAGTATCCCTCGCATGTACAGAGCAGGCGACGCCCTGCATATACAACGTCTCAGATTTTGGGAACTGAGAACACCTCATAATACAAGTACGCTCGCATATGCAACCCTCGGACTAAGGTACCGAGTACCCTCGTGCACATACAGTCTTATTAGGTTCCGGGTCTTTAACCCAAAGAAGGGTAAGGCATAAGCACACCTTAGCAACATGATTACAGACCGCTAAAGTAGGCCCTAAGTTTCCCTAGGTCTCAAAAAAAAAAAATCTAATTTAAAGTTTTTGAACTACATTCAATAGATTTAAAATATAGAAATTGTCACGTCTCGACCTTTGGGCAAAGCATAGGCCACGTGTGAAAGAACACGTGTTGAGCCACATGGCATGAGCCACATATGTGTCGAAAAGAAACCTATTTTGAAGTAATGTAGTGTTGATGAATGAACGAAAGACCAATGTGTCGCTTGATGAATGTGTGCAATTCTATATGCTTGGTAAAAGACTTGAATACTCGAGAATGGCAAGATTAAGGAAATTGTTGGGTTGTGTTAAATGGCTTGCTTGATCATGTTAATACATTTTGATTATTTGTTGGTGGACTTGGGAATGAGGATTCTAAGAGTTTTTATTTGATTTCTTATGATGATTAATTGATATGGATATTTTCGGACTAACCACTTATCTTATAAATCCTAGTACTCTCTCCGTTCCATTTTAGTTGTCTCGTTTGAAACATTTGTATTTTTTAAGGAACTCTTTATATAAGGCTAGCATTCCATATGATCTCATCAATTTTCAACACATTTTATGCTACTCCAATGTAAATGAGACAACTATTTTATGACAATCCCAAAATCCATATAAGATAACTAAATTGGGATAGAGGGAGTATTATTTTGCTTGTTTCCTACTTACGCTTGGTAAGGCTCACTCTTTTATAACTTTCATGAAATAATCACGAGGAGACTCAGTACAAACCTTCGGAGCTTTCTTAAAAAGTCGGGCTTAGGCCGACTTTTGCTTGCTCATGTGATTTGAGATTAGTTATTGGGTTACTCTACCCTTGAGAGAGAGATTTGTAAGGGTTTATTGTCCACCTTTTAAGGAGAATAAGTTACTTAAATCTCAAGTAAATTACTTGAGTCGTGGACGTAGACGAATTTTCTGAACCACGTAAAAATTCTCCTTGTTATATCTTATCCCATCTCTTCTCACATTCTCTCTATACGTTGTGCATATTACATACATAGCAAACATCTTGTGCGCACGCACTTGTCAGAATCATTTATTGATTTGGATAGAACATTCTCATTGATTTGTGACTTATTTAGAAATCCTTAAAATTGTCCCATAAATTGAATTAACCATAAAACAGAGATATTGATAATTGACCAATAGTTTCTAGAAAATTAAAATTTTGCAGTAGTCCTACCCTTCTTAGGGACAACAAGGGATCTCTCTCTATGGCAAACAGTGGTACAAGGCCTGGTCAAACCTAACATGGTGACACCTAATACGTTTGAACATGGTGAAGGTAGGCCACAGTCTAGTCTAAGGTTCTCTTGGTTGTTGGACAATACAACGGCTTAATCTAAGCTAATTGTGTAATGCTTGAAAAATAATTTAAAATCATTAGAAATTCAAGCACTTAAAAACATTACTTCATTGTTCATTCATTCATTCTAGATGATCATTATGGAATGGCATGACCATGCTTAGAACTTCCTAATGAATACATAAGTTGCAAGGTTTAAAAACTAGAAGAAAACAATTTCAAAAAAATTAAAACAAAATACAAAAGTTTGAGATTAAAAAATAATTTAGAGTCATAACTATAGAGCTTTAACATAAATGATTGAATCAGGGTAATTTCTTTGAGGTATCACACTCATTGATTAGACGTTTTTAATAAATTCATCACATTAGGCCAAAGTGGACCCCATAATATGCAAAGCTTTAAGAATTAAAAAAAATCACGTAGGTATAATTTACAGAGTTCAAAAACATGTATTCATTGCGGCCCTTTTCTGCCGTAATAAAAACGTTAACAATAATGCACGACATTTTTTGAGTGATTGAGATGTCATCGTTGGTGTCTATAGCGCCGTGCATCATGAGAAAGTAAAACAAGGTGTTGCGCATCATTGGGGGTGATTGACGGGCCGCGCGTGCCCAACGCATTGATAAAGTGTTCGATTCTGGTAGTACTCGGCGCTTCTTTCGTGGTCGTACAACATGCAAAGTCGGACATAGATTCCTTTGCGATGGGGTACCTCTATGGTTCTAAAAGATTGGAAGGCTCCCTCTGTCGAATGGGGGCAATTTAGTAAAAAATATGTCCGATTTAACGCTCTAAGCACGATTTGCAAAAATAGGGTCGGTGAATGAATTGGAGAACTTTACAGGTTTTTCCAATGAAAAATCCCCAAAAAAGATATTTTATTAACATCAACTATAAAATATTTAATTACTATAATTTGATGTATGTAGATCTAATCAATCCATTTAAAATAGTCAGATTAAGTTTTAATTTAAACTTCAATATGTCGAATCAACTCATTTAATAAATAGGGATGTCACGTAGGATTGGTAATTTTTTACCTAACCCATGAACCCACCTAAGTAACCAAAAAACCAAAGTTCTGGTAAAAAAATAAAATTGTCCGAACCTGACTTGTCCCAAATAAATTCAAGTTGGATTGTGTAGAGGGTTCCAACCCAAACCCGACCCATATTGAATTTAAACTAATATTTGACTATTTTATTCATTTTTCACCTATTATTCTATACCATGTACCCACTCAAGTTATATATATATATATATATATATATATATATATATATATATATATATATATATCAGCCCATTGGTTAACTTTTCCACTTGGAGCAGACACTTGGAAAGAAAATATTTAAAATAGGTAAAAAAATATTTAAAAAATCAAGAAAAATCCTTCATAATATAATGTAAAGGTCAATTGGGGATTAAAATTTGTAAAATGGATGGAATTTTATATTTAAAAAAATTATAGAACCACATTTGGTGTAGGTCACATTTAATTAGCATAAAAACAAAAAATTAATAGTTAACCCTAATTTCAGTACTCATAGTCCATACAACCTAAATAGGTTGAGTCAACTCCAGCCATTTATTATATGATTGACAACTAATCCAACCTATATATTAAATATGACTCAACCAGACTTGACCTGTTTATTTATGTGCAAGGTTTTTTTTTAATGTATGTTATAGTGACAAATAAATGGAGGAAAAGTTGTAGATAGAGCATCGTTCCGTATCAAGCTAGTTTTTTTAGAAAAAAATATTAGAATTAGAATTTATTTTCTCATTGAAATTATTTTTTTAGAAAACAATGAATGTGTTAAAGGATTAAGATAATTTGAAGTTATTAAAATTTGGAGATGGCTTTACTTGTAAATCAGAATAATTCTTTTTAGGCCTCACATTCATGTTGAGGCTTTCCTAATGGAACCATCATATTTACATGAAGTGGAGCCAAGATATATACAAATTAACAAAAGTTAGATATTAAAGAAAGGCGGGCCATACAGACACCTGGTTTTTCTGCCTATACACACCCGATTTCAAAAAATTGAATGAAATTACCATTCTACCCCTCCGTGTTCTATCATTTGAACGAATTGTCAGTCCGTTGGGATGAATATACTCGTCTGAACGAATTGTCAGTTTAAGTTATGTTCGTTCGAGCGAATATACTCATCCGAACGAACAGATCAGTGTAATTTCAGTTCATTCGGATGAGTATACTCATTCCAACGAATAGAACAATACAATTTCAGTTCGTTCGGACGAATGAACTTATATATGTTCATTCGTTTGAATGATCAGTTTGAATCATTCGAACGAATAAACATATATAATCGTTCGAATAATCAGTTTGGATATACCCTAAAAATAGTATGTTCCTTTGATGAGTAAATAATGTGATATGGTAAATGTCAAAAAATGCTGGAGTAAATATGGTGCACAAGACACACAATGTGACATGGTAAATGTCAAAGAATGCTGGAGTAAATGTGGTGCACAAGACATACAATGGAGAGCTAGTTCTAGAGATACCAAGTATCAGTCAGCAATTCCTCAAAGTAATTTTGGCAACTCCTGCAGTATAGGTTCTTTGTGTGCTATTTCGGATTCTTGAAAAAGGAAAGCAATGCCATGTGTGCTGGCAGATCTCAAAACAAAGCAGCTGAATATGGGAATGCATCCAAAACATGGCCCAAGTCTGAAGATGACAAACTTAAGGAATATATGGATGCAGTAAAAATATGGGCCAAGTCTGAAGGGACAAACTTAAAGAATATGGGGATGCAGCCAAAACATGAGCCAAGTCTGAAGAGGATAAGCTTGAGGAAGTGAATGAGAAGGCACATTCGTTCGAATGATTCTAAGTGATCATTCGAACGAATGAACATATATAAGTTCACTCTTCTGAACGAACACATCAGTGTATTGCAGTTCGTTAGGATGTAAACGAACTGAAATTACACTTACAGTTCGTTCGGATGAGTATATTCATTCGAATGAACTGATAATTCGTTCGGATGATAGAACATAGAGGGGTAGAATGGTAATTTCATCCGATTTTTTGAAATTGGGTGTGTAGAGGCAGATTTGTCGGGTTCCTATATGGGGCACCTAAAAAAGATAGTGATTTAAACACTATTTAATTGATGAAAAGTACAATGAGTGTCCCTTTTTATCTAAAATTGGAGCGCCCAATCACAATGCTTGAAAATTAATTTGAAATCATTAGAATTTCAAGCACTTAAAAAATCACTTCATAGTTCATTCATCCATTTTAGATGATCATTATGGAGTGCCATGATCATGCTTAGAACTTCCTTATGAATACATGAGTTGCAAGGTTTAAAAATTAAAAGAAAACAATTTCAAACATTGACAATATCAAAAGAATCAACACATAAAATACAAAAGTTTTAGATTAAAAAATAATTTAGAGTCATAACAGTAGAGCTTTAAACATAAATGATTGAATTAATATAATTTACTTTATTAATTCATAGTAATTGATTAGACATTTTTAATAAATTCATCACATTAGGTCAAAGTGGACCCCATAATATGCAAAGCTTTAAGAATTAAAAAAAAAAAATAATTAAAGTCAGCATAATTTACAGAGTTTATAAACATGAATTCATTGTTTTAAATGAAGAATACTTTTTTGTGAGACTCACTTTTATTTTTTTAAATCTTTCAAAATGACTATGACATTAGATCGTAACAGACTCTACACTAGAATGTAAGATAATGAGTCAAAGTTATTAGATTTTATAATTCTAATTTTATACATAGGGGCTCTTGCACACTCTGGTGGAGCCACCACCGAGTCTTGTCTTGTGTGTGATCGGATCTCGATCTTAGAAAATTTTATTAATTAATTTTTAAAATAAAATTTGATTTTATTTATTTGTTTAAAAGTTGTAAGTGAAAGTTCACATCAACTTTTAAAATAATAATTTATAATCAATAATTTTTCCATTATATAGTTCCCTTGCTCACAATATAATTAGTTTAAAAATTAAATTATTGTAAAATTTGATTTCATTTCAAATTAAATTAAGCATTTAACTTTTATAAATAGTTAAGGTTGTATAATTTTAAAATTATATTTAAAGTGATCTATTGTAGTTTCTTTCATATGACATTTTTATATAAATATAGGTCCTTTTTATCTAACTCATCTTAACAAAACAAAGAAAGTTCCATAAGGCTGTTCTTAGTTCTTACTAATTTCCAAATAAAAAGAAAAATGCAATTCCATTTCATGCTTAATTCACCCACTATAACCAGTCACCCTCACACGTGCCGTCGTGTGTAAGAGAAATATAGTAGAAAAAGCTGGAGACCCAAAACTAGGGCTGAAACTCGGGTCGGGCGGGCCGGGTTTTGACAAACCCAGCACTAACCCATGTCAAAAAAATTTGAACCCGACCCGACCCGACCCGAATTGCAAACCCGAGTATGTCAACCCAACCCGACCCGAATTGCTAATACTCTCAACCCGAGAGTTGACCCGACCCGACCCGAGATAGCCCGATTTAGCCCGATTTTTTAAAGAGGGGAAGAGGAAGAGGAAGCGGAAGAGGTGGATATCGGTTTTCAAAAGAGGAGAAACGGAAGTGGAAGGGGTGTAGGGTTTTATTTAAGTCATGAATTCGGGTCGGATTTTTCCAGATCGAGTTTTTTTGGGTCGGGTCGGGTCGGGTCGGGTCAAAGTTTAAATTCTTCAGCCCAACCCGACCCGAATTTCAGTCGGGTTTTTTTTTCCTAACCCAACCCGACCCGAGTTTACAAGTTCTATAACCCAGCCCACACTATTTTCGGGTCTGGTCAGTCGGGTCGGGCCAAAACCCAACCCAAGTTTCACCCCCACCCAAAACTTACTTCTGGTCTTGATCCAAAATCCCTTCTCTATATCTCCAACGGCTGAAGGGATAGAAGCGGCCTCAACGGCTCGATAACGACAGCCTCCAACGGCTATGAGGGCGATAATGACAGCCAGCTATCACAACTTCAACGGGTGTCTCTAACGGCTATCCGAACGTTACCCAGCCCTCCTCCAACGGCTATCTACGTTCCATTTCAACCGTTATCTCGCCTCTCTCTATATATATTTTAATTTGCAAAAGTTTTTCACTTTGGAATTTCGAATTCTGAAATACACTTTTTCTCTGAAGATTTTTTTCTGCAATTCTGAAGTTCTGCCCTCTATCTGTGAAAGAATTCTGAAATAGATTTCCCTCTTTCTGTGAAGAATAAACTGTGAAGATTTCTTTCTTGGATTCTGAAGTGTTCTGATTTTCCTCTGAAAGAGTTCTGGTTTCCCTCTTTCTTCTCTGTTTTCATAAGATTCTGAGAGAGATTGAGAGATGGGAAGGAAAAAGATTGAGGTTGTCGAAATTCAAGATCATAAAAAGCGGCATGTATCTTTCAGCAAGAGGCGCGCTGGGCTTTTCAAGAAAGCCAAGGAGCTTTCCACATTTTGCAGTGCTGATGTTGCTGTGCTCGTCTTCTCTGCTGCTGGAAATTTATACATCTCTAACAGTCCTCAAAGTACCAAAACGATCATCCACCGTTACCTTGCAAAGTCTGGTGATTCTTCTCTCGCTGTCGACAAACACCAGCTGCTGGACAACAAACGAAGCCATGTTGATGTAGAGGAGAAGAAGATCCAATTGGGCGATGCCATGGAGTGGATGGACGTTGAAGCCATCAGTGATTTGGATGAATTGGAGAACGTGCAGAAACTTGTGAACAAGAGGAGGGAGATGCTGCTGGCCCAAGCCAAACAACAGCCCTTCAGTAGTCCATCACAAGAAATGATGGATCCTGTTCTTGATTAGGATTTTACAAGAGCAATGCTGGATCTTTCTCAGATTTCATCTGATTTTGTTCCTTATTCTTGATTTTTCCCATTTTTTTTTATCAGGTTTGATCTGTTAAGTCTTTGACTATATTCTTTGATGTGGTTGAAACAGTAAATCATCGTTTACTGTTTCACTTCAAAAGTTCTGTAATTTTGTTTTTTTTTTTTTTTTTGGAAGAAAGCTTAAACCAGTTGATTTTCATTCATCAACAATTAATAATATTTTTTTTTTATTCTTTTTTATTTTTTTGTGAATATCTTCCTTCTACTTTGTTGTGGTTGATAGTGATGTAAATATAGTCTCTTCCTTTTTGTACATAAATTTCATTCAATCCCCCAATTTGATATTTTGACTAGCTTGTCTTGATCAGTGTGCACAATCTTTCATAGAGACATGTCTGCAGCATGCTTTTTTTACCTCAATGCTCCTGATCAGAGCCATCCAAAATGTATTCTTTTGGATGCATTCCCGTATTCTGGCAGTAGATTTTAACTCTTATCCATGTGCAATGGTAAATGCCATCTAATTTACTTGTTAAGTTAGCCAAATACTTCAATGTTGGAGTACAACCCAGTTATATATTGAAATGTAGTAAATTTGCTTCTGCTGTGGGCAGCAAGTCTTAAATTTCTAGAAAATTGGGCTTCCTAGATGGCTTTTAATTTTTCAGACTCTTGTCACATTCCACATGTCTGCACCCATTAAAGGTTTCCTAGTTTTGATGATAAACAAATACTAACAAGTTAGTTTGTATTTCATCTGATTATGTTATTATATCTGTCTTCTCCGTTTTTCTATATGTTTTTCTAGTTTTGACATCTTATAATCTTTCTTTCAGACTAGGACACTAGTTTCATGTTTTGACAGGTTTTATTGGAGTAAAACTTATATAACTTGGATGACTGGTCTTAGAATCAAGTAGAATAGATCTCAAAAGACCTCATATTCTATAAAATAGTGAAGACCACATAAGTTTTGCAAATTAAATAGAATAGGTCATGAAGAATGAATTTTTCTAAGAAAAAATCTTTATATAATTGATGTAAGCCAGCCATTATTATCTATGCCTCCCTTCAGTTGTTATGAGGTCTACGTGAGATCTTCAGTGTAGGAGAAGAATTCATCATCCATTCCTTGTTTCTTGTTTGAGGACTTCCAAAATCAAGGAAAAAAGTGCAATGACGTTGATGTAGCTGTTGCTAGCATCCACGGTCTTGAAGGAGGATTGAATTGTCTTTACAAGGCTTTGATCAAAACAAGGGGTCTCCCTTCTCAACATCCTCAACCACTAGGACATGATCAATTTCTAAATGATGATTTTCCTACATTCACCAATGTCCCACTGGCATAAAAAAATTGAAGGCAACGCCAACGGATTTTTCTTGTACATCCTTATACACAATTGAGGCATTCATGTACCATGTCATTTGGTATCAATTCAATATATATATTCAATTCCACTCCCCTTTCTCTCATCTCTCATATAGTCGTTCTCGGATTGAATGTATATAGAGTGATAGCTAATGCTATTATGCAATCCAACAGTGCAATATCATTGAAGTAAAACTTACATAACATGGACAATAGAATTGACATATTTTGAACAATTAAAATCCACACAGATGGACCAAAGTATCTGAAAGGGTTGTCATTGAAGTAAAACTTACATAACATGGACAATAGAATTGACATATTTTGAACAGTTAAAATCCACACAGATGGACCAAAGTATCTGAAAGGGTTGAATTCAAAATGTGTTGTACATTGTACTCATATGATGAAAATTAAACATGGGACCTAGAATATTAGAGTACATCTTTTGATCAGCTTGGGGATATCAAAAGTCCCTGTTGAAAATCTAAAATTTGACAAGAAGTTCTTGTTTCCAATTTTGAGTTCGAGTGTTCAATCTTAGCAAGCAATATGTACCTCTTCCATAGCATGCCACATCAACGACCAAGTATTCGGGTTGGATGCAAGGCCTGGTTTGGAAATGCTTTATCATTCTGAAATTCAAATTATAAACTAAAGCCAATCATACCTCACTTATCAAAATACATCTCCCTCAGTTTGTGATTTTATATGCAATGTATGCAGTGTGCAGATCTCATAAAAAATGATGTGAAACATCTAGAATCTTGGTAGCAAACTATTATTTCCATATGTGTGAGAGAGTGCAAGAGAGATGATAAAGTTTATTGTAAGAATTTTTCTTCAATAACTGAAAGCTTTCATCTTCAATGTCTCTATCTAAAAGATTAAAAAAACTTAGTATGAAGTTCTACATCAAGCTGATCTGAAATTTGCTTGGCAAGCAAAAATTCTGTAGTTTCATAAAAAAAATTCATGTAACTTGCTCTGTCAAAAACAGAAAATGACAGCAGTCATCTTCATTGTTATTGAAGTCTTAATCTATCTAGAGCGTAAAAGCGTTCTCTAATAACTCATCTCAATACTTACTGTCTTGTCTATTTTTCTATATGCTTATGCTTTTCTAGTTTAGGCATCTTATAGTCTTTCTTTGAGACCACGACACTAGTTTCATGTTTTGACAGGTTTTATTTCCCGATGCATGGTGGATTGGATGAAATATTAAAATCCAGAAGAAGTTGAACTTTAGTTTCCTACGCAAATAGGTTTGATTTCTTGGTCAGATTGTTTTTATCAAAGTGACTTCTCAATTTATCCTTTTTATGTGTTTTCAGGGAAAGCATTCTGATTATGATTTTAAAGGTGGGATTTGTACAACATCTGAGGAGAAATATACTGTTAAGAAGACTAGAAAGGAACATGTTGAATCACTTTCTCCTGAGATTGAGCTGGCAGATGATGAATCTGGAGATTCTAGTCTTTTAACAAACAAGATTGGAAATGATGCAATGTAAGTTACTCCAACTCGAAAATATTCCGCAACAGCTAGAAAAACATTCAAGTGCTACTTTTGCTTTAGAAGATCTGTTTTATGCCACTTTATCATTAACAATACGTTTAACAGATAGAAAGCAGTAAAGTACTAGTGGAATTCTGTTTCCTGGGTTTTAGATCTAAGAAGATTGGGTGTTTTCTTTTTTTGTACATGACCACTAACAATTGGTATTCTATACCTTGTCTTTTTTATCACATTTTTTAAATATTTTGAAGTTACCTCTATAAATTTATTATCTTTTGCTTTGTATCTACTCCTAAGCAAGTCAATCTTTTGAGTAAAAAGATTATTCTTCAGTCTGTTTTAGGAATCAATGGTTCACTCTGTTCTATTTGTTTAAGGTTCCGATTTTATGCTCTTTATTTGCAGAAAATGAGATACAATCCTTGAGTTTCAATTGATTTTATTGTCAAGACAACTGAAAAATATTCCTATTTTAAAATTTACTGGACAGAGCTATAATTTTTTTACTAGTTCATATGAAATGCAGACGGCGGCTATATCACATGATTTGCTTATGTGGGAATTAAGGCAAAATTCTTTTAGCAACTCAATTTTTTTTCCCATTTTGTGTGTGTATTTTCCCAAGGGATGTAAATGGGTCATTCAGATTGAATATAGGGATGTAAATGGGTCATTAAGGCAGAATTCTTTTAGCGACTCAGTTTTTTCCCATTTTGTGTGTGTATTTTCCCTAAGGATCCATGTCCACTTATGTTAATATTGTCAAATTCGAATTCAGATTTGGGCAGTCTCAGATTTTTTGATGGAAGATCAATGTCTGCATCCACTTCATGTTGTCATATTGGAATTCAAATTCGGAAATCCACAAAACTATTGGATCTTCTTTCTAGATATCTCAATTCTTTGTAGCATGTATAGATTAAGAGAAGATCCTATTGATGAGATATCTCATAGTCCAAAACATTCCTTTTAAATGAAAGAGATCAAGTAACGTCACAGCTTAATCCTGATGCAGGCTAAGGTTCTAAATGAAGAATTCTTAGTCCGCAACAAAGAGATAAATTTAAGACCCGTCTATGAGTCCGGATCTAAGGAAAAATTTAAAGATTGGCTCGAAAATTGAGAAAAACCTAAATTCAAATTCTCCCTATGAATTTGATATGAAATTCAAATCTCAATCAAATCAAACACATCCCATGAGTTTTCACTCAAGAGGAAAAAAAGAAGAAGAAAACTCAATTGGTGAAACTAAAGTCAACTCTCACAAACAAAGAATTAATTAAGGCCCAGATTTCATTAGGTGTTAATTTCAAACTCTCAAAAACAAAGAATTAATTAAGGCCCAGATTTCATTAGGTGTTAATTTCAAACTGAAATTTCAATACACTGATAATAATTATGAATCTAGGAATTGAAATTTGCACAGAGAAAGTTATATGCAAAATTAAAATTCCACTAAAAACATAAATAAGAAAAGAACTCACTAAACAAGGGAGAAACTTGAATTAAATTGGAGATGTACCCCATGGGCATCCAAGCCCTTTTGGTTTATAGAGATTCAATTAAAAAATATGCCATAATCTGGATGGTTTCCATGTGGCAAAACAAAAAAAACATCAAATCCTATCCATTCATTCACTAAAAAGGAAAAGAGGAGAACTCCCAAAATAAAATCCACTTAGGGAAGGATGGCCAAAACAAATTGGCATGGATTTGTTGCTAAGATCAGCCATTTGCTAACTATTTCTCCTCTCTTGCTCCTATTTTCTAGTGGTTAGAACAATCTCGTCATTCTCCTTTGTTGCTAGTGTATGGGCCTCAAAAATGGGCTTTTGCAAGCCCAAACACTTAAAAGAGAGTCCAACCCATATACCAATCCCATGGGCATTTAATTAAGGCTTCTTGGGCCCAAAATTCTTCTCATAGGACCTCTCTTGCCTCTATCTATTACCTTTTAGAATTTTAAGGTTATTCCTTTTATGTTATCCATGAAGATGCCTTCACCCCCATCAACTTCACACAATCTTTAATTAAAGCTCCCTTTTGATTTGGCATAGAATAAAGCCTAGGGAAAGGGCTCTAGTGATTCATTCCCAACCCACAAGCTTTCCCAAAAAATAATTCGATGCGCAGTCCCAAGTTCAAGCTTGGATTCTTTTAGTTTGTCCATACAATGTTACCATGCTCTCCATTAGGGTTGCAACTCGGGTCGGGTTTTGGCCCGACCCGTATGACCCGACCCGAGAAATCATGCGGGTCGGGTTACAATAGTCGGGCTATAGGGTCGGGTCGGGTTGAGAAAAGAAAAACCCGACCGAAATTCGGGTCGGGTTGGGTTGAGACCTTTAAATTTCAACCCGACCCGAGAAAACCCGACCCGACCCGACCCCACCCTATTCTCATAACTTAGTATAAAAGGGTACCTTATCTCAAAGTCAAACCCTAGCCGAAGAAAGAAACGGGTGAGGAAGGAAAAGGGAAAAATAGTAGAAAGGAGAGAGACCTTAGAAATGGGTGAGGAAGGAAAAGGGAAAAACAGTAGAAAGGATAGAGACTTTGAAAAGGAGAGAGAGGAATGTTGACGGAGCTCCTTTTTCCTCAAGCAGAGAGAAGGACAGTGGGAAGGATCGGAGAATTACCGGAGAACGGAATGGCGAAGGTAGCATTGGGGAACAGGGAGGAGGCAACTCAGCCCGACTGCCTCCGCGCCTTGGTGGCTGAGCTCGTCTGCACTTTCCTTTTTTTATTCATCGGCATCGGTACCGCCATGGCTGCCGGTAATTTCTAATCTTTGGGATCAAGCCAATCCATGTAGCTGAATATTTCATGCACTTTAGCAAAAGCTTCCATGGGAAGGCCTTCCTTCTCCTCCACACTAGCCACATCCATAGAGATTACAGAAGCAGCAACATCCATTTCTGAAAGAAGAACCGTCATCCAGAAACATATAAAATTAGTCTAGGGCTGCAACTCGGGTCGGGTTTCTCGGATTAAGAGTCGGGTGGGGTTGGGTTAAGGGTATTGCAATCTCGGGTCGGGTTGGGTTCACTATCTCGGGTTTTTTATTCAGGTCGGGTCGGGTTGGGTTCAATATGGAGTGAGTCGGGTTAGGGTTGGGTTTATTAAAACCCGGCCCGCCCGACCCTAGTTGCAACCCTACTCTCCATAATTCCAACTTTTTATTTGATTTAAGGAAAAAATTGTGTTTGGTCTACTATTCTTGGTATCTAACTCACTCAGTTGGCCTAACTCTTTTTTTTTTGGAACATTGACGACTTAATCCATTGAAAAATCAAAGAGAGAATACAAGAATCGGAACCATGTATAGGAGAATAATACCAAGATCCAAGAAGAAGAAGACAGAAATACTCGAGGATGACAAGCTTAAGGAAATTGTTGGGTTGTGTTAATTGGCTTGCTTGTTCATGTTAATGCATTTTGATTATTTGTTGGTGGACTTGGGAATGAGGATTCTAAGAGTTTTTATTTGATTTCTCATGATGATTAATTGATATGGATATTTTCGCACTAACCACTTATCTTATAAATCCTAGTACTCCCTCCGTTCCATTTTAGTTGTCTCGTTTGAAACATTTGTATTTTTTAAGGAACTCTCTATATAAGGCTAGCATTCCATATAATCTCATCAATTTTCAACACATTTTATGTTACTCCAATATAAATGAGATAATTATTTTAGGACAATTCCAAAATCCATATAAGATAACTAAATTGGGATAGAGGGAGTATTATTTTACTTGTTTCCTACTTAGGCTTGGTAAGGCTCACTCTTTTATAACTTTCATGAAATAATCACGAGGAGACTCAGTACAAACCTTCAGAACTTTCTTAAAAGGTCGGGCTTAGGCTGACTTTAGCTTGCTCATGTGATTTGAGATTAGTTATTGGGTTACTCTACCCTTAAGAGAGAGATTTGTAAGGGTTTATTGTCTACCTTTTAAGGAGAATAAGTTATTTAAATGGCAAGTAAATTACTTGAGTCGTGGACGTAGACGTAGGCGAATTTCCCGTACCACATAAAAATTTTGTTGCCACATCTTATCCATCTCTTCTCACATTCTCTCCATACGTTGTGCATATTACATACATAGCAAACATCTTGTGCGCACACACTTGTGAGAATCATTTATTGATTTGGATAGAACATTCTCATTGATTTGTGACTTATTTAGAAATCCTTAAAACTGTCCTATAAATTGAATTAACCATAAAACAGACATATTGATAATTGACCAATAGTTTCTAGAAAATTAAAATTTTGCAGAAGTCCTACCACCCTTAGGGACAACAAGGGATTTCTCTCTATGGCAAACACTGATACAAGGCCTGGTCCAACCTAACATGGTGTCACCTAATACGTTTGAACACGGGGAAGGTAGGCCACAGTCTAGTCTAAAGTTCTCTTGGTTGTTGGACAATTTAACGGCTTAATCTAAGCTAATTGTGTAATGCTTGAAAAATAATTTAAAATCATTAGAAATTCAAGCACTTAAAAACATTACTTCATAGTTCATTCATTCATTCTAGATGATCATTATGGTGTGCCATGACCATGCTTAGAACTTCCTAATGAATACATAAGTTGCAAGGTTTAAAAACTAAAAGAAAACAATTTCAAAAGAATTAAAATAAAATACAAAAGTTTGAGATTAAAAAATAATTTAGAGTCATAGCTATAGAGCTTTAAACATAAATGATTGAATCAAGGTAATTTATTTGGGATATCACACTCATTGATTAGACGTTTTTAATAAATTCATCACATTAGGTCAAAATGGACCCCATAATATGCAAAACTTTAAGAATTAAAAAAAAATAAAGTAAGTATAATTTACAAAGTTCAAAAACATGCATTCATTGCAGCCCTTTTCTGCCGTAATAAAAATGTTAACAATAATGCACCACATTTTCGAGTGATTGAGATGTCGCGGTTGGTGTCTATAGCGCCGTGCATCATGAGAAAGTAAAACAAGGTGTTGCGCATCATTGGGGGTGATTGACGGGCCGCGCGTGCCCAACGCATTGATAAAGTGTTCGATTCTGGTAGTACTCGGCGCTTCTTTCGTGGTCGTACAACATGCAAAGTCGGACATAGATTCCTTTGCGATGGGGTACCTCTATGGTTCTAAAAGATTGGAAGGCTCCCTCTGTCGAATGGGGGCAATTTAGTAAAAAAAATGTCCGAACCAACGCTCTAAGTACGATTTGCCAAATACAGTTTCTGTAGGGTCGGTAAATGAATTGGAGAACTTTACAGGTTTTTCCAATGAAAAATCCCCAAAAAAGATATTTGATTTAACATCAACTATAAAATATTTAATTATTATAATTTGATGTACGTAGATCTAATCAATCCATTTAAAATAGTCAGATTAAGTTTTAATTTAAACTTCAATATGTCGAATCAACTCATTTAATAAATAGGGATGTCACGTACGATTGGTAATTTTTTACCTAACCTATGAACCCACCTAAGTAACCGAAAAAAACCAAAGTTCTGGTAAAAAAATTAAATTGTCCGAACCCGATTTGTCTCAAATAAATTCAAGTTGGATTGTGTAGAGGGTTCCAACCCAAACCAGACTCATATTGAATTTAAACTAATATTTGACTATGTTATTCATTTTTTACCTATTATTCTATACCATCTACCCACTCAAGTTAAATATATATACATCAGCCCATTGGTTAACTTTTCCACTTAGAGCAGACACTTGGAAAGAAAATATTTAAAATAGGTAAAAAAATATTTAAAAAATCAAGAAAAAAATCCTTCATATTATAATGTAAGGTCAATTGGGGATTAAAATTTGTAAAATGGATGGAATTTTAGATTTAAAAAAATTATAGAACCTCGTTTGGTGTAGGTCACAGTTAATTAGCATACAAATAAAAAATTAATTCATTTATTAAATGCGTTAACCCTAATTTGAGTACTCATAGTCCATACAACCTAAATAGGTTGAGTCAACTCCAACCATTTATTATATGATTGACCACTAATCCAACCTATATATTAAATATGACTCAACCAGACTTGACCTATTTATGTGTAAGTTTTTTTTTTTTTAATGTACTCCCTCCGTCCCATTTTAAGTGTCTCATTTGAAATATTTATGTTTTTTAAGGAACTCTCTCTATAAGGCTAACATTTTATATGTTATCATCAATTTTCAATACACTTTATACTAAATAAGATACTTATTTTGGGATAATTCTAAAATCCATATAGGACACTTAATTTGGGATAGAGGGAGTATGTTATAGTGACAAATAAATGGAGGAAAAGTTGTAGATAGAGCATCGTTCCGTATCAAGCTAGTTTTTTTAGAAAAAAATATTAGAATTAGAATTTATTTTCTCATTGAAATTATTTTTTTAGAAAACAATGAATGTGTTAAAGGATTAAGATAATTTGAAGTTATTAAAATTTGGAGATGGCTTTACTTGTAAATCAGAATAATTCTTTTTAGGCCTCACATTCATGTTGAGGCTTTCCTAATGGAACCATCATATTTACATGAAGTGGAGCCAAGATATATACAAATTAACAAAAGTTAGATATTAAAGAAAGGCGGGCCATACAGACACCTGGTTTTTCTGCCTATACACACCCGATTTCAAAAAATTGAATGAAATTACCATTCTACCCCTCCGTGTTCTATCATTTGAACGAATTGTCAGTCCGTTGGGATGAATATACTCGTCTGAACGAATTGTCAGTATAATTTATGTTCGTTCGAGCGAATATACTCATCCGAATGAATAGATCAATGTAATTTCAGTTCATTCGAATGAGTATACTAATTCGAACGAGCAGAACATTGCAATTTTAGTTCGTTCGGACGAATGAACTTATATATGTTCATTCGTTCGATTGATCAGTTTGAATCATTCGAATGAATGAACATATATAAGTTCATTCGTTCGAATAATCAGTTTGGATATACCCTAAAAATAGTATGTTCCTTTGATGAGTAAACAATGTGACATGGTAAATGTCAAAGAATGCTGGAGTAAATATGATGCACAAGACACACAATGTAACATGGTAAATGTCAAAGAATACTGGAGTAAATGTGGTGCACAAGACAAACAATGGAGAGCTAGTTCCGGAGACACCAAGTATCAGTCAGCAATTCCTCAAAGTAATTTTGGCAACTCCTGCAGTATAAGTTATTTGTATGCTGTTTCGGATTCTTAAAAAAGGAAAGCAGTGCCATATGTGCTGGCAGATCTCAAAACAAAGCAGTTGAATATGGGGATACAGCAAAAACATGGCCCAAGTCTGAAGATGAGAAACTTGAGGAATATGTGGATGCAGTAAAAACATGGGCCAAGTCTGAAGAGGACAAACTTAAGAAATATGGGGATGCAGCCAAAAATGAGCCAAGCCTGAAGAGGACAAGCTTGAGGAAGTGAATGAGAAGGCACATTGGTTTGAATGATCCTAAGTGATCATTCTAACGAATGAACATATATAAGTTCACTCGTCCGAATGAACACATCAGTGTATTTCAGTTCATTCGGATGCGAACGAACTGAAATTACACTGACAGTTGGTTCCGATGAGTATATTCATCTGAATGAACTGAAAATAAATTGACAGTTGGTTCCGATGAGTATATTCATCTGAATGAACTGAAAATAAATTGACAGTTCGTTCAGATGATAGAACACAGAGGGGTAGAATGGTAATTTCATCCGATTTTTTGAAATCGGGTGTTGTAGAGAGCAGATTTTTTGAGGGTCTATATGGGGCGCCTAAAAAAAGATAGTGATTTAAATACTATTTAGTTGATGAAAAGTACAATGAGTGTCCCTTTTTATCTAAAATTGGAGCCCCCAATCACAATGCTTGAAAAATAATTTAAAATCATTAGAATTTCAAGCACTTAAAAAATCATTTCATAGTTCATTCATCCATTTTAGATGATCATTATGGAGTGCCATGATCATGCTTAGAACTTCCTTATGAATACATGAGTTGCAAGGTTTAAAAATTAAAAGAAAACAATTTCAAACATTGACAATATCAAAAGAATCAACACATAAAATACAAAAGTTTGAGATTAAAAACTAATTTAGAGTCATAACGGTAGAGCTTTAAACATAAATGATTGAATTAATATAATTTATTCAAAGTAATTGATTAGACGTTTTTAATAAATTCATCACATTAGGCCAAAGTGGACCCCGTAGTATGCAAAGCTTTAAGAATTAACAAAAAAAATTAAAGTCAGTATAATTTACAGAGTTTATAAACATGAATTCATTGTTTTAAACGAAGAATACATTGGATAGAATGTAAGAGTTTAAAGATAAAATTAATAATGAGTCAAAGTTATTAGATTTTAAAATTACATCTACATTCATTTGACTACTTTTTTTTTAAAATATATATATATATATATATATATATATATATATATATAATTCTAATTTTATACATAGGGCCTCTTGCATGCACACTCTGGTGGGGCCACCACCGAGTCTCGTCTTGTGTGCGATCGGATCTCGATCTTAGAAAATTTTATTAATTAATTTTTAAAATAAAATTTGATTTTATTTATTTATTTAAAAGTTGTAAGTGAAAGTTCACATCAACTTTTAAAATAATAATTTATAATCAATATTTTTCCATTATATAGTTCCCTTGCTCACAATATAATTAGTTTAAAAATTAAATTATTGTAAAATTTGATTTCATTTCAAATTAAATTAAACATTTAACTTTTATAAATAGTTAAGGTTGTATAATTTTAGAATTATATTTATAGTGATCTATTGTAGTTTCTTTCATATGACATTTTTATATAAATATAGGTCCTTTTTATCTAACTCATCTTAACAAAACAAAGAAAGTTCCATAAGGCTGTTCTTAGTTCTTACTAATTTCCAAATAAAAAGAAAAAAGCAATTCCATTTCATACTTAATTCACCCACTATAACCGGTCACCCTCACACGTGCCGTCGTGTATAAGAGAAATAGAGTAGAAAAAGCCGGAGACCCAAAACTTACTTCTGGTCTTGATCCAAAATCCCTTCTCTATATCTCCAACGGCTGAAGGGATAGAAGCGGCCTCAACGGCTCGATAACGACAGCCTCCAACGGCTATGAGGGCGATAACGACAGCCAGCTATCACAACTTCAACGGGTGTCTCTAACGGCTATCCGAACGTTACCCAGCCCTCCTCCAACGGCTATCTACGTTCCATTTCAACCGTTATCTCACCTCTCTCTATATATATTTTAATTTGCAAAAGTTTTTCACTTTGGAATTTCGAATTCTGAAATACACTTTTTCTCTGAAGATTTTTTTCTGCAATTTCGAAGTTCTGCCCTCTATCTGTGAAAGAATTCTGAAATAGATTTCCCTCTTTCTGTGAAGAATAAACTGTGAAGATTTCTTTCTTGAATTCTGTGAAGTGTTCTGATTTTCCTCTGGAAGAGTTCTGGTTTCCCTCTTTCTTCTCTGTTTTCATAAGATTCTGAGAGAGATTGAGAGATGGGAAGGAAAAAGATTGAGGTTGTCGAAATTCAAGATCATAAAAAGCGGCATGTATCTTTCAGCAAGAGGCGCGCTGGGCTTTTCAAGAAAGCCAAGGAGCTGTCCACATTTTGCAGTGCTGATGTTGCTGTGCTCGTCTTCTCTGCTGCTGGAAATTTATACATCTCTAACAGTCCTCAAAGTACCAAAACGATCATCCACCGTTACCTTGCAAAGTCTGGTGATTCTTCTCTCGCTGTCGACAAACACCAGCTGCTGGACAACAAACGAAGCCATGTTGATGTAGAGGAGAAGAAGATCCAATTGGGCGATGCCATGGAGTGGGTGGACGTTGAAGCCATCAGGTGATTTGGATGAATTGGAGAACATGCAGAAACTTGTGAACAAGAGGAGGGAGATGCTGCTGGCCCAAGCCAAACAACAGCCCTTCAGTAGTCCATCACAAGAAATGATGGATCCTGTTCTTGATTAGGATTTTACAAGAGCAATGCTGGATCTTTCTCAGATTTCATCTGATTTTGTTCCTTATTCTTGATTTTTCCCATTTTTTTTATCAGGTTTGATCTGTTAAGTCTTTGACTATATTCTTTGATGTGGTTGAAACAGTAAATCATCGTTTACTGTTTCACTTCAAAAGTTCTGTAATTTTGTTTTTTTTTTTTTTTGGAAGAAAGCTTAAACCAGTTGATTTTCATTCATCAACAATTAATAATATTTTTTTTTTGATTCTTTTTTATTTTTTTGTGAATATCTTCCTTCTACTTTGTTGTGGTTGATAGTGATGTAAATATAGTCTCTTCCTTTTTGTACATAAATTTCATTCAATCCCCCAATTTGATATTTTGACTAGCTTGTGTTGATCAGTGTGCACAATCTTTCATAGAGACATGTCTGCAGCATGCTTTTTTTACCTCAATGCTCCTGATCAGAGCCATCCAAAATGTATTCTTTTGGATGCATTCCCGTATTCTGGCAGTAGATTTCAACTCTTATCCATATGCAGTGGTAAATGCCATCTAATTTACTTGTTAAAGTTAGCCAAATACTTCAATGTTGGAGTACAACCCAGTTATATGTTGAAATGTAGTAAATTTGCTTCTGCTGTGGGCAGCACGTCTTAAATTTCTAGAAAATTGGGCTTCCTAGATGGCTTTTAATTTTTCGGACTCTTGTCACATTCCACATGTCCGCACCCATTAAAAGGTTTCCTAGTTTTGATGATAAACAAATACTTACAAGTTTAGTTTGTCTTTCATATGATTATGCTATTATATCTGTATTTTCCGTTTTTCTATATGCTTTTTTAGTTTTGGCATCTTATACTCTTTCTTTCAGACTACGACACTAGTTTCATGTTTTGACAGATTTTATTGGAGTAAAACTTGTATAACTTGGATGATTGGTCTTAGAATCAAGTAGAATAGGTCCCAAAAGCCCTCATATTCTATAAAATAGTGAAGGCCACATAAGTTTTGCAAATTGAATAGAATAGGTCATGAAGAATGAATTTTTTTAAGAGAAAATCTTTATATAATTGATGTAAGCCAGCCATTATCTATGCCTCCCTTTAGTTGTTATGAGGTCTATGTGAGATCTTCAGTGTAGGAGAAGAATTCATCATCCATTCCTTGTTTCCTGTTTGAGGACTTCCAAAATCAAGGAAAAAAGTGCAATGACGTTGATGTAGCTGTTGCTAGCATCCACGGTCTTGAAGGAGGATTGGATTGTCTTTACAAGGCTTTGATCAAAACAAAGGGGTCTCTCTTCTCAACATCCTCAACCACTAGGACATGATCAATTTCTAAATGATGATTTTCCTACATTCACCAATGTCCCACTGGCATAAAAAAATTGAAGGCAACGCCAACGGATTTTTCTTGTACATCCTAATACACAATTGAGGCATTCATGTACCATGTCATTTGGTATCAATTCAATATATATATTCAATTCCACTCCCCTTTCTCTCATCTCTCATATAGTCGTTCTCGGATTGAATGTACGTAGAGTGATAGCTAATGCTATTATGCAATCCAACAGTGCAATATCATTGAAGTAAAACTTACATAACATGGACAATAGAATTGACATATTTTGAACAGTTAAAATCCACACAGATGGACCAAAGTATCTGAAAGGGTTGTCATTGAAGTAAAACTTACATAACATGGACAATAGAATTGTCATATTTTGAACAGTTAAAATCCACACAGATGGACCAAAGTATCTGAAAGGGTTGTCATTGAAGTAAAACTCACATAACAGGGACAATAGAATTGACATATTTTGAACAGTTAAAATCCACACAGATGGACCAAAGTATCTGAAAGGGTTGAATTCAAAATGTGTTGTACATTGTACTCATATGATGAAAATTAAACATGGGACCTAGAATATTAGAGTACATCTTTTGATCAGCTTGGGGAAATCAAAAGTCCCTGTTCAAAATCTAAAATTTGACAAGAACCTAGAATATTAGAGTACATCTTTTGATCAGCTTGAGATTAAAAAATAATTTAGAGTCATAACTATAGAGCTTTAAACATAAATGATTGAATCAGGGAAATTTATTTTAGGTATCACACTCATTGATTAGACGTTTTTAATAAATTCGTGACATTAGGCCAAAGTGGACCCCATAATATGCAAAGCCTTAAGAATTAAAAAAAAAATAAAGTATAATTTACAGAGTTCAAAAACATGCATTCATTGCGGCCCTTTTCTGCCTTAATAAAAACGTTAACAATAATGCACGACATTTTCGAGTGATTGAGATGTCGCGATTGGTGTCTGTAGCTCCGTGCATCGTGATAAAGTAAAACAATGTGTTGCGCATCATTGGGGGTGATTGAAATGCGTTCAATTCTGGTAGTGCTCGGCGCCGCTTTCGTGGTCATACAACATGCAAAGTAGGACATAGATTCCTTTGCGGTGGGGTACCTCTATGGTTCTAAAAGAGTGGAAGGTTCCCTCTGTCGAATGGGGGCAATTTAGTAAAAAATATGTCCGAACCAACGCTCTAAGCACGATTTGCCAAATACAGTTTCTGTAGAGTCGGTGAATGAATTGGAGAACTTTACAGGTTTTTCCAATGAAAAATCCCCAAAAAAGATATTTTATTTAACATCAACAATAAAATATTTAATTATAATTTGATGTATGTAGATCTAATCAATCCATTTAAAATAGTCAGATTAAGTTTTAATTTAAACTTCAATATGTCGAATCAACTCATTTAATAAATAGGGATGCCACGTATGATTGGTAATTTTTTACCTAACCCATGAACCCACCTAAGTAACAGAAAAAAACCAAAGTTCTGGTAAAAAAATTAAATTGTCCAAACCCGACTTGTCCCAAATAAATTCAAGTTGGATTGTGTAGAGGGTTCCAACCCAAACCCGACTCATATTGAATTTAAACTAATATTTGACTATTTTATTCATTTTTTACCTATTATTCTATACCATGTACCCACTTATATATATATATATATATATATCAGCCCATTGGTTAACTTTTCCACTTGGAGCAGACACTTGGAAAGAAAATATTTAAAATAGGTAAAAAAATATTTAAAAAATCAAGAGAAAATCCTTCATATTATAATGTAAAAGTCAATTGGGGAATAAAATTTGTAAAATGGATGCAATTTTAGATTTAAAAAAATTATAGAAGCACATTTAGTGTAGGTCACATTTAATTAGCATACAAATAAAAATTAATTCATTTATTAAATGAGTTAACCCTAATTTGAATACTCATAGTCCATACAACCTTCAACTCCAGCCATTTATTATATGATTGACCACTAATCCAACCTATATATTAAATATGACTCAACCAGATTTGACCTATTTATGTGCAAGTTTTTTTTTTTTTTTTTTAATGTATGTTATAGTGACAAATAAATGGAGGAAAAGTTGTAGATAGAGCATCGTTCCGTATCAAGCTAGTTTTTTTAGAAAAAAATATTAGAATTAGAATTTATTTTCTCATTGAAATTATTTTTTTAGAAAACAATGAATGTGTTAAAGGATTAACATAATTTGAAGTTATTAAAATTTGGAGATGGCTTTACTTATAAATAAGAATAATTCTTTTTAGGCCTTACATTCATGTTGAGGCTTTCCTAATGGAACCATCATATTTGCATGAAGTGGAGCCAAGATATATACAAATTAACAAAAGTTAGATATTAAAGAAAGGTGGGCCATATAGACACCTGGTTTTTCTGCCTATAAACACCCGCTTTCAAAAAATCGAGTGAAATTACCATTCTACCCCTCCGTGTTCTATCATTTGAACGAATTGTCAGTTCGTTGGGATGAATATACTCATCTGAACGAATTGTCAGTTTAATTTATGTCGTTCGAGCGAATATACTCATCCGAACGAACAGATCAGTGTAATTTCAGTTCATTCGGGTGAGTATCCTCATTCCAACGAACAAAACAATACAATTTCAGTTTGTTCGGACGAATGAACTTATATATGTTCATTCGTTCGAATGATCAGTTTGAATCATTTGAACGAATGAACATATATAATCGTTCGAATAATCAGTTTGGATATACCCTAAAAATAGTATGTTCCTTTGATGAGTAAACAATGTGATATGGTAAATGTCAAAGAATGCTGGAGTAAATATGGTGCACAAGACACACAATGTGACATGGTAAATATCAAAGAATACTGGAGTAAATGTGGTGCACAAGATACACAATGGAGAGCTAGTTCTGGAGATACCAAGTATCAGTCAGCAATTCCTCAAAGTAATTTTGGCAACTCCTACAGTATAGGTTCTTTGTGTGCTATTTCGGATTCTTGAAAAAGGAAAGCAGTGCCATGTGTGCTGGCAGATCTCAAAACAAAGCAGCTGAATATGGGGATGCAGCCAAAATATGGCCCAAGTCTGAAGATGACAAACTTAAGGAATATGTGGATGCAGTAAAAACATGGGCCAAGTCTGAAGGGACAAACTTAAGGAATATGGAGATACAGCCAAAACATGAGCCAAGTCTGAAGTGGACAAGCTTGAGGAAGTGAATGAGAAGGCACATTCGTTCGAATGATTCTAAGTGATCATTCGAACGAAATGAACATATATAAGTTCACTCTTCCGAACGAACACATCAGTGCATTTCAGTTCGTTAGGATGCAAACGAACTGAAATTACACTGACAGTTCGTTCGGATAAGTATATTCATTCGTTTGAACTGAAAATGAACTGATAGTTCATTCGGATAATAGAACACAGAGGGGTAGAATGGTAATTTCATCCGATTTTTTGAAATTGGGTGTGTAGAGGCAGATTTTTCGGGTGCCTATATGGGGCACCTAAAAAAGATAGTGATTTAAACACTATTTAATTTATGAAAAGTACAATGAGTGTCCCTTTTTATCTAAAATTGGAGCGCCCAATCACAATGCTTGAAAATTAATTTGAAATCATTAGAATTTCAAGCACTTAAAAAATCACTTCATAGTTCATTCATCCATTTTAGATGATCATTATGGAGTGCCATGATCATGCTTAGAACTTCCTTATGAATACATGAGTTACAAGGTTTAAAAATTAAAAGAAAACAATTTCAAACATTGACAATATCAAAAGAATCAACACATAAAATACAAAAGTTTGAGATTAAAAAATAATTTAGAGTCATAACAGTAGAGCTTTAAACATAAATGATTGAATTAATATAATTTATTCAAAGTAATTGATTAGACATTTTTAATAAATTCATCACATTAGGTCAAAGTGGACCCCAGAATATGCAAAGCTTTAAGAATTAAAAAAAAAAAAAATTAAAGTCAGTATAATTTACAGAGTTTATAAACATGAATTCATTGTTTTAAATGAAGAATACTTTTTTGTGAGACTCACTTTTATATTTTTAAATCTTTCAAAATGACTATGACATTAGATCGAAACAGACTTTACACTAGAATGTAAGATAATGAGTCAAAGTTATTAGATTTTATAATTCTAATTTTATACATAGAGGCTCTTGCACACTCTAGTGGAGCCACCACCGAGTCTCGTCTTGTGTGTGCATCGGATCTCGATCTTAGAAAATTTTATTAATTAATTTTTAAAATAAAATTTGATTTTATTTAGTTGTTTAAAAGTTGTAAGTGAAAGTTCACATCAACTTTTAAAATAATAATTTATAATCAATAATTTTTCCATTATATAGTTCCCTTGCTCACAATATAATTAGTTTAAAAATTAAATTATTGTAAAATTTGATTTCATTTCAAATTAAATTGAACATTTAACTTTTATAAATAGTTAAGGTTGTATAATTTTAGAATTGTATTTAAAGTGATCTATTGTAGTTTCTTTCATATGACATTTTTATATAAATATAGGTCCTTTTTATCTAACTCATCTTAACAAAACACAGAAAGTTCCATAAGGCTGTTCTTAGTTCTTACTAATTTCCAAATAAAAAGAAAAAAGCAATTCCATTTCATACTTAATTCACCCACTATAACCGGTCACCCTCACACGTGCCGTCGTGTATAAGAGAAATAGAGTAGAAAAAGCCGGAGACCCAAAACTTACTTCTGGTCTTGATCCAAAATCCCTTCTCTATATCTCCAACGGCTGAAGGTATAAAAGCGGCCTCAAGTCCTCAACGGCTCGATAACGACAGCCTCCAACGGCTATGAGGGCGATAACGACAGCCAGCTATCACAACTTCAACGGGTGTCTCTAACGGCTATCCGAACGTTACCCAGCCCTCCTCCAACGGCTATCTACGTTCCATTTCAACCTTTATCTCACCTCTCTATATATATATTTTAATTTGCAAAAGTTTTTCACTTTGGAATTTCGAATTCTGAAATACACTTTTTCTCTGAAGATTTTTTTTCTGCAATTTCGAAGTTCTGCCCTCTATCTGTGAAAGAATTCTGAAATAGATTTCCCTCTTTCTGTGAAGAATAAACTGTGAAGATTTCTTTCTTGAATTCTGAAGTGTTCTGATTTTCCTCTGAAAGAGTTCTGGTTTCCCTCTTTCTTCTCTGTTTTCATAAGATTCTGAGAGAGATTGAGAGATGGGAAGGAAAAAGATTGAGGTTGTCGAAATTCAAGATCATAAAAAGCGGCATGTATCTTTCAGCAAGAGGCGCGCTGGGCTTTTCAAGAAAGCCAAGGAGCTTTCCACATTTTGCAGTGCTGATGTTGCTGTGCTCGTCTTCTCTGCTGCTGGAAATTTATACATGTCTAACAGTCCTCAAAGTACCAAAACGATCATCCACCGTTACCTTGCAAAGTCTGGTGATTCTTCTCTCGCTGTCGACAAACACCAGCTGCTGGACAACAAACGAAGCCATGTTGATGTAGAGGAGAAGAAGATCCAATTGGGCGATGCCATGGAGTGGGTGGACGTTGAAGCCATCAGTGATTTGGATGAATTGGAGAACATGCAGAAACTTGTGAACAAGAGGAGGGAGATGCTGCTGGCCCAAGCCAAACAACAGCCCTTCAGTAGTCCATCACAAGAAATGATGGATCCTGTTTGATTAGGATTTTACAAGAGCAATGCTGGATCTTTCTCAGATTTCATCTGATTTTGTTCCTTATTCTTGATTTTTCCCATTTTTTTTATCAGGTTTGATCTGTTAAGTCTTTGACTATATTCTTTGATGTGGTTGAAACAGTAAATCATCGTTTACTATTTCACTTCAAAAGTTCTGTAATTTTGTTTTTTTTTTTTTTGGAAGAAAGCTTAAACCAGTTGATTTTCATTCATCAACAATTAATAATATTTTTTTTTTGATTCTTTTTTATTTTTTTGTGAATATCTTCCTTCTACTTTGTTGTGGTTGATAGTGATGTAAATATAGTCTCTTCCTTTTTGTACATAAATTTCATTCAATCCCCCAATTTGATATTTTGACTAGCTTGTGTTGATCAGTGTGTACAATCTTTCATAGAGACATGTCTGCAGCATGCTTTTTTTACCTCAATGCTCCTGATCAGAGCCATCCAAAATGTATTCTTTTGGATGCATTCCCGTATTCTGGCAGTAGATTTCAACTCTTATCCATATGCAGTGGTAAATGCCATCTAATTTACTTGTTAAAGTTAGCCAAATACTTCAATGTTGGAGGACAACCCAGTTATATGTTGAAAGGTAGTAAATTTGCTTCTGCTGTGTGGGCAGCAAGTCTTAAATTTCTAGAAAATTGGGCTTCCCAGATGGCTTTTAATTTTTCAGACTCTTGTCACATTCCACATGTCTGCACCCATTAAATGTTTCCTAGTTATGATGATAAACAAATACTTACAAGTTTAGTTTGTCTTTCATCTGATTATGCTATTATATCTGTCTTCTCCGTTTTTCTATATGCTTATAATCTTTCTTTCAGACTAGGACACTAGTTTCATGTTTTGACAGGTTTTATTGGAGTAAAACTTATATAACTTGGATGACTGTTCTTAGAATCAAGTAGAATAGGTCCCAAAAGCCCTCATATTCTATAAAATAGTGAAGACCACATAAGTTTTGCAAATTGAATAGAATAGGTCATGACGAATGAATTTTTCTAAGAGAAAATCTTTATATAATTGATGTAAGCCAGCCATTATCTATGCCTCCCTTTAGTTGTTATGAGGTCTATGTGAGATCTTCAGTGTAGGAGAAGAATTCATCATCCATTCCTTGTTTCCTGTTTGAGGACTTCCAAAATCAAGGAAAAAAGTGCAATGACATTGATGTAGCTGTTGCTAGCATCCACGGTCTTGAAGGAGGATTGGATTGTCTTTACAAGGCTTTGATCAAAACAAAGGGGTCTCTCTTCTCAACATCCTCAACCACTAGGACATGATCAATTTCTAAATGATGATTTTCCTACATTCACCAATGTCCCACTGGCATAAAAAAATTGAAGGCAACGCCAACGGATTTTTCTTGTACATCCTAATACACAATTGAGGCATTCATGTACCGTGTCGTTTGGTATCAATTCAATATATATATTCAATTCCACTCCCCTTTCTCTCATCTCTCATATAGTCGTTCTCGGATTGAATGTATGTAGAGTGATAGCTAATGCTATTATGCAATCCAACAGTGCAATATCATTGAAGTAAAACTTACATAACATGGACAATAGAATTGACATATTTTGAACAATTAAAATCCACACAGATGGACCAAAGTATCTGAAAGGGTTGTCATTGAAGTAAAATTTACATAACATGGACAATAGAATTGTCATATTTTGAACAGTTAAAATCCACACAGATGGACCAAAGTATCTGAAAGGGTTGAATTCAAAATGTGTTGTACATTGTACTCATATGATGAAAATTAAACATGGGACCTAGAATATTAGAGTACATCTTTTGATCAGCTTGGGGATATCAAAAGTCCCTGTTCAAAATCTAAAATTTGACAAGAAGTTCTTGTTTCCAATTTTGAGTTCGAGTGTTCAATCTTAGCAAGCAATATGTACCTCTTCCATAGCATGCCACATCAACGACCAAGTATTCGGGTTGGATGCAAGGCCTGGTTTGGAAATGCTTTATCATTCTGAAATTCAAATTATAAACTAAAGCCAATCATACCTCACTTATCAAAATACATCTCCCTCAGTTTGTGATTTTATATGCAATGTATGCAATGTGCAGATCTCATCAGAAATGATGTGAAACATCTAGAATCTTGACAGCAAACTATTATTTCCATGTGTGAGAGAGTGCAAGAGAGATAATAAAGTTTATTGTAAGAATTTTTCTTCAATAACCGAAAACTTTCATCTTCAATGTCTCTATCTAAAAGATTAAAAAACTTAGTATGAAGTTCTACATCAAGCTAATCTGAAATTTGCTTGGCAAGCAAAAAATTCTGTAGTTTCATAAAAAAAATTCATGTAACTTGCTCTGTCAAAAACAGAAAATGACAGCAGTCATCTTCATTGTTATTGGAGTCTTAATCTATCTAGAGTGTAAAAGCATTCTCTAATAACTCATCTCAATACTTACTGTCTTGTCCATTTTTCTATATGCTTATGCTTTTCTAGTTTAGGCATCTTATAGTCTTTCTTTAAGACTATGACACTAGTTTCATGTTTTGACAAGTTTTATTTCCCGATGCATGGTGGATTGGATGAAATATTAAAATCCAGAAGAAGTTAAACTTTAGTTTCCTAAGCAAATAGGTTTGATTTCTTGGTCAGATTGTTTTTATCAAAGTGACTTCTCAATTTATCCTTTTTATGTGTTTTCAGGGAAAGCATTCTGATTATGATTTTAAAGGTGGGATTTGTACAACATTTGAGGAGAAATCTACTGTTAAGAAGACTAGGAACACGTTGAATCACTTTCTCCTGAGATTGAGCTGGCAGATGATGAATCCGGAGATTCTAGTCTTTTAACAGACAAGATTGGAAATGATGCAATGTAAGTTACTCCAACTCGAAAATATTCCGCAATAGCTAGAAAAACATTCAAGTGCTACTTTTGCTTTAGAAGATCTGTTTTATGCCACTTTATTATTAACAATATGTTAACAGATAGAAAGCAGTAAAGTACTAGTGAAATTTTGTTTCTTGGGTTTTAGATCTAAGAAGATTGGGTGTTTTCTTTTTTTTTTTTGGTACATGACCACTAACAATTGGTATTCTATACCTTGTCTTTTTTATCACATTTTTTAAATATTTTGAAGTTACCTCTATAAATTTATCATCTTTTGCTTTGTATCTACTCCTAAGCAAGTCAATTTTTTGAGTAAAAAGATTATTCTTCAGTCTGTTTTAGGAATCAATGCTTCACTCTGATCTTTTTGTTTAAGGTTCCGATTTTATGCTCTTTATTTGCAGAAAATGAGATACAATCCTTGAGTTTCAATTGATTTTATTGTCAAGACAACTGAAAAATATTCTTATTTTAAAATTTACTAGACAAAGCTATAATTTTTTTACTGGTTCATATAAAATGCAGATGGCAGCTATATCACATGATTTGCTTCTGTGGGAATTAAGGCAAAATTCTTTTAGCAACTCAATTTTTTTTTCCCATTTTGTGTGTGTATTTTCCCTAGGGATGTAAATGGGTCATTCAGATTGAATATAGGGATGTAAATGGGCCATTAAGGCAAAATTATTTTAGCAACTCAGTTTTTTTCCCATTTTGTGTGTATTTTCCCTAGGGATCCATGTCCACTTATGTTAACATTGTCAAATTCGAATTCAGATTTGGGCAGTGTTAGATTTTTTGATGGAAGATCAATGTCTGCATCCACTTCATGTTGTCATATTGGAATTCAAATTCGGATATCCCAAAACTATAGGATATTCTTTCTAGATATCTCAATTCTTTGTAGCATGTATAGATTAAGAGAAGATCCTATTGATGAGATATCTCATAGTCCAAAAGATTCCTTCTAAATGAAAGAGATCAAGTAACGCCACAGCTTAACCCTGATGCAGGCTAAGGTTCTAAATTGAAGAATTCTTAGTCTGCAATAAAGAGAGCAATTTAAGACCCGTCTATGAGTCCGGATCTAAGGAAAAATTCAAAGATTGGCTCGAAAATTGAGATAAACCTAAATTCAAATTCTCCCTATGAATTTGATATGAAATTCTCAAATCTCAATCAAATCAAACACATCCCATGAGTTTTCACTCGAGGAAAAAAAGAAGAAAACTCAAGTGGTGAAACTAAAGTCAACTCTCACAAACAAAGAATTAATTAAGGCCCAGATTTCATTAGGTGCTAATTTCAAACTGAAATTCAAATACACTGATAATAATTATGAATCTAGGAATTGAAATTTGCACAGAGAAAGTTATATGCAAAATTAAAATTCCACTAGAAACATAAATAAGAAAAGAACTCACTAAACAAGGGAGAACACAAAACTTGAATTGAATTGGAGATGTACCCCATGGGCATCCAAGCCCTTTTGGTTATAGAGATTCAATTAAAAAATTACAAATATGCCTTAATCTGGATGGTTTCCATGTGGCAAAACAAAAAAAAAAAACATCAAATCCTATCCATTCATTCGCTAAAAAGGAAAAGAGGAGAACTCCCAAAATAAAATCCACTTAGGGAAGGATGGCCAAAACAAATTGGCATGGATTGTTGCTAAGATCAGCCATTTGCTTTCTATTTCTTCTCTCTTGCTCCTATTTTCTAGCTAGTCCGGCTCTTGGTTAGAACAATCTCGTCATTCTCCTTTGTTGCTAGTATATGGGCCTCAAAAATGGGCTTTTGCAAGCCTGAAACACTTAAAAGAGAGTCCAACCCATATACCAATCCCATGGGCATTTAATTAAGGCTTCTTGGGCCCAAAATTCTTCTCATCGGACCTCTCTTGCCTCTATCTGTAACCTTTTAGAATTTTAAGGTTGTTCCTTTTATGTTATCCATGAAGATGCCTTCACCCCCACCAACTTCACACAATCTTTAATTAAAGCTCCCTTTTGATTTGACATCGAGTAAAGCCTAGGGAAAGGGTTCTAGTGGTTCATTCCCAACCCACAAGCTTTCCCAAAAATTAATTCGATGCGCAGTCCCAAGTTCAAGCTTGGATCCTTTTAGTTTGTCCATACAATGTTACCATGCTCTCCATAATTCCAGCTTTTTATTTGATTTAAGGAAAAAATTGTGCTTGGTCCACTATTCTTGGTATCTAACTCACTGAGTTGGTCTAACTCTTTTTTTTTTGGAACATTGACGACTTAATCCATTGAAAAATCAAAGAGAGAATACAAGAATCGGAACCATGTATAGGAGAATAATACCAAGATCCAAGAAGAAGAAGACAGAAAAAGAAAGAGAAAAAACATAAAGTAAAAGAAAAGATACAACAATGTGCCCCTCCGAACAAAAGACACACTAAGGAGTCCCCTACTCTCCAAGCTCCCAAGGCTGATATGGTGAGAACATCTCCATAGTGGGTCTTTTTTTTTTATGTAGACCAACTTTCGCTAAGAAGTCCGCAACACTGTTTGCCGATCGAGGTGTATGAATGAATGTGATGCCTCTTGACCGACACAATCTCCAAATATCCAGAGCAATGCTTACCAACATCCACGGGGGGAATTTCCCATTATTAGCTCAGAAGATAACATTAGTCGAGTCACATTCGATAATGAGATTACTGCTCCTAAGCCCAAACCAAACCTAGAGTGCTCTCTTGATTGCCCTCAGTTCTGCCTCATTTGACTCCACTATCCCTGTTGACTCGAAAAATGCTAATAGCATCCTACATTTATCATCATGCAACATTCCTCCTATTCCTGCCAGCTTAGGTTTACCTCTTGCTGCCCCATCCACATTGAATTTATATGATCCTAGGAGGGGCGCTGCCCATTCGACCTTGCACTTCCTGGCTTTCCCAACCCCTTTTATGCATCCTCCCAATACAAATAGAAATCCTCGGGTGCGAGTCCCATAAACTCCTTGCACATAGACAACCAACCTATCAACTGTCATTTCGCCCTTTCAAACCTCTCTAGAAAAATCATATAAACTTTTGTCAAGATTCCAGTCCAATCTGAGTTCGGTCGCAATATGGATTGTTAATTTTGTACCTGTGCTTAACTCCATTTTTATCGCATTTTAACACAACCAATCATATGGTGGTTTCACGTCTAATCAGAGGTGAAATTTTGGGCAAGTGATTCATGGGGTGGCATAGGATCATTCCTCGTTATTTATTAAATTGTGCTCATATTGTTGGGATGTTTTTAGGTCCGAAGAAGAGATGGCCAGGAAACTGCTCAAGAATGCTCAACTCATACATGACAATCATATGGTGGTTCCACGTCCAATCATAGGTGAAATTTTGGGCAACTGATATTCATGGGGTGGCATAGGATCTTTCCTCATTACTTGTTAAATTGTGCTCATATAGCTGGGATGTTTTTAGGTCCAAAGAAGAGACGTGGTAGGCCTTGTAAAAGCAATGTGACCAGCCACAAGAGGTGGCCAGGAAACTGCTCGAGAATGCTCAACTCATACATGATATATTGAGAGGAAGGTTGAGTGAGAGTCGTGTTGGCAGATTTCTCCCCGTTCAACCACGGGCTAGACCCCACTTACAGGTCGTAAGGAGAGCCAAACAAAGAATGTCCAAGACCTGAACAAACCTCAAAACAATTTTCGATGTGATCCAATCATTATTTAAGCTATTCACAAATTGTACTGATCCAGTGCAATGAAATCTTCTATTTACCTTACTGGTCCAATTTCCTATTCATTTCAAAATCCTTGTTTCTGCTTGGTGGTTCTGTTGCAAATATAATCCTATTGATAGGTTCACCCTTTTGTTGATCTTTTATCATTGAGAGAATCTACTTCGAAATTCATCAGATTCAATGTGTGTATTGTGTGTGTAGAGAGAAATAGAGAGCCTAAAATTAAGATCAACAAAATTAAGGATGTTGATAGCTTGATACAGAGCAATAAGTAATAAGTAAAAACATTGATGATGCAGTTCTAATTGATCCTCTAGAATTAGAATTGGGCCTAGAGATAATCGACTACTTTCTTGTTTAGTTGGAAGGTCTTGGCAAGAACTTGAGCAGACACAAGGGTTTTGGCTGCTTAGAAATGAACTGCTGACCAACATTATACTGCATGTAAATGAGGCCTATTGGATAAACAAAACAATAGTCCATAGTCCAACCTAACCAAAACAATATCTATGATTTGTTATTTGACTTGTGACTTAACCCAACTCATATCCCATGTCTGGACACCACAAAACTCTTGAGCCAACCTAACATAATCTATGAATTTCTAGATTAAATCGAGGCAAATTAAGGACAAAACTTAACCCTCGCACTTCTTATTACATAATATTATCACTTTTATTATTACTGTTGTCATTTGTATACTGTTATTAAGATTATGATGATGGTCATTATAATATAGAATTAATTACATGTGGTCAAGTTATAACCTATACCTTACCGGCCAAATAATAGAAAATTTTTAGTAATAAATTATTGTAGAAACATATTTGTCACACTAAACAATAGAAATTAATAACTGTGAAACATAAAATCTATAGATGTTACTTTCTAAAAAAAAAAGGGAATTCTCAAAGAAAACAATTTCATTGAAAAATGGTTGTGCACAAAGATATACTAAAATTAATTTAAAGCCCTCAAAGTTTCAGGAGCTTTTAAAATACAACTTCAACCATTTAATTAAGGTGTTTCTTTTGTTACATATTCATCATTAGACCATCTAATAGATTCATTAATTCAGTTCAAAATGGCCCAATGGATTTAAAAGTTTAAAGAGAAGGGAATAATAGTTGATTAATAAATCATTAAAAATTAAAAAAAATCATAAATTTTGGCATGTAGTAAATCAACATATAATACATAGAATTGCTAACTATCCTAATATCAAAATTTAGAAACAAAAATTATTCAGAGCCATTTAATCCAAATCATTCAAATGAATAATCATCTCAACGTTGATATTCAATTATTTGAATTTAATTACTCAAAAAAACCTTTGCCGATAAAAATTTGGGCACAGAGGAGTTCATAACCTTAAATTTAATAATTAATAAGGCGGATTCCGTTCATCAATAAATTCAATATGGCGATAATATTTATTATTGTTTAGTTAATTAACTTGAAGTTTGATAAAATTAAAAAAGGTTATTTTCTCAAAATGATGAGACTTTTATTAAAATTTTAAGTGAGTCATACATCTTTCGTTAGGATATTTAGAATACACTAGAAAAGTGGTGGGTAAAACTTAGGGCTGAAATTGAGGTCGAATCAAGTTGGGTTTTAATGAACTCAACTCAACCCATGTCAAAATTTATTGAACTTGAACTAACCTACCCATATATATATATATATATATATATATATATATATATATATATATATATATATATATATATATATTAGACATATAATCTTTATTTTCTTAATAAATGTGTTGTCTAGGGCCTTTTAAAGCACTGGAATTTGCAAGTCTTTTTACTGACACACTGGGTGAACACATCCACTTCACGCATACTGGGTAAACATAAGAGTGAAACTTGCGTAAGGTTTTAACCTGACCTGCATGACTCGCCCGAGAAATCAATGGATTTGGGTTATGTATTTGTATATTTTGAATCGGATTGGGTTGGAAAATAAAACCCATATGAAATTTGGGGTCACGTTGGGTTGAGAAATTTAAAATCAACCCGACCCGACCCGATGTAACTTGACTCGACCTGAGTTCACCAAATTATAAAACAACACTTGGGTTGCCTTGGGTTAGAAATTTGGGTCACGCTGGATTGAGTAATTAGGGTCATCCATTCGGATCAGATCGGGTCGGGTCGGATTCAATAAAATTTGACATGAGTTGGGTTAGAATTATTAAAACCCGATTTGACCCGACCCGAGTTTCAGTTTTATGTAAACACATCATCTTCTGAGGCGGGTTCCTACCCAATAGACTAACTCGTTAGAATTAAACATATAACCTTTATGATTACAACAATAAATGCTTACTGAACTATCATTAGCATATAAGCTATTGCAAAGTCACAATAGCAACGAGTGCAAAATGGGTTTGAGTCAACACAAAATGAAATGAATTGACTCGTTGTGTGAGGTGAGCGGCACATGATAATTTGGCATGGTCGATGGGTAAGTACTAAGTATCGACTCACGTTATCTATAATTCTATATATAAACACATCGCTGTATGATGACTTAAACATCTTTTGGATCAAAGAAATTGCAGGAACATATATGTAAAATATAGAACTGGAAATTTTACTGTGAACATTTTTTAGTTTTTAAAAATGTAATTTTTATAGGTATCGTATTGTTGAAGACTAAAATTTAGATTTTTGATAAATTCTTGTCAAAAAATAAAATGACAAAATTTTAAAAATTGTAAAATTTATAAAAGAATCACTTGACATAAAATTGATGTTGTCGAATGACCCATAATAATTAATTCAAAACGTTAACATTTAGTTGCAAGAAAAAGTAGAAACATTTAAAAATTGAAAATAATTAAATAAAGATTTCTACAAGCTTTTTTCACGTGTCTTTTTCTTGCTCAAATTAGGGAGAAACTTATAATAAACTCCATTAAATGTTGAAAATTGAAAAGTTTGCATGGTCCTCGTCCATGAGCATCGTCACATGATTTGATTAAGGTCAGGTGACTCGGTTAAAATAAAAATTTAAATAGGATTAATTTTAACTATGACTAAAATATGTTTAAAATCTGGAATTTCGAAGATAATTTCTATTTTAGAGTTTTTTGTGAAAAAAATTAATGAAATGGTATACAAATATTTTTAAAATTAAATGAAGACCTCTTAATGTGATTGATATAGTTTTAGGATGTTTGTATGATTTTTCTAATATTCTAACATTTTCAATAATTTCAGTTTTTCTTTCTATGATTTTTTTTTTATAATTGTAAGAGAATGCATGTCATTATTGGATACTTGAGAACATGAATTTCATATTAGGAGTTTCTTTATATTGATTTCCTATTTTCTAAATTTTTTAGAAAATTTTCAAATATTTAGGACATATTTTATTTGTATCAAAATTTTAACTTTCAATGGTCTAATAATCCTTAAGAATAGATTCTTTTTTTAAAAAAAATATGCTCACAATAGCATTTTCATTTTTCTCTTTTTTTTTATATTTTTTCAAAAAATTAAACAAGAAAAAGAAAAAAGGAGAGTACTTTATAAGAAAAATACTCAAAACAAAGAAAAGAAAGAATCATTAATAAAAATATGATTTTGGAGAGAAAAAACTAATACTAACACAATTTTAGTATGTCGGGACCAATCCAATTTGAAAAAAATCTTCAAATTATGTTAGTTGAGGAATTTTTTTACCCAACAAAGAAAAAACACCTAAACTTGATAAAATAAAATCAGGTATTAAAAAAAAGAAAAATTAATTTGAGAAGATGGATTTGAGCCTACGTTGGGACGATACAATTTGAGGAAAAAAAATTGGCTAAACACCGAAACCGAAAATAAGATAAGCATCAAGATTGGAGAGAGCGTTACAAGAGGAGTTAAGAGATTGAGAGAGTGAGATAGGAAATGGTCTAACATTAGGAAAGGAATTTTTGTCCTACAAAAACTTGAAGTTTGAAAAAATAAAACTAGATATTAAAAAAATAAATTTCAGAATAAGATTGAAAATTCAAGTTAAGAGAATTTGGTCAAATATCAACATTGAAAATAAGAAGAGCTTCAAGATTGAAACGAGCGTTGAGAGCATAGAGTCCAGAGATCAAGAGAAGTAGAGAGGAAATAGTTGACATGAGAAATGAAAATAGAAAAAAATAGAAATTAATAAATAATAGTAATCTTAAAATTAAATGAAAGTAATAAAAAAATAAAATAAGAATACAAACAGAAAATAAAAAATCAATCGTCTTATCCTTCCCTCGTCTAGGAAAAAGTACCCGTGGCTGATGCCGCAGAAACACGGAAAACGGAACTTACTTCGTTTTTAAGTATTTTTGAATTTCGAATTTTGAATTAAAAAAACAACGGATTGAAAAAAAAACGGTAAAGAAAACGTCCGTTAATCAGATCTTCCCCATTTGTCTCTCTCTGTCGCTCTCTCTCTGGCTCTGGCTCTCTTATTTTCTCACTTCTGATTCACAATCTGACGTACTCAAAATCGCTCTCTCACTTCTGATTCACAATCTGACGTACTCAAAATCGCTCTCTCACTTCTGATTCACAATCTGACGTACTCAAACTCCAACTACTTTTGGATTTCTCGCCAAACTAGCGATGGATTCTCCTCAATCAGCAATGGACTACTCCTTTAGAGGAGTTTCTAGAACTTCCAGACCTGATTTAAGTTTTTCAATGGCAATCATTCGGGTAAAATACATATCCGTGGCTCGGTTTATGCAGCATTCAGAAGGAAGAAAGCAATTCAGAGATATAACACGCTTTCAACGGTCAAAAACATTCGTCTCCAGGCTGGATGATTTCTTCAATTTTGAAAAAATCGTTCAACGATTTGAGTTCATGTTATCGAGCTTTCCCCTTCATCAAGTCCATTACGCCACTTTTGCAGTTAATACCCAAAAGAATCTTTCAAACCTCATGGTCATGGACTTGATCGATGATGGCATTTTCTTGCATGAAACTGAAGTGGATTTGCTGGTGTATGATAAATATTATGGACGGGAAGAGGCGATTGTTGCGTTTGAAGCCGCTCTACAGAAGAGGATTGCCGAAGCAGCCCCGGCATCGATGTATGCAGTAGAAACCCTGCAGAGAAGAGAGTTTCAATTCAAGTATTTTGAAGAATACAGGTGCCTAATATGCCAAGAACGATTCTCTCCGGGTAAAAAGATCGTAGAGATGCCTTGTTCAGATATCTTTCATTCCCATTGCATCATTGAGTGGTTGACAGAAAGGCATACTTGCCCAATTTGCTTTTTTGAGTTGCCAAAGCAACCTATGTTTTAAGTGTCTGTAAAATTCTGTACCATTTTTTTGTTGTTTTTTTCATTTTTTCAATTTATTTTACTTAAAAGGTTTTTAATCTCTGTAAAATTCTTTACCATTTTTTTTCCTTTTCATGTCATTTTTTTTTACAATTTATTAGATGTAAATGTTTTGAGTCTGTAGAATTCTGTACCATTTTTTTCTCTTTTTTTTTTTTTTTTCAGTTTTATTGATGTAAAATTTATACCGTGTATCATGTACAAACTTTCAAAATAAAATGCTATAGAATTTCAATTATATTTGTAATTGGAGCAATCTTAGAATTTATACTGGTGTATCAAATAAGATGCTTGTTACTGCACCTATATCCATCACTTGCTGAAATTCTTTAGAAAGCAACCTTTCCAAATCTGATTATAAACACCCATGATCACACAATGTAAAGATATGATCGACAAACCTTGGGTTTTTCTCAGTATAAAGCACCCAATAGGTTGATTTGGCAGAGCTAACCCCCCAGTTGAACACTTGAACCTACATGCTTTACTAGTACAAATAGGGACCTAAATTGGAGAGCAGCAATACGTGATGAATGTAATACCTTTATTCAAATTGGGACCTGGAATTTGGTTCCACCAAATCCAAACATGAATCTGTTTGGGTGCAAATGGGTTTTCAAAGTTAAATGCAAGTTTAATGGTATGTTGGACTGTTACAACGCACACTTGGTGGCCAAAGGGATACAATCAACAAGATGGTATTGGCTATAACAAACATTTAGTCCTGTAGTAAAGTCCACAACTATTCATATTGTTCTTTCACATGCTCTGTGACATCAATGGATCATTTGCCAATTGGATGTCAAAATAACTTTCTTCAAGGTCTTATACAGGAGGAGGCTTATATGAAACAAAATGGTGTCATTCTCATTATCCTTATATATTCTGACAATATCATTTTGAATACAAATTCTGAATATGCTTGTTTGAACTTGTCTTCCTTCCAGTCTGAATTCTCATTGACATATTATTTTGTGGTCTTGAGGTTACATGTACCTCCAATGGGCTTTATCCTACACTGGCTCAGTATATCTTTGATCTTCTTGCACAAACAAAAATGGTAGGATTCAAGCCTTTATATTCCAGGCATTTCAGGATCTAAAGCTTTCTCAGCCCAAATATTGCATATTCTATTAATCACATTTGTCAATTTATGCACTCACCAACATCGAACCTTTGGACTACCATTAAACAGATGCTTTGCTATTTGAAGTCTACTATCGTCTTTTGGTATTTTTACCATCAGTCTTCTTCTCAATCACTAACAGCATTTTTTGTCACTGTTTAGGCTGGAAACCCCAACTATCATCAATCAGGGGGAGGATATTGCATCTATCTTGCTTTTTTGTTTGAACCCATTGCTTTTTTTCATTTGACCCATTGCTTTATTTGTTTGAACCCATTTCTTTATTTGTTTGAGTGGTTGGATATTCTCATCTTGTGTGGAAGGTCTAGCCCTTGGGGCACCTAACCTGATCTATGGTGTTTGTGAGTGGTGTCATGGATCTGGGTTTTTACCTATGATCACCACAAAGTGGGGTCGGCAGGTTTCCAATTATTAAAAAAAAGAGAGTAAATCATAGTTTGGATGGATAGCAGAGGTAGCACTCTAGAATACACCTTTTGTTGTGAGATCTTGATCTTTGGCTTATCATACTTGTGCTCGAGTCATGAATTTGAAAGACCAACTATGAACTGTAAAGAAAAGGGTACTCTCTTGTGATACAATAACTTCATCAAGCGCAGATTATTGTGGGCAGTCTTTTTGCTATTGGCCACAACAATAGACTTGGCCAGAATACAATTCATTTTATAGTTTTTTTTTGAAATGTAAATTGCTCACTTCTTGTGATATTATTGAAGGAATTTCAGGCCTGAGCACTGGAGAGATCTTTAGCTTCTCAGACTCTTGCTTGAGTCATGAATCTGACAGAGCAACTATGAACTGTAAAGAAATGGCTCTCTCCTGCCTTAAAATATCTTCATCAAGCACAAGTTATTGCAGGCAGTCTTTTTGCTATTGGTCGTGACATTGATGAAGATTATCTTGTTGATTATCTTCTGCGAGGACTTGGCCCAGAATACAAATCATTTTATACATCCATCTAAATTACTAACCTCCTGGAACATCCAAGGAATTTCAGGCCTCGTTGCTGTTTCAAGAAATGCACCTTGAGCCCTACTATTCCATTTTCAGTGAACCTCTCCAGGAGCTACTAATGTAGCCTGCCACCATCCAAATCATAGCAAAAGAGTTACTAGGCAACAGAGTGTTCAAACCAGGTTCAACAGTTTTTCCCCTACTCAACCCCGATTAGCAAGGGAGTATGCCTCTTCAACCTTTCAACAGCAAAGGTTGGTGATGCAAAGTACAAAATATCAAACGTCAAATTCGCAAGTGCCTCCTTCACATCCTGAGCTTGGGTTTTGGTGGGGGGCGGGGGGGCGAGTTGGGGGTGGTTTATGTTTCTTTGTGCGCGTTTCCTTCACTTTGTGATGTGGTGGTTGTTTATTATGTACTGAACTTGTATAGCTCTTTTATACAAGGTGGATTCTGTCTTTGTAACTCCTTAATTAATGAAAATTTTTACTATCTCCATTTCAAAAAAAAATGTCATCTTATCCTCCCCACGCTTACAGTCTCTACTGTGCCTCAGCACCAAGAGACCCGCAATGGTACCCTGATTCTGGAGCAATTCATCATATTACAAATAATCTTCACTCTAATATGTTTCTTTGTGCGCGTTTCCTTCACTTTGGGATGTGGTGGTTGTTTATTATGTACTGAACTTGTATAGCTCTTTTATACAAGGTGGATTCTGTCTTGTAACTCCTTAATAAATGAAAATTTTCACTATCTCCGTTTCAAAAAAAAATATCACCTTTTCCTCCCCACGCTTAGAGTCGCTCCTGTGCCTCATCACCAAGAGACCCGCAATGGTACCCTGATTCTGGAGCAATTCATCATATTACAAATAATCTTCAGACCTTATCTCTTCACTCTAATTATCAGAGACCTGGCAAGATTATTGAGGAAAATGGATCAGATTGGATATAACACAAACTGGTACTTATTTTCTTCATGCTTCTAAAAATATCTATCAGTTAGATAATGTTTGGCATGCTCATATTTATAAAGATCTTCTTTCTGTCAGCACATTTACTAAGGATAGTGATGCAAGTTTTGAATTTCACCTACATGTGGGATGCTACTCGTCCACAGGCCGAGTAGAGATGGTCTCCATATGATTTGAGTTGCAAAGCCAGAATAAAGCTTCTCCAATGGGAGTCTTATCTTGGTGAAGCGACATGTATACACTTGAAAGGTCACATCATTGCCTCTGAGTACACACCTATGGAGACTGTCAATTCAGTTCTCTACAAATGGACTTCAAGTTTGTAACAAGGCTTCAAAGTCTTTCTCTTCCTTTTATATTTTAATTTTTCGTTAGTCTTGTTAAATGGGCTACTGTCTTTTTTTTTGAAAAGGTTATTATTAATAGAAAAGACACCAGATGTGCAAGTATAGAAGAAAAAAGAAAAATAAGCTACAAACACAGAAAGTCAAACCACCTACAGGACAATCCAACACTGGAAAGTAAAAAACTAAACTAAATCGACAAGTAAGATGTTAAATGGGCCACTGTCACAAGCTTCTCTTTCAACTGCCAAGTTTCATGTTTTACCAACCATTAGATGTGATCATATGGACTTGTGGAATCCAGCACCAGTTTATTAAACTAAGTTACTAATGGAAGAAATCATTATAGTAGTTATCTGAATGATCATAGCAGATATCTTTGGATCTTTCCCTTGACATGTAAGTCATATGTTCTTTCAGTCTTTGTCCATTTTAAACACCTGGTTGAAAATCATTTTGTATGGAAAATCAAAAGCATGCAATCTGATTGAGGGGGGTGAGTTTACAAGCAAGGATTTTCAACTTTTCTGCAAATTTAATGGCATTCATTGCCATTCGGGTAAACACATCTACTCCATACACACTGGGTAAACATAAGGTGAAACTTGCGTCAGGTTTTATCTCGACCCGCATGACCCGACCCAAGAAATCAGTGAGTTTGGGTTATTTATTTGTATATTTTAGATCGAGTTAGGTTAGAAATATAAAAATCCATATGAAATTTGGGTCGGATTGGGTTGAGAAATTTAAAATCGACCGGACCCGATCCGATGTACCTCGACTCGACTTGAGTGCACCAAGTTATAAACCAACACTTGGATTGATTCAATTTAAAAATTTGAGTCGCATTAGGTTGAGTAATTAGGGTCACCCAATGGGGTCAAATTGGGTCGGGTTTAAAATTTTTTGACATGAGTTGGGTTAGATTTATTAAAATCCAATCTGACCCAACCCTTGTTTCAACCCTAGGTAAACATATCAACTCTTGAGACAAATTTCTAGCCAACACACTAACTCCTTAGAATTAAACATATAACCTTTGTGATTACAACAATAAATACTTACGGAACTATCATTAGCGGCTAAGCTAACTATCGATTTGCAAAGTCTCAATAGTAACGAGTGCAAAATGGTTTGAGTCAACTCAAAATGAAATGAATTGACTCGTTGTGTGAGGTGAGATGGCAAATGAGAATTTGGCATGGTCGATGGGTAACTATCAACTCATGTTATCCATATATAACACATCACTGTATGATGACTTAAAACATCTTTTAGATCAAAGGAATTGCAGGACAATATATGTAAAATATAGAATTGGAAATTTTTTTGTGAATATTTTTTAGTTTTTAAAAATGTAATTTTTATAGAGTATCATATTGTTGAAGACTAAAATTTAGATATTTGAAAAAGTCTATCAAAAAATAAAACCTGACCAAAAATTCTAAAAATTGGAAAATTTATAAGAGAATCACCTGACATAAAATTGTTGTTCTCTAATGACCCATAATAATTAATTCTAAACGTTAACATTTAGTTGCAAAGAAAAATGTAGAAACATTTAAAAATTGAAAATAATTAAATAAACATTTCTACAAGCTTAGGAAGTTAGGATGTATAATGATTTTTCCAGATAATTTCTATTTTGGCGTTTCTTGTGAAAAAAATTAATGAAATGATATACAAATATTTCTAAAATTAAATGAAGACCCCTTAATGTGATTGATATAGTTTTTAGGGTGTTTGTATGATTTTTTTAATATTCCAACATTTTCAAGAAATTCAGTTTTTTTCTACGAATTTTTTTTATAAATGTAAGAGAAGATTGATGTTATTATTGGATATTTGAGAACATGAATTTCATATTACGTGTTTCTTTATATTAATTTCGTATTTTCTAAAAAAATTAGAAAATTTTCAAATATTTAGGACATATTTTATTCATATCAAAATTTCGATTCTCAATCATCTATTAATCCATAAGAATAGCACCCTTTTAACAAAAATATGCTCACAATAGAATTTTCATTTGTCTCTATTTTTTTTTTTCAAAAATTAAAAAAGAAAAAAGAAAAAAGGGAGATTACTTAACGCCGTGATTTCGCCGGACGTTCTTTTAACTCCTGACAGTGAGAAAAGGAAGATTGGAAAAGATAGGTTCAGTGGAGGTCTTAAATGAAAGAGTCCCTGGGCTCCTGATCCATTGAATGGGCCACAACTGGGCTCACAATCTCACATATCCCAACAATTCATCTTTAGCGGATCAAAATTCAGTTCTTCTCAATGACCAACGAACAAATGAAGGGATATCTTCCATCCCTTTCCATGGAGGAAATTTAATAAAAAATAAATTAAATAAATAAATAAGATTAACAAGTCTCAAAGTACAACTTGAACTGGGTAAGTTTCTTTGCCAAAATGTAAACTTCTATTTATTTTTTTTATCAAAGTGTCCAAGTCTGTTAAATTATTTGACTGATACTCAGGGCACATGTAGGCCTCCTTCTATCCACACACACTGAGTAACTCTATAGATAGTGACCTTTTAGGGTGGAATGAGAATGAAACTAGAGACTCCCACTTCTTGAGGCCCATCACTCCAACCCCTTTGAATTTGTCAAAATACAAATTGATAATTAATAACATGAAATACTCTCACTTAGAGATTTTAATATCGATTTTAAAACCTCTATATATATATATATATATATATATATATATATATATATATATATATATATATAAGTTTTTTCAACCCCTGCTCGCTCTCACTTGAAGAAAGTTTACAAAGGACGGCACACAAACACAACTAGCTTCAATTTCATAATTGAGTTTTTGAATTGCATTATCAAAAATTTGGTCAGGGATAAAAATTGAGTGTCACCGATACTTTTGTTCATATTTTACTTTTACTTTCTTATGGAATTGTACAATTATTTAAAGCACAATGGTGTTAGGCTCTACGGTGACGATCCAGTTGCGGTTGAGCTTTGCTCTGAGCTCGTGGGAGTCAAAGGGGGCAGTGCCCTTTGTCCTGGTGCAAGGGAGCAGAACCCCGAGCCAATTTTTTATTGGAAGGCATTTTGTAATTTTACATTGCACCTTGGTAAAACGCTAATTAAAATAGTATATAGTGTTCTTTTCTGAAAGAGAGAGCTATGAGCATAATCGAGAGCCATAAGTCGACTCTCCTTTAATTTCTTACTTTTGAGCATAGTGACGTATCGAAGGAAATCACGTAAATCTTTATGTTGGGATTTGTTTTTCTTTATTGATTTCTTCTTTTTTCTATCTTCCATATTGTTATTTTTGTATAGGCGAAAGTGTGATTTTTCTCTTAACAAATGAATCTAATGTTTGTGTCAGTTATGAAAATAGAGACAAATATGTTCTCTCAATGTAATGGGGAGAGAGACCCTGATTCACTGTATATATAGGAAAAGACGAATTACAAATAAGGAAGACAATTTAATTACAGGGTAACCCCAATCTTGTAGATGGGGAAAGTTCTATTCTAGGAATGTATAACAGCTCATTTGACACTCCCCCTCAAGTTGGAGCATATATGTCGTGTATGCCCAACTTGCTAAATGAGCTGTGAAAAACTCTGCCTGTAACTGCTTTGGTGAGAACATCTGCAAGTTGATCTTCGGACTTAACGAATGGTACATCAATGATCTTCTCCTCGAGTTTCTCCTTGATAAAATGTCTGTCAATTTCAACATGCTTGGTTCTATCATGTTGCACTGGATTATGTGCAATGTCTATTGCAGCCTTATTATCACAATGCAGTTGCATGGCACGTTGGGGTTTGAATCCCAATTCACCCAACAACTCCTTTATCCAGAGTAGCTCACATATGCCGTGCGCCATACCCCTATATTCTGCTTCAGCACTTGATCTTGAGACCACTTTCTGCTTCTTACTTCGCCAAGAGACCAGATTGCCTCCCACAAAGGTAAAGTATCCAGAAGTAGATCGTCTATCTGTAACAGAACCAGCCCAATCTGCATCAGTGTAACCCTCAACATCTAGGTGACCATGTCGTGAGAACATCAAACCTTTTCCAGGAGCTGACTTCAAATATCTCAGAATTCGGGTTACAGCCTCCATGTGGGCTTCACTTGGTGCATGCATGAACTGACTCACCACACTTACTGAATATGCTATGTCAGGTCTGGTGTGAGCTAGGTAGATTAACTTACCCACAAAGCGTTGATATCTTTCTTTGTTGGTGGGTATCTGATCAGGATATTCACCAAGCTGATGATTCAACTCCATTGGAGTATCTGCTGGCTTGCTGGCTAACATTCCAGTTTCAGTCAAGATGTCAAGAATGTATTTCCGTTGTGATAGAAATATTCCTTGTTCTGAGCGAGCCACTTCAATGCCTAAGAAATACTTCAGAGCACCAAGATTTTTCATTTCAAACTCACTTTCCAAATGGCGCTGTAATGCTGCCTTTTCCTCTGGGTCATTCCCTGTAACTACCATGTCATCAACATATACAATAAGGGCAGTGACCTTACCTTTTTTATGTTTCAGGAAAAGAGTATGATCTGAGTTACTTTGCTTGTAGCCGAAATTCTTCATTGATTTGCTAAACCGTCCAAACCACGCTCTGGGTGATTGTTTCAATCCATAAAGAGACTTTCTCAATTTACACACCATGTTACTCTGATTGAACCCCATCTTACATCCTGGAGGGGGATCCATATAAACTTCTTCTTCTAGGTCGCCATGTAGGAATGCATTTTTTACATCAAACTGGTGTAATGGCCAGTCAAGGTTTGCTGCAAGGGAAATGAGCACTCGAATTGTGTTTATCTTGGCTACAGGAGCAAAGGTCTCCCCATAGTCAATCCCATAAGTTTGAGTGTAGCCTTTCGCCACTAGTCTTGCTTTGTATCGTTCAATGGTGCCATCTGCCTTGAATTTTACTGTATATATCCATCTGCAACCTACTGTTTTCTTCCCTTTAGGAAGGGTAGTCATCTCCCAGGTGGCATTTTTCTGAAGGGCCTCCATTTCTTCATTCATTGCTTGAGTCCACTTGGGATGAGTTAGAGCATCCTGCACATTACTTGGAATAGATACAGTGGATAATTGACATACAAATGATACACATGACGGAGACAACCTATGTAGAGACACATGATTAGCAATAGGGTATTTAACCTTTGCTTTAGGGTCAGGGTCATACTGTTGTCTAGGGATACCTCTAGTCGTACGAGGGGGTAACTGATAACCTGCATTTCCTGTATGACTCGACTCAGGTAAAGTAATGGAGTTTGAGTGTTCAGGTACCTGTGCCGGATCTTCAGGACGATCTTCAGGACCTGATTGGATGAGAGGTGGTGGTACTGTAGGATGAGCTGTAGGAGAGAAATGATCCGACTGCTCTTCTTGCATCACTGTAGTTGGTGGGTCAGTAGTCATCACCACATCCTCAGGTGTTGGTTGATGCTGGTCTGACACAATCTGTGAAACTTGGTAGATTTGATTCTGAGTATCTTCTGCAAATATAGAGCGCTCCCCCTGCAGGGGATGCTCAGAATCTCCCCCTGAGTAATAGAATTCACGCTCGTGAAAAATAACATCTGCTGTAACATGCAAAGTCTGAGTAGGGGGATGGAAACACTTATAACCCTTCTGAGTGGCAGCATACCCCACAAAGACACAACGTAGGGCACACGGATCAAGTTTACCACGCTGGTGCGGATATACCTGAACATAAGCAACGCAGCCAAAGACACGTGGTTCGAGATTTGGTGTGGGCGGTAAGGTGAGGAGAGTGGTCAATGTCTGGAATGGAGTCTGATACTGAAGGGTACTGGATGGTGTTCTATTGATGAGATAAGCAGCTGAACAAAGAGCCTCCCCCCAAAAATGATGGGGCATATGGGCCTCAAATAAAGAGGCACGAACAACTTCAAGAAGATGACGGTTCTTACGTTCTGCTACACCATTCTGTTGTGGCGTATAAGCACACGTGGTTTGATGAACAATACCATGATGGCTCAAAAAATGACGGAGGTCATTGTTGACAAACTCACCGCCATTGTCAGACCGAAGTGTTATGATCTTCTTATCAAACTGAGTAGCAACATATTGATGAAATTGTTTGAATTTCGTAGGGACGTCGCTTTTCTGCTTTATGGGGAAAACCCATGTCATCCTGGTGCAATCATCTATAAATGTCACAAACCACTTAAAACCACTAATTGTAGAAACTCGTGACGGTCCCCAAACATCAGAATGGACAAGCATAAAAGGCATAGAACTTTTATTCAATCTTAATGGATAAGAAATGCGATGACTTTTCGCTAAAATACAAGTGTCACAATGAAAATCTGATTCAGCAAAATGGGAAAACAAATCTGGAAATAAAAGTTTGAGATAACCAAAAGAAGCATGTCCTAAGCGTCTATGCCACAACCAAATTGTTTTCATCCTGACTGACTCGTCTCCGCGAACATGATGTGCTTGACCCAATCTCTTACTGCAGTCGTCTGTCAAGTCCAGATAGTACAACTTTCCCCTCCTAGTACCACATCCAATCACGGCCCTGGTGAGAAGGTCCTGAAACAGACAATACAATGGCCAAAAACACACAGTACAATTAAGGGAATCTATGATTTGAGGAACAGATAATAAGTCATAATCAAGTGAAGGGACAACCAAGACATGAGAAAGACTTAATGATGATGTAAGAGATAGGGACCCTTCTCCCAGAACGGGAGAGGTGGTTCCATTGGCACTGGTGACATGTGTTTGGTTTGATGGTTTGGGAGAGTGTAACCCAGTAAAACTAGACGTCATGTGATCAGTAGCGCCAGTGTCAATAATCCATGATCTATTACTAGTAAGTGAAGATGTGCAAGGGGAGATACCTGAGGTAGCCAAGGCCGTAGAGCTGGATGTACCTGGTGGATGGTCGGATGGAATCTCCTGGGTTAATGCAGCGGATGCGACGGATGCTCTGCTTGACTCTCTTTTTCGCCCGTTGTGAACCCACCCTTCTGGATAACCAATGATCTCATAACAGCCCTTAATGGTATGGTTAGCTAAACCACATTTGGTACACTTCATTGGAGGCCGGCTACGAGTAGAGGTAGAGTTCAAAGGGGGTGGCCGAGATGGCTTGAACCGTGCGGCAGCCAAGGCGGTGGCATCGGATGAAGTACCAATGTCAGACATGGTGCCCTGTCGGTTACTCTCTCGTTTAATATGGGCATAGACAGCCTCAAGTTCAGGTTTAGGGTCCATCCGCAAAATCTCGCCTCGAATTTGATCAAAGTTCGTGTCCAAACCGGCAAGGAAAATATAAATGCGGAGACGGTCAATCTCCATGCGTCTAATTTCAATGTCGGCCGGATGCTCCATATGGCTAGGGCATAATTGATCAAGCTCCTGAAATATCTCAGTGAGCTCACTGTAATAAGCGGTAACAGACGCTCCATTCTGTGTCGTCTTGAATGACCGTCTGTGTAGATCAAAAATCTTCGCCTCATCGGAACCATCAGAGTATGTTTTTTTTATTGCATCCCAGACCTGCTGTGCTGTGTCATAACGGATAAACCGTTTCATCTGAATAGGTTGCATAGCATCGAATAACCAACTTTTGACTTGACAGTCCGATGCACGCCATTTGTTGTATGTCGGGTCTGTGGCTGCAGGCTTGGTCATATCACCGGTTAAGTGACCTTGTTTCTCTCTTCCGGCAACCTTCATCTCCATAACTTGGTGCCATAGGGAATAATTGTGGTCGTCCAGTTTGATGCCAGTAGAGAAGGTGGTAGTGTCTCCGTGAACAGTGACAATGTGAGGAGGAGGATTGGATCCACCAGCACCTTTGGAGCTGTCTGCAGTTGTCATTGGAGCAGTTGGTGGGGCCTGTTGTGGCTGGGCTTTGCGGACGGGCCTGTTTCAAGCTGGGCCTGCTGACGGGCCTGTATCAAATGGGGCCGACTGATGGGCCCGTATCAAACTGGGCCGACTGATGGGCCCGGATCAAACTGGGCCGACTGACGGGCCTGTAGATGGGCCGATTTGCAAACTGGGCCAGGCGGCCTGTAGAGAAAATCGGCGCTGCTGATGATGCCGGCGTCAACCGGTGCTGCTGGTTCCGACGTCTGCTGCGGTGTCCGGCGTCTCCGAACGGCAGTTATGTGCGCCGCTCGGCCGGCACTGATCTGGCCGTTTCCGCTGTACAGATCTGAGAAATCAGATTGGGGTCGGCCTCTGTCCGCCGGCTCTGGTTCCGCCGCTGATGTCCGATCTGGATTGCAACCGATGGAGTGAAGGGAACGCTGAACCGAGAGACACGGAAGTCAAGAAATCCCCTTTCGAGTCGGCTGCTGCGGCGCCACGTCCGGCGGAGTTCTGCTGGCAGATCTGGGAACGGCGACGGGGCACACTGAGAATCCGTTCACTGATCTGGGTTTGAAGGGACGGAAGGTGTATGTGGGCAGAGGCGCGGCAGAATCGTGCGCCGGCTGCGCCGGCTGGCTGATCGCGACGTCGCTGCTAGAGGATCTGGGACGGTGAACGGCGATGGGGCAGACCACGGGATATAGGAGAAGGCAGGGGCGATGGGGATTCAGATCTGCCACCGGTGTCTGCTGGTGTCCGGCGGAATCTCCACGGCGATGATAATGGTATGAGCGCAGGTCACCGGTGCCGGTCACGCCGTTGCCGCGGGTCAGATCTGAGTGTAGATCGGAAACGTGCAACAGTAGATATGAAAAAAGGGCAAGGTGTTGCCGATGACTGGTTTGTGTTTGTTTTTTTTTTTTTTTCTTCTTCTGATGGCTACTGATGTGGAGAAAAAAAAAAAAAATACTAATGTAAAAAAAAATGGATGATGATCGAACTAGGCTCTTGATGCCATGTCAGTTATGAAAATAGAGACAAATATGTTCTCTCAATGTAATGGGGAGAGAGACCCTGATTCACTGTATATATAGGAAAAGACGAATTACAAATAAGGAAGACAATTTAATTACAGGGTAACCCCAATCTTGTAGATGGGGAAAGTTCTATTCTAGGAATGTATAACAGCTCATTTGACAGTTTGTTCTGGTAAAGCAATCAACATATGACCTGATACTTAAGTGAAAATGACCATTTTAACTTATGATTGATACAACAAGAAATTATTGCCCATTTTGGTGAGATTTTCGTCCCAGTTTGCTTTAAATGGAAGGTCCGACCTGATGAAATGTTCGGATCGTTGAAATTTTTATGGCACCATATGATTACAGTAGCAGTCTTAAATCAATGCAGGCCCTGCAGTGTACAATACACAGGGCTTGACAAGTCCAAGCCCGCCCAAGCGAAGTTCATTTTCTAATTGGGCTGTAATTCAACTTATATATAGATTTAATAATTGTTTTTTTAATATTTGAAAATCATGGGGTCCTTTTCACAATACAAGAATAAATGTTTAGGAACAATGAAATAATGATTTTGGATAGTCCACTTAAACTAACATGGCATTATACCGTGCCACTCTATCGACGTAGTAAAAACAAAAGGATGAGATAAATTTTATTTTTGAAATAATTATCGCACATTTAAGCATGAACTCACCAAATGGGGTGGTCATGGGTCCATTTTGAGAAAAAAAAAAACAGATTTCTTTTTTAAAGTTATGGTCCATAAAAAACACTCTTTGAATTATCTAAGCCATATTTTTTAATGCACCGGTCTCCTGTCTGATCTATCTGCCTCTGGCAAATTAGTTGGGATGTAATCAGGAGTGCAAATCTCGGCCAATATGATCGAGATCTCGCCATCTAGACCGAGTTTTGACCCAAAAGAGAGAGAGAAAGAGTAATATCGACCGATATTGTAGAACTCGGCATCTCGACCCCACCGAATTTTGAACCCCTGGATGTAATGAAGGGTTAAACATTGTCATAAGTCCAATATGACCTACTTATGATGTGGGGAGAGGCAACCAACTATTAATTGGGCTCAAATTTCAATTCAACTTGACAATGGTATAGGACAAGAAGGAGCCAGGTCCAACCCAAAGCAAACAGGTGTAGTAGCACTTTGGGTAGCCCATTTATTTATCCTACCTACAGGGTAGAAAAATCGGCCAGGCTGAGATCTCCGCCGATTTTTCATATCGGCCGATATCTCGGTTCGGCCGATATATCGGCTGCACTTTTTCTCTCTCTAGTCCCTTTTTTTTTTAAATCCAAAAAAATTACAGTAAATGCAGATAATTGTAGGCTTATTGAATATGTAATTTTTTCATAAAATATCGGACATTTACATCTTCTAATATATTTTTGAAGTTACGATATAGGAAAATTATAAAATTAGTAATAAAATGGTGAAAATTACAAGGAAAAGCAGATAAATGAGGAAAATTTGTACAAATAATTTCATAATTTATTTTCTTAGTCAATGAGTGTTATTTTAAGTTATGAGTTATAGAAATAAAATAAATAAATAATAAAATGATTGAAAATTACATAATAATGTAGAAAAAATATTAGAAAATGAAACTAATGGGGTCCTAATCACTTGAACTGATAACCACACACATGTCATACATTTTTAATTATAACAAATTCCATTTAAATCATTAACTGAAGAGTTTTTAAAAATTAACTAAATGAAGAAACTTTCAAGATCTAAACTCACAATATAATTTTTTTCTATAAATTTTAGCTACATTTAAGACGAACATCAATATGGAGAATGTTCTTCAAACTCATAACCGGGCTCAGCAATTGCAGATGTATAACAAAGGGCCCGTAGATAGGGATTTTCTATATCCTTGGTGGCCTGTGAATATTCTGACTGGCCGAATTCTGCAGTCCGCCCTACACAGAGAGATTTGACTGGGAGAAATTGGTTGATAGGTGAGATCTCGCTTCGATATATCGTTCATGAGATATAGCTCGATATATCGGCAAAATATCGCTAAATCTGGGTTGGGCCCAGACCCTGAATTTCACTGTTTTTTTAATAAAAAAAAAAAAGGCAGTTTCGGTCCAGATTCGTCCCAGATTCGGCCTAGATTTTGACCGTTATATCGGTCATCTCGGTCGATATTTATAAAAAAAAGGCTTTTTTTTTTTAAAAAAAAAACAAAATGACCGAATTTTTAAAATTTGGCCAATATCATAATAGAATTATCGGCCAAAAATTCGCTCATATCGGCCAAAATTTTTTTGGTACGGCACGTATCGGCCAATATATATATAGGCGTTAAAAAACCCGATACATATCAGTCGATACGCACACTATCGACCGAATTTTTGACCCCTGGCTGCCTAATGTTCAGATCCAGATCAAAACGACTTCTCTCATACAGCCCAACAAGAACTTCAAAGACATGACCCAGGCCCTAGTAGCCCAAAAGGCCTGATAAGAGGCTTGAGCCCGACCAAGCCCAAATAGATACATAACTTTTTATCTTTTAATTTTATAATTTCCTATGATTTTTTAACCATAGAATAACTTTCCATCTACAATTTTTTTATTTTTAATCTATGAGTCTTAATTACAGGTGGGAGTTCTAACTAAGGTTGAGAACACCTATTGTTGACATCTAACATCAGGTCAATACGGTCATACGTTATTATGATATATATATCTTATAATATTTATATTCTAGATTTCTACGAAAAGATTTCTACAGATCGGACTTTTAATCTTTCAACCCTATAAAGCCCAATTTTCAATTCGAGCCGGGAGTCCAAAAATCAGCTGAACCGAGATTCGACTGAGATCTCGAGTGAGATTTTTCTCTCTTTTCAATTTTTTTTTTTTAAATCTCAATGGCTGTTTTTTTGAAAAAAATCTTTTAAAAAAAGTTAAAAAAGGCTGTTTTTTTTTAAAAAAATATAAATATAAATATCGGCCGATATTCGTCCGATATGTGCAAATATCGGCTCAGGTCCACAATCAATATTTGTTTTTTTTTTAAAAAAAAAAATCAGCCATTTTCTTTCTTCTTTGGCCGATATCCGAGATATCTCGTCCTTCAGAAACCGAGAGATCTTGGATTTAAACCCATGATTGGAGCAAAGAATGATTCTCGAAACATCTTTTCTCTTACCGTCCATTTGAGGGCTTTGGACTTTCAGACCTAATTCCCATTCCTGTTTCCTTAGAGTAGATAACCATAATCTTTTACTTGCTAGTTACAAAGGTGACAAGTATTATGCATATAATTAATTATATGCACCAGGGTCAAGATATCGGCCGATATCCAATATATATCGCCGATATTAATATTTTTTTAAAAAAAAAAAAAATTAAGAGAGAAAAATATCGACTGATATATCGGCCAATAACGAGATATCGGTCGATATATCGTATCGGCTGATATATCGGTCAATACCTGAATTTTAAACCCCTGATATGCACCACCCTTCTAAGAGAGTTTCGAACCCAATTCATCATGTTAGTTCATAGGGTCCTTTCCTTTTTCTTTTAGAAAAGAAAATAAGAGCTTTAAAATAGGGTAATATTATATAAACCATGATTTAAAATTTGGCTTTTCCTCTAAAGTTGGTATATCCAAGGTTTGTACAGGGGTGTAAACGGACCCAAGTCTGGTCCGGCCCGATAAGATAATCTGACAATCCGCGGCCCTGGCCCAATAATATAGGGTCTGATTAGCCTTGGATCCTAGTCCGGCCCAATCGGGCTGTAGGACCGTCTGCGGCCCGAAAGAGGGCCCGTTTGTCCGTTTTCAGGCCAACTTACTTCAAGGCCATTTTTCTTTTAACTTCAATTTTTTTATCAAACTAAGCACAATAAACCAGATATTTTATTTTAATCTAAATCAAAGTTTGAAAATTTGAAATTAAGACTTGATTTGTTAGTTCTATAAGAAAAATAATTAAAATAACTCTTGCCTTGGTCAACTTGATTTTTTGTTGAGTCAAATAACTCTAACTAAATTAGCTAAATTTTTTAAGATATTAAACAAAATATTAGATGAAAGGCACATCCAATACCTCTCTAAAATAATTTTAAAGGAGAAAAAGATATATTTGAACTTTTTCAATTGATAATTTTTTTTTAAATTTTTCAATGAAGACTTTTGAGTTTACAAATTCGTACAAGAAATTTCTAGTTCGCATCCTTTCCTGGATTGCTTTTAAACTGATATTTAACTTCCACGAGATAGACATATAAATGAGATAATAACTGCTCAAAAAAAAAAAAGAATATACATGAGATAAAAATAATGTTACAATCCACTAAAATTAAGCTCAAATAAAATATTTTTTGAATTGGAACTGTCATTCTGTATCCTCTCTTTCATTTCTGAAATTATAAGCCTCAAACATCTCACTCTCTCCACCATAAATCAAATTTATCCCCCTCTTCACTTGCAATTCACATGCAAAACAATTGACAAAGGAACCCATATGAATTTTCAGATTACTTCATATAATTAATACACAACTTCTCCTTAATAAATAAGTGAATTCAAACCTACCTCATCCAGTCAGTCCTCAAAAATGGAAAAATATTCCATGTGATTAAGTGTGAACAATCTAGTGTTTATGGTCAATTTACTGTAATTTGGTGTCTACAAGACCAAAACAGAGAACTAGAGAAAATAGAAATCAAGTCAATGATAAATCACATCAAATGAGTGTAAAAGCATAAAGATAGATTATGGAAATTATGTCATTGGTTTCTAAATCAAAATGTATACATAGATAATGACTAATGGCCTGCTGATAAGATCAAAATGTTGCTTCCATAACTCATATAGATAGACACTCCCGACATATTTAAGATAGTGTAGACTCATTAAACAATTAATCATAGTCATCTAGGCAAGTGGATAGTTCTCTCTTATCATTCCACCCAAATAACCTACCTTTATCATCTATCTATCCTTATTCAAAATTCTAGTATAAGATTCTAAAATACTTGAAAAGATCCAGAATTGACAATTCCATTTACTTAAATGAAGCGCTGTCCCTATCCACCAAAATTTGGTGGAGGTTCATGGAGGAAAGAAATGGCTTTATCTTATAAAATTTGAAGTATTGGGAAGAGCATAGGGGTTGGTTTTGGGGCCAAGTTAATGATAGAGGAGGGACCCAATTTTGGGAAGATAATATCAAAATTGGTAGATCCGAACATTTTGTGGGAGAATTTATTAGGGAGGGATGAAATTCTTGGTGGGGAATCGGTCTAGCATCAACTTTTGGCAGAATAAATGAGTGGGTGAGCAACCATCCAAGATCACTTACCTAGATCACATTGTCTCAGGCCAAAAGGACAAGCTTGTCATGGGTCATGTGGTAGATTTTGAGGGCAGAGTGACTTGGGCTTTAACCTGTTTAGAAATCTTTTTTATTTTGAAATTACACAAATAGTGGAGCTTTTAGATCTGATCATGCATCATATCCCTCCTTCAGAGGAGCTTTTATGAGGGTTTAGTGTGGAGTTGGATGGGATTTTTTCAAGTAGGTAAACTATTCCTTCATAAAACCCTCATCCTCCCTGTTGTTTCCGTCTTTATCCATTTGGAAATCATGCTGCCCTTCTAAGGTTAAAGGCTTTATTGGGTAGCCTACTTGAAAAAGATCCTTACCCTAAAGAATTTAAAGGCAAGGAGTTCTGCACTTGCTGACATGTGTTCCATGTTGGAACTTGGAATGGTGAAAATAATGTGGATCATTTATTCATTCACTGCTCCTGTTTTTTCTATTTGTTGCTTCTTTTTCTCCTGTTTCTCTATTAATTCGGTTCTTCTCCTACCTTTGAGGCTTCTTGACTGGGTGGGGGATTGGGCCCTTCTCAAGGTAGGGCAAACTTTTCTGGAAATTGTTACCTCTGGGGCGAATGCAATGTGTGTTTATTGAGGACAAAGCTTCTACAAGACAGAGGATCATCAACAGGATTAAAATCAGCGTAATGCAGTGATCTATGGCTGATCAGATGTTATGGGAACTTCAGAAATTCAGATTTTAGAGAAAGCTGGACTAGAACTTTGTAAAGCACTAGTATCCCTGTATCAGAAGTATAAATACAAGTATGCAACTATGGGTCTTGTATCTAAACATGTCTGGTTGGGATTTTTAGTGTTTGTGTTAAAACAGAGATGATTTTATTGATTTACTTGAGAGATATTTAAAGGAAAAACTTATCCACAACATGTGGCAACTAACTAACAGCTTGAGACTACTGAGTCATCAACAAATCAACACAAAAAACTCCTAAAACTGGTAAACTGACAACAATTGAATGAAGACTTATTCAACCATTGACTTATTCAAATATAAACTCCAACACTCTCCCTTTAACTGGATGTTGCAAATACCAGTTTATGAAGCAATTGCACCAGCTTGTCCTTCAACCGAGCAGACTCCCAATAATTGACGTAGCTTTTCAAATGCCTCCTGTTTGAGTGGTTTTGTAAAAATATCTGCAACATGATCTTTGCTCTTGCAGTGGATAAGTTCAATTGTTCCTTCCTTAACTAAATCCCGAAAGAAGTGATAGCGCACATCAATGTACTTACTTCGTCCGTGTTGCACTAGGTTCTTTGAGAGTTTGATGGCTGAACTGTTGTCACAATAGATAGGAGTGCCACCATCTTGAAAGAACTGTAATTCACCTAGCAATCTTCGTAACCATATAGCTTGGCAAGCACATGAAGCAGTTGCAATATATTCTGCTTCTATAGTGGACAAAGAAACAATTGGTTGTTTCTTTATTGACCATGATATCGTTCCTGATCCCAACATAAATGCGTACCCCATAGTGTTCTTATTGTCATCGGGATCTCTACCATAATCGCTATCAGTGAAACCGATCAGATTAGAGATCTCTCATTTCTTGTAGAAAATACCAAGATCAATAGCTCTTTGCAGCTTGAAGATGAATGTGTGTTGGATTTTCCATATACCGACTATTTAGGTTGACCGCATGCATGATGTCCTGTCTTGTTGCAGTTAAGTACATGAGACTTCCCATCGTCTGCTTATATAAAGTGATATCAACCTTCACTCCTTGTGGATCCTTCATTAGCTTCAAGCCAACTTCGACTAGGTGTGTGAACTGGATTGCAGTCCTTCATTTGAAATCGCTCCAAAATCTCACTAACATCTTTCTTTGTGATATGAAAGTACCACCATCAGATCGTACTACTTCGAGACCGAGGAAGTAGTGCATCATCCCCAAATCAGACATCTCAAACTAGGCCATCTTAGATTTCTTGAAGTCGTCAAACATTGTACTGTCATTGCCGGTGTAGATCAAATCGTCAACATATAAGCAAACGATGAGATATTTCCCATAGGGTTCCGGATTTTGTAAAAAGTGTAGGATCATAAGGACACTTTTGGAAGCCCGCTTTCATGAAGTATGCCTCTATTTGACTATACTAAGCTCTCAGAGTTTGTTTTAGTCCATATAAGTCCTTTCGTATATGGTCACAACTTCTTCTCAGCCCCCTTTCTTCACATAACCAGGAGATTGGTCAATATATAATGTTTCTTGCAGATTTTCATGTAAGAATGCCGAATTTACATCCACCTGAAATATACACTATGAGTTTGGTGCGACTAATGCAATTACCAATCTGATAGTATCATGTCGCGCGACTGAAGCAAACACCTCTTCATAGTCGATTCCCTGTCGTTGGTTGTAACCCTTGACCACCAACCTTGCCTTGTACTTGTCTACTTTGCCTTCCGCATTAAGCTTTGTCTTGTATACCCACTTGACACTAATTGATTTATGGCCATTTGGGAGATCAATCAATTCCCATGTATTGTTTTTCTCAATAGCCTTGATCTCATCGTTCATGGCCTCCTGCCACTTGTATTCTTGCACCACGTATTCAAATTCAACTGGATCACTTCCGACAAATAAAGCAACGCTACATTGTTGGATCATTTGATTGATCCATAGCACTTAAATCATACTCTTCCAAATATGCTGGCCTCTTCGTGGTCTTTGAGGCCTTGAGACTGATGGTAGGGACAGATCGTCTCACTCCAGTAGGAGGGATCGGTGAAGATATATCTTGTGGGCTGGATAGGCTAGGTGAAGACGCTTGTGGGCTGTACTGGTTTGGTAATGGCCCATTTGCTGATTGAGGTGATTGAGGTTCATCAAATACCATAGGACTTTCTTCATTATCAAACATAACAGAAATATGCTTTCCTATAACATTCACTTTCCATGCCCATGCATTTGTTTCATCGAAGATTACATCTCGACTGATGATAATCTTCTCGGTTATAGGATGATACAATTTGTAATGCTTTTGAAGTGTACTATAACTGAGAAAAATACACTTCATACCTTTGTCGTCGAGCTTTTTCCTTTTCATCTGGAATATGAGCATATGCTACGCATCCGAAAATTCGAAAGTGCTCAGTATTTGGCTTTCTTCCACTCCATGCCTCTTCCGGGGTCATGTTTTTTACGGCTTTGGTAGGACTCTGGTTCAATATATATATGCTCCAAAAGACTGCTTCAGGCCAAAAAATCTTGGGAAAAGACTTTGTGTTCAGCATGCTGCGCACCATATCTAAAATCGTGCTGATTTTTTGCTCTGCGACACCGTTTTGCTGCGGGGTGTAGGCTGCTGTAAATTGCCTTTTGATGCCAAAATGTTCGCAAAATACTGCGAATTCAGTTGGAGTTGTATTCTCCACCACGATCTGATCAGAAAACCTTGATGAGATTCCCGCTTTCCTTCTCAACAAGGGCATTAAAAGCTTTGAATACCGGAAAAACTTCTAATTTTTCATTGTAAAAAATACACTCATGTTTTACGACTACAATCATCAATAAAGGTAATAAAATACCTCTTATTTCCATTGGATCGGGGAGCAATTGGTCCACATATGTCGTTATAAATCAATTCCAGTGTTTATTTGGCTAGCCATGCCTTCCCTTTTGAAAACGAATCACGGTGTTGCTTGCTAACAACACAACCGTTCACACTTGCTGATGGTGATCAATATGAGGAAGACCTGTTACCATTTGTTTTTCATGAAGAAGCTTTAAATCATTGAAGTTTAAGTGGCCATAATGAAGATACCACAGCCAGGTTGGATCAGTCACTATACTGGAGAAACAAGGAGGAGCATTAGTTACAACATACAATGGAAACATACGATTTGGAGTCATGTGCACCTGAGCAAGCAAGCCATTTTTTCGGATCTTCAATCCGACAAATGCCATTCTTGATGGTGGTCTCATAGCCTTTCTCTTGAAATTGACCCACGCTCAGCAATTTGCTCTTCAAGTGCCAGGATAAAGAAAACATTTGAGATGATCTGATGATTGTTATATTTGTCCAATTTTTTTATATTTCTCTTTCCCCATAACGTCAATTATAGAATAATCTCCGAGGTACGGAATGAATCATCCATTTCAGAAAAAATGGACTTGTCTCCACACATGTGATTACTCGATCCTGTATCCAAGTACCACATGTGTTGAGGTACTTCTTCTTCGGTATTGCAAACCAGAAGAAGAGAAATCTCCTCTTCATCCTTCGGAAGGTTCGATCTTTCACCCTTCTCTTTGGAGAGTTCTTAGCAAAATTCAACCTTTTGCCTTTGTATAAATTTGTCCAGTGCTCCGAACGAAAGTGATCGTACCAGTTGCATCTGAAGCACTTAACCTTTGATTTGTCATAACGTTTTGCTTCTCGATCACCTTTAACATCACATGAAAATTGATCATCATTGTTTCCTTTTTCATTTCCTTGGCTTGATCCTTCTCGCTTTGAGTATTAATTGCCGATAGAAAGTTGAGACTGTAGAACCTGCTCCACTGCTACATGCTAATTTATACTTTGCTCATGTACAATCAGAGAACTCATCTATTCATCTATTGAAAGCTCATCAATATCATTTTATTTTTCTATTGCACATACCACGTGTTCGAACTTTGAAATCATAGATCGGAGAATCTTCTCGATTATGGTGTTGTCCGCCATCTTTTATCCATTAGTTCTCATCTTATTTGAAATTTTCATAGTTCTGGAGAAAAAAATCTGAAACGGACTCTGTCAGTTGCATGCGGAGAGCTTCGAAATCTTTGTGAAGTGCTTGAAGGTGTGCTCGCTTCACTTTTGCGGTTCCTTGATATTTCTTCTTCAATGCATTCCATATATCTTTGGATGTTTCCTTGCTAAGAATTGTTTCCAAGATGCAGCGATCAATCACCTGGAATAGATAGTTCTTAACTTTCAAGTCTTTCAGACATAACTCTACCAACTTCGATGTCTGAGCTGGCGTCATCTCTCCCGTAGGTTTTGTAATGCCGACTTCAACAAGAGTCCAATATTCCTTGGATCTTAAGAGGTTCTCCATCAACAAGCTCCAGTGATCATAATAACCATCAAACTTTGGAATTGCAGGTTGCACAAAAGATTCCGTCATTTTGCAAAATCAACGAACCAACAGCAATTGCCACAATGTTAAAACAGAGATGATTTTATTGATTTAGTTGAGAGATATTTAAAGAAAAACTTGTCCACAACATGTGGCAACTAACTAACAGCTTGAGACTACTGAGTCATCAATAAATCAACACAAAAAACTCCTAAAAAATGGTCAACTAACAACAACTGAATGTAGACTTATTCAAATATAAACTCCAACAGTTTGTGCTTCAGGTCATCGTAGGGATTGGAGCGTGATGATTGATTGATGTTGTCTTTTTCTACAGAGATGATAATGTTGTCAACAACATTCATATTGTATAAAAGAAGTATTAAAAATTAGAACTCAATCTCTACCTGGAAGTTTTCACAGAACATCAGAGACTCGTCAAACTTCCACTCATATGCAAAATGATCTATAAAATTAAAACAAAACAAATTCAAATTCTGCAGCTTGGGTCAAGCAAGAGGTACAAAAGCATAGAAAGGCCAGACATCTGCCCAGAAAGATATCATATAAACAAAAAGAGATCTAAAAAAACAAAAGGAACCCACATCTATTTCTAATGAAAGGGGCCAAGCAGCGGAGAAAGGACTAAAAGCCAAAAACCATGAAGACACAACTAGCACCATGGAGGAACTAGCTACCTGTGAAAGCAAATAAATAAAATAAATTAAGTGAAGAAAGGGTTACCTGTGACGGATGGGTACGGCGGGGACAAGGAGGATCCAGGAGGTAGCAAAGGGGTGTAGGGCGACGGTGTTGGCCGCTGCAAATCCGTACAGAGAAGAGAGGGCTGAGGGAGAGGAACCCACCGAAGGAGAGAATAGCACAGTTGAGAGCGACGACGAGAAAAGGGAAAAGATGGAGAGCGATCGAGAGTGATGGGTGAGAGAAGGGAAGAGATGGAGAGAGTGACGGCAAGAGAAAGGGAAGAGACGAAAGGGCGAATGAAAGAAAGGTTTCGAGAGTTAGGGTCTCCGAGCTACGGAGTGTATCGAGTACACGCGCACATACCGTTATCAAAAGTCGAATGTACACGTGTTTAGAGAGTCTGACGGGCTCACGAACCGTCCGCGACCCGTCCGAATATAAACGGACTATCTGAGTCCGATCCATATAAATAAACGGACCTTAGGATTAGGCCTGTTTGCTGATTTATCGAGCCAGACCGGAAGGTTCGCGGGTCGAATCTAGGTCCATTTACACCCCTATTTGTACCTATCAAAATGTCTTTACATTTAATTTAGAAAAAGCAATCTGTCTCCATAATTTTAACTTAAAAAATGTCTTTGCATGTATTACCTAGCATTTATCTACATGCATACATAGAATCCATCACATTTACTTGAGACCTTGAGCATGTGTGAGCTAGGCTCAGCCTTGCCTATAGGCGAAATAGGCGGCCGCTTAGGGCCCCCAAATAGGCAAGGCCCCGAGTCCATAAAACTCCTCTTAAGCTCATATATCAAAAATGCCCAAATTCTTCTATACGTAGCAGGCCGTACAAGCACTCGGCAGTAGGCACCCGTCAATACGAAACGCGAAACGCATTTTGAATCCTGTTTCAAAAGCGTTGTATACATGTCTCCATTTTGAAACCCTAATTTACCGTTGTTGTGCGCTATTGCGTCCATCCAAGTAAAACCCATAAAACCCCTAATTTACCGTTCCTCTTTTCTCACCACTCTCTCTCTCTGTGTGGCTGAATCACACTCTCTCTCTGGCTGAATCGCTCTCTCTCTCTCTCTCTCTCTCTCTCTCTCTTTCTCTCTCTCTCTCTCGCTGAATCGCTCTTGCTATATTGCTCTCTCGCTGAATCACTCTATCTCTCGCTGAATCGCTCTCTCTCTGCTCTCTCACTGGCACAGGCGCATAGTTCTCGTTCTCCTCTACAGTATTTTCACAAATAGGTATTCTTTCTCCTCCTTCTTTTACCCTACAGCTGAGTTGAAATGTGGTTTTATTTGGATGAGGGTTCGTGTACAGTGTACTGGTACCAGCTACCCTGTTCTTATTCTATAGAATCGAACAAAGGGGCCAAGGGGGCAGCCGGGCAGCATTCTCTTCCTTTCTTCTTTCTTCTTTTTCTTTTTCCATTTCTTTTTCCCTTACTTTCTCTTTATTGGCAGATCGGGGATTGTGAATTTGTGACACTATAGCAGAGGCTGAGAGGCAACAGTTTCCTCACTCGTTTTCTCTGAGTTTTCCAGGTGAGTTGTTCTTTTTTAAATATTGATACCATTCAAAAATGTACATGTCAATAAAGTAACTAAGAAGTTTATTGAGAAATAAAGATTGAATCATCATCATTTGAAATGGAGAGACTGGATTGTTGATGGCCTGTAAGTTGATCTCTGATAATGTTGTAGGTTCTGCATTTTGCAATATCATTTTCTATGGGTGAGAATGTTAGTTTGGCAAAAGACCATGTGAGTTGATCAAGGTGAACAGAAGAAGTGTTAAAACACAAAAATAGAGATAGATTTTAGGCTGAGGAAACAGAACATGCAGTAGCTCAAGTGAAAGATTGAGTTTTTTCTTATGATATGACAGAGGAAATGTGGATTGTTATGGGCCTCAGAAAATCAAACCTAGTAAAGGGAAGGACCGTAAGCCAAAGTAGATAAAAGGGTGGTCAAAAGCACTTCTTTTTAAAAAAAAATAATTGCGAAAGTAACTTTCTTTAGTCAAATATGAGAGAAGAAGTTATATATAGGTTGAATCTTAAATTGGTATCCTCAAAGGAATGGTTGGCAAGTGCCAAGAAACACCAAAGTGGGAGTAGTAGTAGAGAAAAAGAACCTTCTTAGGTGTTCTATCGCAAAGGAGGGATACAGAAAGTGATGGTCCAGGAAATGGGGGTAGCTTCTGTCAGTGATTGGTTTGTGAGTGCTGTTTGGGGATTCAAATCAGACCTTTTTGTTGGCTAGAAGTGGCAGTGTTTGGCGTATCTTTATGTTATTGAAGGGTGACCTTTCTAAAATGTTGGATCATTGACTTATTAACTTCTCAATTTCTTATTAGTTTAAGGCTATTATTAGGCAAGGTATCATTGATATAGTAACTTGTTACAATTCAAATGACCACAAGCAAAGGAAACTTCACTTTTACAGCTTGTACTTTGGAGCATTTAGAAAGAAAGAAATTGAAGAACAATTAGGAATGAAGTTAGAATTGATCATCTGGTTGCTTTTGCTTCCAGAAATTACAAATTTATCTAATTCAGATTTTATTCAGTGTTAGAAGACATTTTAGTAGTGAGAGAATATTCTGTCTGTACAAGTAGCAAAAGGGTGTTATTCTGATACCAACATTCCTGGAAATCTCCTGATGTTGCTATCATAAAATTGAAATTTTCATGAAAGTTCTAATTCATTTTTGGATGCAACTAGTATTTGAGTAGTGGCAGATTCAGAAGCAATTACTCTTTCCTTTTTTTCCCTTTAAAAGAAAGATGTATTTCTCTCTCTTCCAGACTAGTTCAAGTTAGAAGTGTGAATGAAGTGGATGTCAAGGCATTGTTGGAAGCATGTAGATTGTTGGGAAACCTACATTTTTCTAATGTTCTGAGAGAGGGAGATTCAGAATTGATACGGAAGCCATAGTGGCCCAGTCATGGAATCATTGCCCACAAGTGTATGATGCAATTTTAAATTATTCACTTGTTTTCATGATTTAACATACTGGTCATATTTGTGTCTAATATGATATCTGGTTGACATGAAATTGAGTTTATTAGATGGCTTTTTTAATTAGCTTACCTGACAAGCCAAAGTTTGTGTTATCCCTAACACCATTTGAAGAAGTTATGACTGAATTTATGATGAGGAGTGACGAGTTTGAGTCTGTACTTCATCCCACATTTGCTATTTTTGAAATCCGTCATGTAGAATAACCGGTCCCAAGGGTATAACCACTTTGACCCAATATACCATACAATTACAACAATGGCCCTAAAAATCAAATGTACCATAAATCATTAGAATTTCATGTAATTTTTTGGGGCTTTCCTTAAACCACAACCAAGAACTAGGGGATCTCTTCTCCCTCCGTCCAATAAAAATCAGGTGAAATCGATTTTTTTTTTCTATGTTGATATTTTGTAGTGAAATTGATTGATTAATCTTGTGTGGGCAGTGGCGGGGGGCGTGTGACCATTGTCAACTGAGTTCTGTTTTATTCGCAAATCAAATCAGGTTTTATTGTTATTTAATTCTGATTATTTAGCTGTTAATTTTTTATTGGTTATTAGAATCATTATGTCTACTAGAAAATATATTTCTGGACATGAAAAAAGAAAAAAATAAAAGCAAGTTCAAGAATTCATTCAATCTCAAGCAGGATCTCTTAATAAATATTTTAGTAAAAGTAAACAAATAGAAAGTTCAATTGAAGATTTGGTTAATGACGAACATAATGATAATGAAGAAATTATGAATGAACATGATGATATTAACTTGGTAAATGAAGAAAATATAGATGAGAGTGGTAATGGAAATAAGAATGAAAATGAAGAAAATGAAAATTTTAATGAAAATGTTCTTTTAAACATTTATGATCCTAGGTAATTGGAAAAATATTGACCAAAATTTGAGAGACATATTGGTAAAAAGAGGTCCCATAAGAGATAATGATATTAACTTTCCTAAAGATTCAAACAATAGACATTTTTCTATCACACACTACATTCGATATTTATCAAATGGAGAAAACAAGATAGAATGTGAGTAGTTTACTCAATTGCCTTGGATAAAATATTTTGTTTTTGCTGTAAGTTGTTTAGGCAAGATGGAATCAAAGCTCAATTAGCAGATAAAGAAATTAACGACTGGAAAAATCTTAGTGCCTGATTTAAGAAACATGAAACTAGTAATGACCATATTGCTAACATGAGAAGATGGATGGAATTGAAAATAAGATTGAAAAAAAATGAAACAATTGATAAAATTAAACAAAAACAAATTAATAAAGATAGGGAACATTGGATACAAGTACTATTAAGAATAATTGGTATTGTGAAAGCTCTTGCTAAAAACAATTTGGCATTTCGTGGAGACAATGAAAAGATTTATGAAGAAAGTAACGGAAATTTTTTAACTTTTATTGAAATGATCGCTGAATTTGACCCTATAATGTAAGAACACATTCGACATATTCAAAATAAAGAAATTCAGTACCACTATCTTGGTCATAAAATTCAAAATGAATTAATACTTTTGTTAGCGAGTGAGATAAAGAATACAATAATTAAAATGATCAAAGAATCAAAATACTTTTCGATTATACTTGATTGTACTCCAGATATAAGTCATGAAGAACAAATGTCTATCATGGTACGTTGTGTGAATATTTCAAAAAGTCCAATAAAAGTAAAAGAGTTTTTCTTAGGATTTTTAAAGGTGGCACTATACATCAGGACAAGGACTTTTTAATGAACTTATAGATGTTGTAAAAATTCTTGAACTTAATATTGATGATATGAGGAGACAATGGATATGATAATGGTTCTAATATGAAAGGGAAAAATAAAGGAGTACAAAATAGGGTAATACAAATAAATCCTAGAGCATTCTACACGCCTTGTGGTTGTCATAGTTTTAACTTGGCACTTTGTGATATGGTAAATTCTTGTTCTCAAGGTAAAACATTTTTTGGAATTATACAGCGTATATATAATGTATTTTCATCTTCTACAAAGAGGTGGGCAATTTTTAAAGATTATGTTAAAGGTATCACACTTAAGTCATTATCACAAACACGCTGGGAAAGTAAAAACAATTAGATTCCAAGCTCCACAAATTAGAGATGCTTTAATTGATTTAGTGAACACTTGTAAACATCCTAAGACAAAGAGTGATGCTAAAGAATTAGCAACATTAAAAATTGAAAGTTTTGAATTCTTATTTAGCATGGTTATTTGGTATAATATATTGTTTGCAGTTAATAACACTAGCAAAATTTTACAAGCAAAAGACATGGATATTAAAGTTGCTTTAAATTCTTTAAGAAGACTCATTTCTTTTTTTGAATATCAAAGAGAAAGTGGATTTGAATCTGCCATGATTGATGCTAAAGAGATTACTAGAGAAATGGAAATTGAACCTATATTTCATGAAAAACATATTATTCGTAGAAAAAAACATTTTGATGAGAATGCTAGTGACGAGATAACACAATCACCTGAAGAATCTTTTAGAGTTAATTATTTCTTACATATAATTGATCAAGCTCTTATGTCACTTAAGACTAAATTTGAACAATTTCAAATATATGAAGATATTTTTGGAATTTTGTTTGATTTGGAAAAGTTAAATTCTTTAAATGATGATAGTTTGAAGAGTTCTTATAATAAACTTGAAGATTTTCTAAGACATGACATGATTTATGATCTTGATGGAAGCGAATTATTTTCAGAATTAAAAATTTTGATTAATGGAATACCAAAAGATGTAAAAGAAACAAGTGAAGTAATAAATTATATAAAAACAATGAATTGTTGTTACCCAAATGCATGGATTGCTTATATAATAATGTTGACTATACCGGTTACAGTTGTGTCTGCAGAAAGAAGTTTTTCAAAGTTAAAACTGATAAAATCTTATATTCGATTTATAATGTCACTAAGAAAGATTGAATAGATTAGCTATCTTATCTATTAAAAAAGATATGTTAAAACAACTTAAATATGATAATTTAATTAGTAACTTTGCATCTCAAAATTCAAGAAGAATAAATTTTATATAATACTGTGCTATAAATTTGATTATGATATTTTATTTTGTATGAATTTTTTTTTTTTTTTTTTGTGAGTGTAAAAGGTCCAGTCTTAAAAGTTCACGTAAAGCCCCCGAAACCTCAGGGCAGGCCCTGTGTGAGTTTATGGCTGGATAATATTTTTTGTATATATGTTATAATTGATTTGTATGAAATGTTTCAACTGGCTTACGGGATGTGACATCCATCATTTTTTGGTGCATGTTTCTGAAGACGATTTTTTAGCATCTTATGTTGTTCTGCATCATTTTTATGAACGGATGGTTTTCCATGCTCATACATTTCGGTCATTCTAAAAAACAGTTGGTTAGTGGCCCGCCCAGTTGAAGCATAGCTTATACAAAACTATTGAAAGAGCGTTAACCCAGTGCAGAGTGAGATGAAATTAGAAAGAGATGCAGTAAATGGTTGACCAAATAAATGGTTCTGATTAATCATATGACATGTACTTGTTACAAATAAATGATGGGTGAAATGTGAATCAGAGTGGCAATTCTGACAGAAGTAAAGGATTATGATAAGAGGAAAGAGCAAGTCAGAGCAAAAATCCAAAATGTTGCGGGTCATATAGAAAAAAGAAAAAAGAAAAATTGTAAGAAGTCTAACGAATATAAAGAAGTTGATAGCGATAAAGGTGTTTTGATAATAAGATGATGATAAATGAACAAAAAATATTGATGTATCTTTTTGGGGCTGCAATTTGAGTAGGGTTTTGACCCGACCCGCATGACCCGACCTGAGAAATCATGCGGGTCGGGTTGAGAATTTTGGGTCAGTGGGTCGGGTTGGGTTGAGAAGACAAAACCCAAATGGAATTCGGGTCGGGTCAGTTGAGGATTTTACAAGTTAACCTGATTTGACCCGACCTAACCGGACCCGACCCGACTAAAATTAGGCTAAAATGTATTCAAAATGTGTGTCGAGTCATAATTCGTGCTGATTTGGTTTAGAATTTGGGTCAGGATGGGTTGAGAAGTTCGTGTCGGATTGGGTTCCATAAATATCAAGTCGGGTCGGGTTTTAAAGAACCCGACCCGCCCGACCCTAGTTGCAGCCCTATATCTTGTTATAAAAAACACTCGTGCCTCTGTTTAGGAGAGACAGAGGCTGAATAGTAGGTCGATATATAAATATGATATGTGCATATTGACAAGAGATACAGTATTGGCCATAAAACACCAATACAAGATCTCTTTCCTCTTTTTTTTGTTTTTTGGGAAAAATACATAAGAATATTAGAAAAATAGGAAAAAGCAGAAAACTTAGTATGACATATTTTTATCAAAAAAAAGTTAGGGAGTATTAGACCCTTTAGAGCCAAAATTTGATAATAATAAAGTATGTCTTAAAAATTTGAAAAGTGTATAAAATTTTAGAAAATAAAAAAAAAACCAATATGAAGAAACACCTAATATGAATTTATGCTCTCTAGCGTCTCAAATAGTGACATGTATATTTTATTACAATTCCTCAATTTTTTGTCAAAAAGAAAATCTAAATTTCTTAAAAATATTGGAATATTAGAAAAATCACACAAACACTCTAAAAACTCTATCAATCACATTAAGGGCTATTCATTTAACATTTGTATTTCATTTTATTAATTTATTTTCCACAATAAAGTCCAGAATGTGAATTATCTTATAAAACTCAAATTTTATGCATATTTAGAAAAAAAACTTAAAAATACACACTTGACAAACTATATTAATCGTATTAAGTTATATCCATTCAATTTCATGAGAACTCAATATTATTTTATTAAATATTCTCTAGCAAAAACCTCCAATGTCAGGATTATTTTAGAGCAAAAAATTTAAAAAAATTGATTGAAAATAAATTCAAATGAATCAATTTTAAGAGAAAAAAACTTGGAAATTGACAAATACCTTTTTCACTTGAAGAATTTGCTTGTAAATCCTCTTAAAAACATGCCCAATGTAAGATTCAATCTGAAGAATAGTTGAAAAAACATTTTTCTCCAAATATGATGGGTCTTCATATTTAAATTGGGCTCAAATCTAAATTTAGGCTTTTGGGTTGGGTTAGATCCTCAAAAGGCCAAGTTCAAGGCCAACTCAATTTCAAATTATGAGCCCGAATGAGACTCAGGCTCTAGCTCATGCTGACATGAGTTTAATTCTTTTCATATTGGGTCGGGCTGGTATAAGTGGGCCTCACCCAGTTGCACCTGTAGCCTTGTGGCTTGTTATGTTTCAAGAATAAGTTGGAATGGAATGGCCTGAATGTAATTGAATTTGGGCCAAGTCAATTCATTTCCATTCTCACTTACTCTTGAAACCAAACATAGCCTTCCTATTATATTCTGAATGGGTCTTTTGAGTCCTCCAAGTTAGAAACCACATATGGTCACTGTTGTTATAACTCTTTGTGATTGTATAAAATTTAGTCTTGATTCATTTTAAAAAACTCATTATTTTGTAGATTAGATATTTTTTTAAGACCAAAGTGTTCAGAATTTTTAGAACACTTGACGAATCCTTTAGGCATGTCCACACACGCCAAGTAACTTTTATAAATTAGATTTAGGAATAATATTTTCTATTGTTTTAAGAAAATCATTATTATCATTAAAGTCGACCTTTTATTTCTTCCCTTCCTTTCTATTACCCTATAATCCAGCACATCCTTCTCATACCCATTTTTCTTCCTTTATTTGAACACCTTAAACAACATTTTTTTCATCTATTGAGACTAGTTTAAAGTTTCTCTAATATAATTGTTGTTAGTTATATCTTTTAATGTCAATTTACTTAATTCATCTTAGAAATTTATATTTAATTATACGAATTTATAAAAAGGTGGCGCATTCAATCCCAATTATTTTACTTTCTCTTCTATTTTTTCGAAACCACTAATATGATCTTCCATACTTTGTTGTTTTTTGAAGACATTTAAAATTAGAATGTTGTCGAGCTTAAAAATATCACTTGACTAATCAATCACATCACAACTTTTGGTGAACCTATACTCAAACATAAACTTCTCAATCAAAATATATTTTAAGGTCTCCACATATTTTGAAGGAGCAAAAATTTAGGGATTAAAATATTTTGAATTTGGAGCTCAAAACTCATACTTCGATAAATCCATTGGAGGTATTTTTTGTTGAACCAGGTGGAAAGATAATAAATATTTATTAGTAGCAATAAGGAGATGGATTGCTTTAGAGTTTCGTCTTGGTTTGGCAAACCCATTTGCCTTTCTAAAATGGTAGCGATCCTTCCACGGATATTTTGTATAACTCGACACGCGTTTTAGTGTATTGCCAATTTTATCTTTCGCATGAACAGTAAAATTTCGACAAGCTGATCTACTGTTCATGCGAATTTTGGCTAGTCGATTTTACTGTTCATACGAAGGGCAAAATTGACAATACACAAAAACCCGTGTCTGATTACACAAGTCTCCCGTGGACGGATCGCTGCCCTTCTAAAATTATGAAAATATAAAGTTTTCTAAATGATGAGATTTTAATATAATGATGATGATAGAGCTTTTCAAAACAAACTAAGAAAAGAAAAAACTCATTTTAGAATCTAGATAAAGTAAGAGCTTATTGAAAAGCTAAGGCATTTGAATTATTGATCATATTCACTCGGGTTTCTGTTTTCAGTTTGCAAATTGCAACTTTATAAGCATTATAGGAAGCACTTTTAAGAATTTTCTTTTAAAAAATATTTTAAAACAAGCTTTAATCTTTTTGTTTAATACGGAAAAAAAGCCCTATAGTCTTTCTATGTTTTGAGAAATCTCTAAATTTTCATAAATTCTTTCAAAAAGTTTTTTTTTTCTCTAAATTTAACGCATGTAATATTTTAAACCATATTCTACTTCATAAAATAAAACTAGTAACCTAAATTTGCCAAAGTACAAAAATTTATAGGCTTAATATTTTTAGCCATTCAATTTTTCAACCTTAATTATTAATTTCATGGCTTTCGAATATACAGCTAATTTTTTTTTTATATAAGATTGAATCTCAATATTTTATCTAATATAAAAGTGTCAATGGGGGCAAAAAACTCTATTAGACTTTAAATATTTTTAAAAGGCCTCATAGTCCCAATATAACGTGTTTTGTGGATTTTAATCTATCATTCTCAAAAGTTATAATTGGATATGATTTAGACTACATTAAACAACATAAATTGGCAGTAGGCCTCTAAATTTGTCGAAATACTAAAATTTAAAGGCATATACTATTCTATCCATTTGATTTTTCAATTACAACCATTGATTTTGTGGCCGTAGATTATGTCTAAAATATTTATATGTGCTAAAAACTATGTCTAATTTTAATTTTGAAAATGATTGATGAAAATTGTATATCATATGTTGAATTTGAACAAAAGTTTGGAAGTTTTTCAGAATATAGAACTAGGGATTAAAAAATCAGTTTAACCGATATATCGGCCGATATGTAAATATCGGCCGATATGCATATCGGCCAAAATATCAGCCGATATTTTTCTCTTTCCTCCGATATCGGTATATTTCTCTCTCCTCCGATATCGGAACCGTGAAAAACCGTACAAAACTATGAAAAACTGCGAAAAACCGTAAAAACCGTGAGAACCTGTGAAACCCATAAACCCTAAACTGTTGAAAACTGTGAAAAACCGTCAAAAACCGTGTAAAAACCGTATCGGTGTTTTTAAAAAAAATAATTAAATACCAATATTTATGAATATCGGCCGATATTATAGCCGATATTTCGGACCGAATATCGGCCATATCGGCTGGTATTCGGTATGTAAGGCCGACACTTATCGTATCGGCCGATATTACTCGGTCTTAAAAAACCGATATATATCGGCCGATACGATATGTATCGGCCGATATTTGAACCTTTGTATAAAACAACTATGAAACTTTTTTTCATTAAGCAAAAAGATTGGCATATGCAAGACCTGAAAGCTGTCAGGGGAAAAAAAAGAGTGTATGCTCTCCATTGTTTCCTTCTGTTGGTAGATTCCAACATCTCAGTGCTATGTGACCTTGATCATTACTGGTGGGTTACGAATCATGACCTCTGATTGTTGAAGGAAAAATAAAAAAACTCACAAATCATTTCATCCATGAGACCACGTTGCATGTACTCCAACAAGCATGTATATAATAAGCATTGGAAGAGAGAAAGTTCTCATCTGTTGCTTTTATTGAGAACAAACATGGCAAAGGAAGAAAAGAAAGAGAAGAAACCCAAGGCACTTCAGCTTATTGAGGATGTGAAGTGATAAAAGAGTCACATTGTCTAATTTGAGAAACTAATGACTTTATATAGCACTTAAGGCACCATTCTCTCAATGACTATATTTTGAGACTGAATTTTACCTCAATAATGTTATCATGTTATGATTTTCTAAGATAGTATCAAAGCAGGTTCCTTGTGTAGCAGCTACACAAAAGGGAGGGTGAACAACTTCACGCGAGGGAAGGTGTGAAATGACAAAAGAGTCCCACATCCCCTAATTTGAGAAATAAATAACTTTATATAACACTTGAGACTCTTCTCTCAATGGCTAGTTTTGAGAGTGAATTCTACTCTAATAATGTCATCCCATAATTTTCTAACAGAGGATAATGATTGTTGAACACCACTCTTACATAAATATATACACTTTGAGAAATCTTTATTGAGTCGTTCCATCCTATCTTCTCCCAATCTAAACAGACCCATCATATATAGAATTTAGGTCAAAGGATGAACAATTATTAAAGTAGCAGTGCTTCTATGTTCCAAAAATCGAATAAAAATTTCATTCTTCCATCCTAGCTTCCCTTCCATCGGTTGATATATGCAGTTGTCAAATTTCTTATTCTTTATAAGAAATATTTCAAAGAAAGCATGCCCATCTTTCTATAAAATGCTAGAGAACTTGGACCCATCAAGGAACATGCAAAGAAAAAACAAAAAAATATGAAAGCCCATCTAACGTAGTTCTTAATGCTTGTATTCGTATAACCATCTAGATCCATATACCGATGTACACAAATTACATGATAGAAGTAACTACTCAGATTTGGAGAGATCAAAAGAAATCATCATTTTCCATCTCCAACGATCTCATGAAGTGGCAGTCCTGAAGCATTCACAGGTGAACTCTCTGCCTGAACTAATGTGCTTGAATTTGATGAGATGGTCACTTGGCTGTTTGTATTTGTCGTAGCAGTTGAGGTAGAAGAATAACTTATAAAGCTACTAACATCCTTAAGGAAGATCTGCTAGGTAACCTGGCTTTGCTGTTACAGTGCACACTTCAATGTCGCCTAACAGCATCGCTACCACCCGTGACATGGGAGGGCGAAGTGTTGGTGAGGCTTGAATGCATAAAAGGGCTACATGTATCATGCAAAGAGCTTCTCCTTCATCAAACTTGGAGAGTGTTGGGTCAACTAATTCCAATGCACGGTTGTTTTCATATAGATGCCAAGCCTAAGATTTCATAGGAAGTCAAACAGCAGGTTACACCTTGAACAATAAAAGTTTAAGAAACAATAGTGTCATTAACCATAGCTAAGGAAAACTTAATGTGTAGTACATGTTGAACTATTGAATATGTATAGTTCAATAAAACTGAAAAATTTTGAAATATAGTTCAGGGAGGACAAACAACATTTTTTTCCATTCGAAAAATTAGCTAGCTATATTAAGCAGTTACTGTTGTTGAAAAATATTCATAATATTTTATTTGATTTATGATTCTTAAATGAGTGCCAAAAATATGAAATGTAAGTGTTTCCAAAATGAAAATGCAGTATTAGAGATAATAAATCTGTTTTTCGTATTTGAAATATACATGTCTCAATTTTTTTTTTAAAAGGGGAGTAAATACGCAAGTATAGTTTGAGTTGAAAGCAAGTAACCAAATAGAATTTGGATTTACCGAGAGTATAAACTTGAGTCATTTTTTACTGTAAAGTAGGGATTTTGCTAATAAGGTTCCCCATCTTTTGAATTTATTAGAAAGGAACCTCTTAGTTTTTCCTCGTTTTGGAATACCCCTTAACTTTTTTTAAAATGATAAGAAGCCCCTTGACCATCGTTGACTAATGGTCAACCATTATTGCACTTGGATTGCAAATATTTGGGGCCTACTTGGAGGTCACCACTGCTTTACGAGTAAAGATTGAAGTGACTTTCATGGATTTGTGGTATCTTAACAATAAACTAGATTAGATCATACCTATGTGTAAGTGAAAATTTCTGACCTAGCTCAAAAGCTCATACGAGCACCATAAGCTCCAAGCTAAGTGGGAACCACACCATCTCTCCCCAACTCTTAATACCCACCACCATCCCCCTTGACTTGGGTTCAGACTCAATTTGTTCCCATTCTAAGCAATACTTGTGAATTAGAACACAAATTCCACACACGCTAACCTTTATGATAGCCACACACGCTAACCTTTATGATAGCCTTTAAAAGTTAAAACCATATTCAAGCTGTCTCTGGATGGTCCTTATCCAAGACCAGAAGCTTTTGATGAACCCATTTCCAAGATCACGAAGTGAGCTCTACTCTACATTTGCTGCACACATGCATGGGCTAGTTGCCTAGAATATATAGAAAAATGTATGTATACATGTATGGGGGTGTGGAGAATCTGGACCATAGTTGGAAAGATGGCCCATAGGGTATAGTAGTCGTCCACCTATGAATAATCCAAATATCTATACCACCCTTTTCTGCTAAAATTCAATTTTGATATGGTTCAACATCCATCTACTGATCTTGATTGTTAAATTGAATAACACCAAAAAAAATATATTAAACAATTAAATGTTGAAGCCCCAATATCTAGGTTTATGATGACTTGATGGGACCCAATTTTGATAACTTCTAAGATCACATAATTCATGCCTAATCATCCCATCTAACATGTCAAAAGAGTGGGTCGAGCACTAGCATGTCATGTCAAAACCTGATAACTTCTAAGATCACATAATTCATGCCTAATCATCCCATCTAACATGTCAAAAGAATGGGTCGAGCACTAGCATGTCATGTCAAAACCCAAGATACAATGCTAGGATTGGTTTAAGATCTCATAGGATGTACACAAACAGAACAGCAATTGACAATTGACAATCAAATTCAATTGGTATTAGTACTTTTTAACACAATTCTTTAATGAGACATACCCATTCAAGGAGATGCATCTTCTCAAGATCCACACTCATGCTCGAGTTTGGCCTTCCACTTACAATCTCAAGAGCAACTACTCCGAATGCAAAAACATCAGCCTTTTCTGTCAAATGCCCACGCATTGCATATTCCGGTGCAAGATAGCCACTTCAAGAATTCCACAAGTGTGTGAATCAGTGCATATGAGGTAGTGGTGACGACAATGTATATTTTAAGATGGATAAAAATAAAAGAAAACATTAGAAAAAAACACATTTGGGAGACATTGAACACAGCCGAATTTATGAGAAAATAAAGGTTGTTTGTGGTCTAGGATGTAGAAGGAAGACTGAAAAATTGAAAGGTTGCAAGTGGAAGGAGCAAGGAGGAGGAGGAAGGTCATTGGAAATATGAGCCAAAGGGGTAAAGAAGGATACTATGGATTTTTGGGCAAGAGGAAATGGTTATTGAGAGCAAAAAATAGGAGAGTACAAGTCAAAAAGTAGGCTCCAGATAGTAAGAACTAATGGCTATTATGATGTTGATTGGATGATCACTGTAAACCTACATTCCAAATAAAAAATCATGATAAGTTGAAAACAAGAGGACCAGTAGTGCTTACATAGTCCCCGCAACAATTGTACTTATGTGGGTCAGTTTGTCATCATATATCTTAGCCAAACCAAAATCTGAAATCTTGGGGTTCAGATCAGCATCAAGTAGTATATTGCTGGCCTTCACGTCTCTATGTACAATTTGAGGCCTTGATTCCTCATGAAGGTAAGCTAAACCTCTTCCTGTCCCCAAGCATATTTTAAAGCGAGTTGGCCAGTCAAGATGCAAATTGCTCTTTCCTGCAATGCAATGCCATAAGTTGCATCAGTACTGTTGTTTTATATTGATACAAACAAGAAAGGAAAATAAGTAGGGTTATTTTCATCGCATGAAAAAGATCTCGAGTTGATGCATTACATGAGGGTCAGTTAAAAGAAAAGTAACAAAGTTATTGTTCATACTGATATTGGTATCCATTAGTTTCACTTCCAAGCTATCTTTATTCCCTCCCTGTTCGATAATTCACTTCTCAACAACCTAATATGTTCATATGGTGAGAACCAACATGAGATGGGCTATTTGAAAAATACCTCCTGTATTGGATATTTTTGTTGCCTATTAGTATTAGGTGGCTTGCAAATGAATAACTACAAAATGTCCCTCATAAAGTGGAGAATTTAAAAGTCATCTCCATCCATGATAGGTTCCACCATTGAAATGGTTTGGATCACCAACAAATTGGTATCTTACTGTCTCACAGACCCCCATACAATGAAGTTTGAGAAAAATGGCTCAATCAAGTTCATAAACTTGATTTGAGGGTCATCTTTACTTTGTTCTTGGAGAGAATTCTTTTATATGTTTCTATTTTAGCTTAACAAAACAGAATGACACGAAACAAAAAGCACAACATAAAAAGGAAATGGAATGGCTCAATACCAAAAAGTGCCTGATCAAGACTCTTATTTTCCAGATACTCATAAACTAGGAGTCGCTTGTCTCCTTCAATGCAACATCCATACAATTTCACAAGATTCCATTGTCGAACACCAGATATAGCAGAAATTTCAGCTATGAACTGGTCTTTTCCTTGATGGGATGCTACTGAGAGTTGCTTCACAGCTACTATCCGCCCATCTGTAAGTGTACCCTGCAATATAAGACATGTCTATCAAAAAGAAAATAACTAGTCTTATAATAGGGGGCTTTCATGTGTATATGTACATGTGCACATGCATTTATTGTAAGTGGAGCAACATAAACTCTAGAATAAACAAAGGCATCATATCCTTCTTTACCTAGCACCCCTTCCATCCAAGTTTTTAAAGTTCGACACCTCCTCCTTGTCCCTTCTACTTGCATGCTCTCAAGTTTTCTAACAAGGGCAGTTTCTAGTCTCCTAAATACTTGCCCAAACCATCTGAGGTGACTTCCCTCAATTTCTCATCTATTGGTGTTACTTCAAATATTTCTTTGTGTGTTCATTGCTAATTCTATTTTCTAGCATAACTCTACTCATCCATCTTAGAATATGCATTTCTATTACTATTACCTTGGACACTTGTTTTTCCTTTATTATCCAACACTCAACTCCATAAAGTATTGTTGGTCTAACTATTGTTTTATAGAACCTTCCCCTAAATCTAAAAGGTATTCGTTTATAACAAAGCACTCCACTAGCTTGTCTATCATCCCACTCCCATACTATTCAAATTTTTTTTTTTTTGAGTAACAAAGATAATTCATTCATAAAAACGTCCAAGAACAACAAAAGAGAAATGCCTAAAATCACTAGACCTCAAAACAACAAGAGAACGAAAAGAAAGAATAAAATAACAAAGACAAATAAAAAGGTGCTGACAAACATCCCCTCTCAAAATCATATGGAATCAAATAGTCGTCCTCTAAACTCAAAGGAAGAAGACTCTTGTGAAGCTACTATCAACTCTCAGCTTAACAAAATAGACTACTACGGCATTAGCTGAATGACTAATATGAGTGAAATATACATCAAGTCCTATCACTAAAGCTCTAATTTTCCTGACTGTAGTTATCAATCTCCAAGGGGGACGCCGTTGTCCCTTAGCCCATTTCATTGCATTTGTCGAATCCCCTTCAATAACAAGTTTTCCTTGCCCATGAATGTAATGACCTAGGTCAACAAAATGGTAGTAAGAATGAGGGGATAACAATAAATAGTATGAATCTTACGATTTTCGATTCACACTCCTAGACCAATTTCCGATACGATTCGAATTTGACAACATTGGGTAAAATTGAGGGTTTTGGCTATTTGAGCCTTGGATGGTTTAATTCAAGAAGTTTAGACGATTAATGCCTAATTACCCCAATTTTGGACTCGGTAAACCCGAGTTGAATGAGAAAGCCCATTGGAAACCCAAATTTGAGAATGCTATACATTTGGAGCATTGGGAATATTTGTAAAATTTCAGGCTCACAAGGTGTTTGATAATATGTTTGAGTGAACGTTGTTTTGTGCATATTCCAATGCATAATTGGGTAAGGTTATGGTTTGATCTCTCTATGCTTATATGTGATTGATGTGAATATATTGTATCGAATACATATGTATGAGTTTCACAAGTTCCCTATAATTAGATGTTTACTATAGTTGAAAATTCATAGATTTGTGATTTGTTATGATACAATGTATGATAAATCAAGATTATCCAAAATATGTAATGTGGGGCCTTGGTAACTTCTCATACTTGTGTATGGTTATGAGTAATGTATGCATCAAATGAATTCTCATGATTGTGATTGGAATTCTTAGATGGGTAATTCATATAATAGCATAATGAATGTGTTTTAATGCCATGCTTGGATTTGTGATGATATATACATCACTAGTGAGTACCTATGTTGATAATGGTTGTAGTGAAACAACATAACCATGTGTAGAATGAATTTCCATGATTTGAAGAGGAACTTGAGGAAGGGTTAGACTAAGTGTAATAGGTGAGTTAAGGTCAAATATCTTATAACCCTAGGAGGATTAACTTGTACTACAATGGGGATTGGATAGCATGGTTGAGAATGCATGAAATGCAATGTAAATGCTAAGAAAGCCTTGTTTGATTTCACCAAAGTAAAAGAATGATCACTCTCCAATGTCAACCAAAATGTGAAAATAATGAACTACGGTTGATCTGATCCACTATGTGGTACATAGGCAACTGAGAGCATTGTGCCTCAGCTAGATCAAAAGATGTATTGTGTCTCATCCATTTATATTAAGAATGATGTTAGATGTTGAGCATATGTGAAGGGTAGAAAGAAATTAGGTAGGATATATCTTCTCTAATATAGACCCTAATGCTAGATGTTGGATCTCTCGAAAGAGGCCCGAAGTGGTTACGATGCCTTGGGAGTCCTAATATGATGAGACAATTATGTCTATTACATGAGTAGAGCCCAGAATGGCTAGAAAGTTGTTGAAATTCTTAAGATGGACAGATGAGGACTTTGGCACCGAGATGTATGTGACAAGGATCACTTGATTATATTGAGACGTAGTAGGGCATACCCCTCACGTGATATTGATGATTGAAACGTGGTATGGGTATGTCCTTCACATAATGATAACATTGTGCCTCAGTCCGTTGAAAAAGGAAACTGTCCGATCAGTAGATCACTGTCTCACCTTTGTATAGTTAAAAGGATGAGATAAATATATAGATTCCATGAGTAAGGCCTAGAGTAGTCGTGAGACTGTGGGAGCCTCAATATGAACTTACGGAGACTGTGGCATTGAGATGTTTATGTGACTGACCTGTTCTAGAGAGGTATTCAGAACGGCGGGATCGGCTACGCAGACTTGATCCTGTAGGGTTGCCGTCTAGGAGTAGGTCCCTCATACGCTACGCTGTTGGAGGGCGCTCTCACGGCTATTTAGCACACTTGATGTGCGTTGATGCGCAAGGCTAGATACTTATATGCCCCAAGGAGCGATACGACCACCTTGGAGCTTGAATGAATCACCCACGTGGTGAAGGGACGCAGGGCGAGGTAGACTAGAGCTCGCTATGCGTGAGTCACCCGCTTAGTAAGTCGTTGGACCCTAAGTCTTGCAAGTGGTATGTTTATGATATGATATCATGATTTGATGTTGTTACCATTGTCACGTACTGATGCATGCGAGTGTTGTTCCTATGGATGGAAGATCTCATGGTAGACGATGTGTCCCTGGATGAGTTATGCCCATGGATGAATTACATCCATGGAGGGATTATATTCATGGATGGTTTATACTCATAGGATAGATGATACTCACTAATAGAGTGTTACTAGGGACTGGATGATTATATCCATGGATGATGGTTCCTATGGTAGGTTCGGATTCATGCCCAGATGTTGGTCCCATGGTAGACGTATTGGTCTTATGATAGACATGTTGGTCTCATGGTAGACGTATTGGTCTTATGGTAGACATGTTGGTCCCATGATAGACGTATTGGTCGTCATATGGTAGACATGTTTATTCCATGGTAGACTGTATTGGTCTCATGGTAGACATGTTGGTCCCATGGTGGAAATGTTGGTCCCATAGTAGACGTATTGGTCTTATGGTAGACATATTGGTATCATAGTAGACATGTTGGTCCCATGGTAGACGTATTGGTCTTATGGTAGACATGTTGGTTCCATGGTAGACGTATTGGTCTTATAGTGTACATGTTTTTTTTTTAATGGTTCATATATTAATAATAGTAGATAAAAGCACTGGAAGTGCCAGTACAAGAAAAAGAAAAAGAAAAAGAAGCCTAACAATTGGCTCACAAAACAGGGAAAAAAAAAACTGATAGCAGGGCTAGCGGACGACAAAGGAACAGTAGAGCAACTGGAACATCTAAGGAGCACAACATGAGAGCCGGAGATGGTTAGCAACAAACTAGCAACCACGAGGTCAAAGTCCACAGCATGACACCGATCAAATCCGCTGAGAGAGCGCAGAAACTGGTTACTCTAACAGGCGACGGGGATCTGAAAGGGATCAAATGAAGATTTGACTCGGACTGAAGAAGGGTAAAGCACAGTTACAGGGAGGACAAGGGTGGGTGGAAAGAGGAAGAAACAAGGTACATAGGTCAGAGGATCGCACGAGACGATGGCTGACAAGTAGATGCAGCACAGCTAGCGACCAAAATACAATGGTCGGCCAAGAGAGGGGACAACTAAAAAGGTTGAGCCGAAGACTTGAGGGAAGAGCAAGTGGAGCAGGCACAAAGGAGAACGTGCGAAGCACGCAAAGGAGTGGAGAAAAAAACTAGAAAGCCCATTACAAGAGAAAAAACAGGAATAACAGGGAAAAAAAAAAAATAGGCAGGACTCAAGTGAGTGAGTAGAAAGTAAAAACTGGATAAAGGAAAATTCTGAGAGGAAACACGAATAAAAAACCACCCTCTTGATGTTGACACCCAATATCGCGTGGGGGACAGGCTGCAGACATTGGACCAGACACGTGGGAGTGACAACAATGGAGAAATTCTCGAAAGGCGCACCAACATCGCCAATGAACAGAAGTGATCCTCCAAGATCGCCGGTGGACAGCGATGATCCACCGAAAGAGGTGGGGAAGATGCTATCGGTCCAACACTGGAAATCGACTCGGTGGAAACATCAAATCTGGAAACACGACAGAGAGATCACGGCAAAAGACAACGTGCAAGTGGAGCTGATGAAGGCGAGCGGCAGATCTGGCAAGGGTTGAAGAGATCTGAGATGGTCAGCAGAAGCGGGAACAAAGGGGGCGATAATTGGTTGCACACAGAAGCAAATCTCAAAAAGGAATCAGATTTGAGATATAAATTGGTTGCTACTAGATCGGAGGGAACCGATGCTGGAGAAGAATACACAACAGGTTTGGACAGAGATCCAGAAAGGGGCATAAACGAAGAGCAGATGAAAGGATGGCCGGCTGGGTGGTTGCAGAAGCAAATCGGTGAACTGAGGATAGTGAGAGATCTGCAAAAGAGGCGAGATCCAAGTGAAGTGCAGGTAAGGGGCGAACTAGATCTGGAGGCAGGGGCTAACTAGATCCGGAGGCAGCAGATGGGAGATGCTGGTTCTAGTGAGATGTTGGCTGATGGGCGAAAATCTGGACAATAGGACATTGCTGATGCTCAAGTTGAAGATTAGGGAATCGAAGGCCATGGAAGGAGCAGATTGAAGCAGATTTGGGTACTACAGGTTTGAATCTGGATCAGGATGGAATCAGCCCGAGCAATTGGTGTAGAGACAAGATCACGCCAGAGCGATGCAAAAAGGGTGTTGCAAAAAGGAGATGCACAGGAACAACAAGAGACAAGAAGCTAGAGAAGAAACGACGGGTGAATCTGATGAGAAGCCGGGGAAGGGACACAACCTCGAGTCTCTGCTCAGTAACGAGAATACAAGGATGAAGCAAAGGTCCCCTCCCTCTGCCAGGCATCTCCCTAGCAGAGGGAGAGAGAGGGACGCTTGAAGGCTGCTCTGAAGGCAACAGTTGCAGGAGGATGAAATTTTTTCTTCTTCTACTTTCTTTCATTAAATCATGCCCTCTAGAAGTGGATTTTCAAAGAAGGTGACGAGCATTCTCCTTTATGGTGTACATGTTGGTCCCATGGCAGACGTATTGGTCTTATGGTGGACATGTTGGTCCCCTGGCAGACGTATTGGTCTTATGGTCGACTTGTTGATCCCATGATAGACATATTGGTTCTACAAATGGACGAGTTATACCCATGGATGGTTATTCCCATAGAGGGTATTTCCCATGGATGGTTATTCCTTTGGAGAGTATTGTGTTCATGGATTGATATTATTATCGTGGATGGTCATTCCCACAAAGGGCATGTTTTCCATAGATGATTGGACCCATATTTAGAGTATTGTCCCCTAAGAGGGATATAGTACTTATGTTCGGGTATAGGTCCCGTAGTTGATGTTTATCCCATGAGTGACATTGATCCCATGGTTGACGTTGTTCTCATGATTGGCGTGATCCGTGATGGATGAGACCTATTCTATTGATAAGGTCCACAGTTGGGCAATAGCATGTCCTGGTATGACATCAAGAATAGCACGGGATTAGTGCCATGAAATAAATGAATTGAGAGCTACGCAAGGCCTGATCTCCATTGGAGTACGTAGGCAACTGATAATTCAGTTCGATCAAACCAATGGTCCAATAAGTCCTAAGATCTGTAGGGATCTCGTTACACGTGTGGATGTCACGTATTTGGACTATGAGTTATGCATGCTTCAAAGTTAAAAAAAAAATATTCTTGTTTCTCACATGCCCGTTGGGTCGGGGTGTGACAATGAAATTTCCAAATGGAAATTGAAGCTACAAAGGATCGGGATCGATCATTCATCCATAGCAACTAGAGTCCCCAGGAGGCAATATGACAGGAATCCAATTTTCAAAACTTACTGCAGAAAATGAGGAGGTGGTTGACTAGAGGAGACAAGGAAATAACATCTGAAAGATTGAAAGAGTGCCCTCAAATCCTAATGCAAATAAAGGAGGAAGCACGGGAAGAGTTGGGGGAACTGAAGTTGTTCCAAATGAAGATTCTTAGTTGGAATGTGCGGGGTCTAGGACTCCAGGAGAAAAGGGGGCAATTTGTCGGTTGATCAAGAAGAACATGATGATTGATGTATTGTTCATCCAAGAGACTAAGAGAGAGGAGCTAAGTGCCTCTTTCATTAGAGAATTTGGGGCCCATCAAATGTAAACTTCTTTAGTAAACCAACTGAAGGTTCGTCAGGGTGGGCTACTCACATTATGGAATCCTTCCCTTTTTCAAGTTTCCTCAAGAAGACACAATCTTAGATCAATATCAATTAAGGAAATGCTTTTCAGGGAAGGAGTGGAGATTGTCTCACAAATGTTTACGGTCCTAACATAGAAGGAGAGCGGGAGAATTTGTGGATTGAGTTGAATGATGTTCATTGTTGGCGTTCTTCCATTTGGTGCCTAGGTGGAGACTTCAACATTGTAAGATACCCATCAGAAAAGAAAGGTGGGAGTGGCTACACTAGAGGGATGGAAGACTTCTCCAAATTCATCTCCATAAATGAGCTTTCAGACATTCCGCTTATCGGTGATCTTTTTACTTGGAGTAATGAACAAGCTAAAAGCGTCATGAGTAGATTAGATAAATTCCTCACCTCGTCAGTTTTGGATTCAATCTTCTCTAATACAAGCCAGATCAAGCTCTTCAGTCCTATCTCAGACCATTGTCCTACGTTGCTCGATACAAAGGAAATAGATTGGGGTCCTAAGCCTTTTCGCTTCAGTAACGCTTGGTTGGAGGACCCGAATTTCACTAGATTGGTGAAAGGAATGGTGGGGAGGGTTTGATGTTCAAGAATAGGGAGGCTAAGTGATCTCAAAGAAACTTATCCTTTTGAAGTCTAAAATCAAAGATTGGGTCAAATCAGCCGGTAGACCAGTGAAGGAAAGAAAAGAGACAGTCATTCGGAAGTTGGAAGGATGGAATTGATTGGAGGAGGAAAGAGAACTGGAAGAGGACAAACATGATTCAAGAAAAAGCAACAAAGCCACTCTTTAGGATTGCCTCCGATTAGAAGAAATGGAATAATGACAAAGATCTAGAGCTCTTTGGTTGAAGGAAGGAGACGAGAATACTAAGTTTTTTCATAGATGTGCTAATGTACGGAAAGCAGTAAAGAATATTAGATCTATAGTGGCAGATGGTCACCGCATAGTAGATAAGAATGGGATTAAGGAGGCAGTCAGACATCATTTCTCAGCTATCTTCCGGTCTTCTCCTAAGCTTCCACCTCCGGCCTCCACCCGCTTCGCCCTCTCTCATGGCTCCCCTCTTGTCAGCTCCTCTTCTCTGGCCTCGGATCCGGGTACTATCTCTCATTCTCCTTTTCTTCCTAGTTCTGATCCCCCGTTACATAGGCATTGTGGTGTTTTCTCCAAACTTGTCTTCCAGGTTGCAGGTCTTGACTATCAGGTTACTATGCCTCGGATTGATTTTGGTTCCTTCATCGAGGGTTTCTCTCCCAACTTCGATATCAGGACGTTTAGACAATCTCTTTGGACTATTCCGAATCCCAACTCTTTGGCGGCAAGACATCCTAGACTTTTCTCCACCACATCGAAGAGGATTACAGCGACCACGATCACCTTTGTGGGTCCCACCCCCCTTTCCTTGCACTCAGCAGGATCTTTTCACGGCATATTTTGAGGACCATCAGATACGAATCTTTTATGTCCCTAGGACCTCTAGCAATTTAGCTGGCTCTCACTTCCAAACATATCATCATAATCCAGGGTTGGCAACTGAGGCTTCGACTCTCTTCTTTACAGATTGGGTATTTCTTTCCTGAATTCTCTCTCTTTCTTTCCATTGTGATCCTCTCTTAGGGTGCGTCTTACCCCTTTTCCCATCTGATTTGCATTTGCCTACCCCCCAATATGGGTTACTACTTGACCAACTGCCTATTGGTCCAAGATCCCCTTTTTCTAAGCTTGTTTCCGCCTCATTGTTTATTAGAGGTTCCCATAGACCTACGTTGGATGGAATTCAGTTTAGGAGAATCAGTGGAGAAAGTTCCTTATGTTTGGAAACTGAGTTCTCTATTGAAGAGATCAAAGCTGCTTTGGAGGACTTAAGGGGGGACAAGGCTCCTGGACTGGACGGATTTAATTTTAACTTCTTCAAAGCATGTTGGGATACTGTGTGTCCGGACTTTCTTAAGGTCTTTTAAGGACTTTCATCACAATGGAATTATCAATAAGAGTTTGAAGAATGCCTTTATCACCCAAATTCCGAAGAGGGAGAGCCCGGGGGAACTCTCTCATTACCGGCCAATTAGCAAAGGTTTTAGCTAAAAGACTGAAGAAAGTGTTACCTGAAATCATAGGTGAATCTCAAGGTCGTTTGTGGAAGACAAGACAAATTTTGTATGGGGTCTTAATTGCCAATGAACTAGTCCACATGAGACGCAAAGAGAAGAAACCGGGTCTCCTATTTAAAATTGACATGGAGAAGGCCTATGATTTTGTGAACTGAGTCATTCGTGGGTTATCTCTTCACTAGGATGGGCTTTGGGAGTATGTGGTGTAAGTGGATGGAAGCATGTATCGAGGACACCACATACTCTATCCTGGTTGATGGTTTCCCAACATAACCAATACAGGCAAACAAGGGTTTAAGGCAAGGAGATACATTATCTCCCTTCATTTTCACTCTTGTTGGGGAAAGCTTGAACAAATTGGTGGAAAAATCTAGAGAGCTGGGAGTAGTAAAAGATTTCAAAGTGGCACCGGAAGGTCCCATAGTTACCCACTTACAATTTGCAAATGACACATTGTTTTTCTATGAACCGGTTCATCAGGAATTATTGGGTTACAAGGCCATTCTTAGATGTTTTGAATTAGCATCGAGTCTTAGAATCAACTTGTAATGACCCGGGAAACTCAACATATGGTCCAATGTAATTCATGGAATATTTTGAACGAAAATTTGGAGAATTGAAACTCAAATTAGGTGTTAATGGGAATTTTAGATATTAATTAATAAGGTTGGAGAGATGATTAATTAATTAAATGAAATTATTGGGAATTAAATTGAGTGAGGAATTAAATTACTTAATTATTAAGTGGAATGGAATTTAATTAAGTGGATAAATTAATGATGTGGCAAGAGTGGTGAAGTGGCCTACCATGTGGCATGCCACTTGGAAAGGTGTGACCCAACCACCACCTCCATGTGTCACCTCATGCATTAAATGCATGAGGCAACACCACACTCAACCCCCATTGCCTTTGACTTGGGGCAACCAAAGAGAGAAAAAGCTCTCTCTCTTTCTCTCCCCTCCCTCTCATATGATTCCTCACTCTCTCCCTCCTTTCCGCTCCATTTCAATCGGTGGTGCCCTCCTCTTCTCTTTCCCCCTCTCTTCTCCATTTTGAAGCCTAAGGAAAGAGAAAATAAGGAAAAGAGAAGAGGAAAGAGAAAATAAGGAAAAGAGAAGAAAACAAAGAGATCAAGAGCAGCCACCGTCGCCCACAAGCTGCTAGGCCAGTCTCTCCTTCGCTTTTGTTCATTGCACGGTGAGTCCCTCATCCCTTCTCTCACAACCCCCATTGCCTTTGACTTGGGGCAACCAAAGAGAGAAAAAGCTCTCTCTCTTTTCTCCCCTCCCTCTCATATGGTTCCTCACTCTCTCCCTCCTTTCCCCTCCATTTCAATCGGTGGTGCCCTCCTCTCCTCTTTCCCCCTTCTTCTCCATTTTGAAGTCTGAGGAAAGAGAAAACAAGGAAAAGAGAAGAAAACAAAGAGATCAAGAGCAGCCACCGTTGCCCACAAGCTGCTAGGCCAGTCTCTCCTTCGCTTTTGTTCATTGTACGGTGAGTCCCTCCTCCCTTCTCTCTCTTTTCTCTATTAGTTTACTCTTAAATCTCTTCTCTCTTCTCCGACCCCGACGCCAAAATTACCAGCCCTGCCGCTAGAACCCTGCCGTTCTCAGCTTGGGTTGCCATCTGTGACTTGTTGCAAAGGATACATACTAGGTGTAACTTCTTTTAAAAAGGGGCAGAAGGTCACCCATTATTGACCAAATTTCTAGATGTGGGTTGTGCAAAAACTAGAGAGTCCAATCAGCAGAATTGTGCAAAGTGGATGGATTCATTTAAGCATTGAATCTGATTGAATGGAAGTATTTACTAACCATAGTCCTTGACCTGCTATGAATTATAAGAACCCCTCAACCGAATCTTGTGTTTCCAACTTTCAATCTCTCCATTTCTTTATTTTTTACATCATCACTCATCTACTTTCCTTTACATATATATGGTGGTCATTATCTATGGGTTTCGTTTTATATGATTTTTATTAAAGTATTTAATGGACCAAAAAGCAATTACTGATTTTTACAAAGTATTCTCTCCCTAATTATGTTAATCACGAATTATTAAAATTATCAGTTTATGTTTTTAAATTATTTGTTTATTTATATTTCATGTATTTTGAATACTAAAGTTTTTAAGAAAAACTTGGTTAAAGGACCTAAAATTTCCATTGACTTGAAAGTTATTATTTATTGTTCTGAACACCCAGTTGATAGTTTAAAAATATAATAATAACAATAATAGGCATGCTATATTTCTCAAGGTATTCTGATTCTAGTGTTACCTTACTCTAATTCTTATTCTGTTCTATCATATCAAATATTGTTAGTTGTATGAATAGCTACTCTTTGATGCGGAGCATTGGATCGACATTGATTTATTTTGATTTTATTTTATTTAGTTGACTTTTGATGTAATTTTCTATTTTTTTTATTTGAGGGTATTTCGTTTTATTTTACATTTAGGGGTGTTTTAGTCATTTTGTAACTAGGGGTAATTTGGTCTCTTTTGTATGTAAGCTGTTATAAATCTTTTGTAAGCCCTTTAGGGCAGCAGGGATTGAAATGAAGAATGAAAACTTTGCTCCTTACGTACGGCGTATGGTAATGGTGGAATCCATTGAAGTTCGGTGAGAAATCGAACCGGTGAGAAGCCACGGAAGACGGTGAGAAACCACTTCCTCTCTATCCAGGTACACATCTTCTCTCTCTCTTTATTCTTTCTCCGCTCCCTATTTTCGTTTTCTTCACAGCCTTGCAGCTGAACCCTCCATATGCCCTTCCCCTTTGCTGCAGAACTTCCCATAACCCTTCATTTTGCAATCGCAGCCCCCTTTTCTATCTTTTCCTTCTCTGTCCTATTTTATTTCCCTCTCCTCTCTATTGCCATAAGCCTCCTCTTGCTGCTACAACTGCTTATAGCCCTCACCCTGCTGCGAAAACCTTGCATAGCCATCCCTTGTGCTGTCACCTCTTGCCATAATCCATCCTGCTGCTGTCACAACCTCTCCCTAAGGCCCTCTACTGCTGTTGCAGCCCCTTCCTTAGGCCCCTGTTAACCACTACAGTGTTGCTGCACCCTTAGCATCTTTTCCATGTTGCCGCAAACCTCTTTTCCTTGGTACAGTGTCGCTGCCCCTTTCTTTAAGCCCAAATCCTTCATCCGTAATGGCACAACAGTGACTGAACCACCCCTTTTCTTATTTCCCCAACTCTATTTATCCATTTACCTTTTTTCTTTCATATTTATTTATCATATATCACCCATTTAGTATATGATTAGCTATTTAAATCTAATTACACATTAAATTCTCAGTGCTTGCATGATTATTTGTGGTGGAACTATGTTTATTTGATTGCTTACATTAATTGATTAATTAATTTCAGCTCCGGTTTAGCTTTTTTCATCCCTTTTAATTTTTAGAGAACCAAATTAGACATTTAGGGTTACCCTATCCTCTTTTTTCTGCATCAAATTGGTATCCGAGCTAAGTTAGAGTGTTTCCTTAAACATCGACGGTATTAGATTTGCATTTAGTGAAACGAAAATAAAAATTTAAAAAAATAAAAATTGCCATTGTCATCATAGCGTCTAGCGAGGTTGGGTTGTTTCCTTGAACAACCACGGTCTTAGGTTGCATTTTCCTTATTAAAAATAAAAATAAAATTGCATTGCATTTCTACTTAGGTCATTGCATAGCGTTTAGTCTGTCCCATATCCATGAGTCTAGCGTAGCGCATGCGTCTGTGCTTGCTCACACATAGTGGCTGAGAGTACCAACTCAACATGGACACCGCACACCTTGTCAAGATTCTAGAAGTCCATGAGCCCAATTTGGAAGACATCGATGAGGATGACTATAAAGACTTAGAGAATGGCTTGGCTTTTGTGCAAGAAGACTCATACCCCCGTGGGGAAGGTAATACCCCGCGTGTGATGGTGGTGCGTCAATGTGCTCTAGCACAACCAATAGAGAGTGACGATTGGAGAAGGTGTAATATTTTCTACACCTTTGCTAAAAGTGGTGACAAGACCTGTAAGGTTATCATTGATAGTGAGAGCTGTACAAATGTCATTGCTTTGTCGACAGGTTCCCGATTAGGGTGGTCACCATTGCCCATCCTCACCCATATCGGGTTGCGTGGGTGGACTCATCATCTATTCCCGTGACTCAACAGTGTCAGGTACCTGTCCAATTTTCATCCTATAAAGACATTGTATGGTGCGACGTGATACCTATGGAAGTAGGTAACATTATTTTGGGGGAGACCATGGTTGTCTGGCACGGATGCCACACTGTTCGGTAGGTCAAACGTGTGCTCATTCATCTTTAAGGGTAAAAGGATTAAATTGAACCCTCTCCCTCCTAAAGTACCAAAGAATGAGGCGGAGAAGCCAAGCAAGGGCACAAACAACAGTAGCTCAAAACCCAAAACCCTGCATATTCTTAGTCCTACGGACTTTGAGAAAGAGGCTAAAGAGGACATTGAATTTGCATTGGTCACTAGAGAAACATCACCCGAGCCTAGTGTTGATTGCTTGCGGGAGGTTGAGCCGATTATGAGAGAGTTTCAGGATGTCTTCCCTGACGATTTACCGGATGAGCTCCCTCCCATGCGTGATATTCAGCACGCTATTGACTTTGAACCAGAAGCAACTGTTCTAACTGAATAAGTGGAGATCATTAAAATTGAGGAAAACCCCAGTGATGATGAAGAGAACAAAGAATCTTCTCTTGCCTTGATTAGGTGTGTTTCCATACCATCCTCATCCATAGACCCTACTCCATTGCCACTGTCGCCCAAGTTTAGTGAGTCTGTTCATGCATCTGCACTACACATTCATGATTCACACGCTGAAATTAAAGTCACATTAATATATGAGATGAAAAATATAAATTTATTGCAGATTCTCATTGTGATTCCAAGGGATTTGATGTGAATGATCATGTGGAGGACTTCACACCCTGTCCAGTGCCAGCACCTTCACCTCCAAGCCTCATCCCATATCAACATGACCCTGTTCCACATATTGGCCTTCTTGACCTACAACCTCACCCTGATCATATTAGCCTTTCTGACCCACAGCCTAAGCTACAGCATGACCCGCTCCATGACCCATGCCACGCACCAATACAGTCCCCTCAGCCTTTACATGTGCCACCATCTAGCTCACCCTCACAGTCTAGAACTCCCTTCAATCTAAATCATCACCTTGACCCTCACATTGTCATGTCGTCCTCACCATCTAGCCGACCCTCACAACCTAGAACTCCCCTCAATCCAAACCATCACCTTGTCCCACTCCATAACCCACTATACAGCCTTCACCGATCCGTTATTCTTTGCCTTCCTTGTTTCCAAAAGAGAGAAGAAAGTTTCATCCTAGAAGAGGAAGAGTTTTCTACATTTTCAAGAGGTTTCCAGTGGTATCTTGTTAAGTGGAAGCACCGGCCAAGGACAGACAGCACAAGATTGATAGAGGATGAGTGACATAGACTTGATCTGGACTTATCGGAGCGACTTCGGAGTTTCTACTCTTCACTTGAGTTGCCTTCTTTCCACTCGGGGAGATATGTTTGTGGCGATAGATCAGGTTTCTACATAAATCATCGACGACAGGATAGAGTTGATCCAGTGGTCTCCTGGTGGTTTGACGATAGTTCAATTGGATGTCGACTGAAGGCCTCACGCGCGCATATATTATTTGAAGACCCCACTCGAGGAAGATGCGCGTGTGGGTTGATTTGTCTTATGTGCGCAAGCTATACATTGAAGACCTCACACTGGGGAGGCGCACGTGAGATTTGGTTTGCTTTCTTCTCGTTCGTTGGAACTTGAGGTCGAGTTCTTCTCGAGGTTTCGGCACATTCTGGAGGTTACATGAAGTATCTTGTGATGAGGAAGCCCAGGCCCATGATAGATGTCACGTGGTTGCCTGAGTGTGAGCTACAACAACCTGATCCAGATCTCCTAGAGCGACATTAGAGTTTTGTCTCATCAAAGGTGTATTTAACTCACATCATGCTGTTGATGCCATCGAGAGTTGATCATGATGACACTTTTGGATTCAGAGTATACCATCGATGGTGGAGGAGAGCCGCTCCAGCATTCTCATTGTGGCTCGATGACAGCCCGACTAGATGACGTCTGACGGCCTCATGTGTGCACAAATATCATTTGAAGACCCTACACTGGGAAGGCACACGTGCAGTTCAATTTGTCTCATGTGCGCATAATTACAATTTGAAGACCGCCACACTGGAAAGCCGCGTGCGTGGGAAGTTTAGTGTTTTCTCGTTTGTTTGAACTCGAGGTCGAGTTCTTCTCAGACAGAGAGATTGAATGCGGAGCATTGGATTGACATTGATTTATTTTGATTTTATTTTATTTAGTTGTCTTTTGATGTAATTTTCTATTTTTTTTTATTTGAGGGTATTTCATGTTATTTTACATTTAGGGGTATTTTAGTCATTTTGAAACTAGGGGGTAATTTGGTCTCTTCTGTATGTAAGCTGTTATAAATCTTTTGTAAGCCCTTTTGGGCAGCGGCGATTGAAATGAAGAACGAAACTTTGCTCCTTACGTACAGCGTATGCTAATGGTGGAATCCATTGAAGTTCGGTGAGAAATTGAACCGGCGAGAAGCCACGGAAGTTGGTGAGAAATTGAACCGGCGAGAAGCCACGGAAGTTGGTGAGATACCACTTCCTCTCTATCTAGGTACACATCTTCTATCCTCTCTCTCTCTTTCTTCTTTCCCTTCTCCCTATTTTCGTTTTCTTCACAGCCTTGCAGCTGAACCCTCCATATGCCCTTCCCCTTTGCTGCAGAACTTCCCATAGCCCTTCACTTTGCAATCGCAGCCCCCTTTTCGATCCTTTCCCTTGCTGTTCTACTTTATCTCCCCCTCGTCTCTACTGTCATAAGCCTCCTCTTGCTGCTACAACTGCTTGTGGCCCTCACCCTGCTGTGAAAACCTTGCATAGCCCTCCCTTGTGCTGTCACCTCTTGCCGTAATCCATCCTGCTGCTGTCACAACCTCTCCCTAAGGCCCTCTACTGCTGTTGCAGCCCCTTCCTTAGGCCCCTGTTAACCACTGCAGTGCTGACGCACCAAACACCTTTTCCATGTTGCTGCAAACCTCTTTTCCTTGGTACAATGTTGCCGCCCCTTTCTTTAAGCCCAAATCCTTCATCCGTATTGGCACAAGAGTGACTGAACCACCCCTTTTCTTATTTCCCCAACTCTATTTATCCATTTACCTTTTTCTTCCATATTTATTTCACATATCACCCATTTACTCTATGATTAGTCATTTAAATCTAATTACACAATAAATTCTCAGTGCTTGCATGATTATTTGTGGTGGAACCATGTTTATTTGATTGCTTACATTAATTGATTAGTTAATTACAGCTCCAGTTTAGCTTTTTTCATCCCTTTTAATTTTTAGGGAACCAAATTAGACATTTAGGGTTACCCTATCCCCTTTTTCCTGCGTCACTCTTTAGTATGATTATTACTAAATTTATTTCTATTTTTCTATTCTACTATCATTTTTTCAGAAACTATATATATGTATATTTATTGGTTTATGATTTCAAATCTTTTGCTACAGTTGTTACCTTAAATCTTTCATATATTTCTATGTAAACTGGTTTTGAGAAAAGAAAGCAAAATACGATGAGGAAATATTATTATCATTTGTTTTATATTATTAGTTGTATGCTAATGTGTTATTTTTGCTCATAAGACTGAAAGGTGTGTTTCAATAACTGGGTCCTAAGTTTTCAGATGGGCATTTCATAAACCAAAATCTTTCTATATGTGGTTTTTCTACCAAGTCAAATTATTGAATATTTCGAAATTATAAGTGGCATCTATTTTTTTTTTTGATGTAAAACTATCAGTAACTTAAAGGAGCAGTTACTTAGTGCTTAGGCAAGGTTTCCATTGTCTTGTTAGCACCAAGTTGGATTAGGCATGGTTTGGCCGTGTAGTGTGAGGACTCAACCTCCATCCCTAGTCTTGGACCTTAGAAACACCTCATACACTTATTTAGTTCGAGTTAGAAGTGATAATAATAATACTTAGAACTCCAAACAAATTTATATGCAGCACTCCCCGGATTTCTTGTTACTTGACTTCAACTTGGAAAGCATTGGTTCATCGCTTACACTTCACAAACTTCGAGAACCGAGAGTAACCCTAACACCATTCGTGCTATTCCGCGATTCATCTCTTTTCGTTTATAATCTTCGATCAGTTAGGTTTTCCTACATCGTTGAAGCACCGTGGTTGTGAATTGAATATTTTACTAATACTTTGATGATTATGATTTGGTTTCCTTTAAAATCATGTGATCTTATTTATAGAAATGATGTATAGTTTGTTCATGAAGTGTTTAGAGCTGTTTTGAACACATGTATTATATATGATGGAAAATATGATGATGTTGGGAATGATTTGAAATCCATAAGATTTGGCATCATTAAACATTTACATACCTCATGCACAATTGCATGGGATGGGAATTGCATGAATTGGGCTAATAAGCTCCTAAGTCAAAAGAAGTCCCGAAAACCTGCATGGGGCATGACAAGGGGCATACATTGATCATGACAAGGGGCTCGAGTATGTATTATGAGATTTCTCACACAAATGCAAAAATGATTTGCGAAAGGTATTAGGTTTATCACATGAAATGATTTACTTTGTTTTCCTATAATACTACTTGGTGCATTTCTTATTTGAAAATACCTACTGGGCGCGCTAACTAAGTCCAAATTTTCCCCCTTTAGATGTTAATGTGATCAAGGCAAAGGAGATGAAGCTGGACCAAGTGATAGCCAAGCATGAACGAGATGGATGCAAAAGAAGAAATTATGATTAGGATAATTTCCTTTTGATATTTTGAGAATGATGCAATTCGTAGTATGAGCATGGGAATGTAATATTTTGATGTAACTCCTAGACTTGAATATTTGTGTATTTGACTTATGTGGTTATCCTAACTTTTGCTTTGAGATGCAAGTTGTCATTTTAAAATAAATGTTTAAAATTTTTGCTGTTTATTTCTAGCATATGCAAATGTTAACGTGGACTCCAATCCACGCATGTGCTAGGTTGGGCCAGTCGAGGGTCGAGTCTTCGGACTCGGACTCAGCTCGCGTCGTGACTGTTCCCCTCCTCTCCATGGAAATATTCATATTATATCACTCCGATCCTAGTGGGAGAGGAGGGGCGTTACACAACTTGGGCAAAAGCACTATCATTGGGATCGATTTGGCAGAGTACACTCTTAAGAACCTTGCAGAATGAATGGTTTGTAGGATAGGAAAGCTTCCTTTCACATACCTGGGTTCACCTGTGGGCGGAAACCCAAGAAACAAAACATTCTGGTCCCGATCATAGAAAAGGTGGAAAGAAGATTAGCCGAATGGGGGCGAAAGCATCTTTCCATCAGAAATTTTCTGTGCGAATACAAAGAAACAAAAAAGGTCTACTCAGTTGCATGGTTAGATATAATCAAACCTAAATCAATAGGGGGTCTAGGATTGATCCCTTTAAAGTTAAGGAACAAAGCTTTGTTGTGCAAGTGGGCATGGAGGCAAGGTTGTTAAAATTGTACGATTCACGGTTCGAATCGGGTGCTCCTACGAGTCAAATCGCAATAATAATCTGAAGAGGAATGAAAATCGTGCGATTCTAGGGGTGACTCGCAAATAGTACGAGTCATTCCTGTTAGTATTCCGACTTGTCGAGTCACCTATTTGTCAATTCCATAACTTAGATGAAGCATAACCTCGGAAGATTGAAGCAAGAATACAAGACTCAAGTGGCGGTAAAGACTGAAGATCACGTTGGAGAATCAAGCATCACCATGTGTATGGCAATCAGACAGGTAAAACTAGTCATAGATGACTTTAGATGAAACCCACCCTTAGTGGACCTTGCCTAGACTTAGGAATCATATTGGTAAAAATTAATCTTAAGTCTAAGTAGTGCTTGGACAGTCACAGAACCAGATGGAATAAACATTGGAAATCTGATAATCTGTCAGGTCGACCCGTCGAATCCACCGACCCATCAGTGAAGACAAGACAGACCCATCAAGGTCAGCGACACGTCGATCGGATTGACAGGGGTTCTGGACTGGAAGGACTGTCACTTCGGGCTACTCTCAGTTCGAGCATATCGTGTGCACCAACCCCTCTGTGACACAGGACCGACCCATCGTAGTCATCAATATGTAGACTGGATTTGGGCAGTCTCTGCAGAGAACAGATTGTAAATTCGGTCTCCTCTCCGATAATCAGGTTCGACCTGTCGGGGAACACGACATGTCGACCTGGGTCGAGTTGAGTTCTGAACTTAAAACTCTAGGGATACTCTCAGACAAACACATCGAGGTCATCGACCCATCGAGAGTACGAGGACCGACCCATCGATGGACAGACATGTCGATCAATATTTTCAAGGTTCTGGATGAGCAAGCTCTGTATTTTTATGTTGCTCTCTGATAATCGGGACCGACCCATCGACAAGATCGACATGTCGAATATAAGTCATGTAGACCCATCGAGGAGACCGACCCATCGGAAGTGACCGTTTTATATTCGTTGGAAGATTAACGGTCATATTGCAACGGCACTATGCCAGTATCGACCCGTCAACCAGGTCGACTCATCGACAACCCAGAGTCGGGATTTTTGTGTTTGCCTATATATTCTCCAAACCTCGAAGAGTTTGGTTGCACACTTGGATAGAGTTTTGAATAGGAAAATCCAAAGGTATTCCCGGAGATCCCACCTCCTCTCTATGCACTATACTTAGGTGAATCATTTGAAATCCAATCTTTTGATTGAGATTAAGAGAGAAAAAGAAAACCAAGTCTAGGATTCAACTTGCATATCCATAATCCTAGAGGCCTTCTCCCATAGATTGTGATTACTCACACTCGGCGCATCTTCGTCATCAACCGACATCACATTGGGAGAATCTTCAAGAAGCACAACATCTACTCAAAAGAGCTCAAACAAGGTAAGTGCTTCTTAGTGTTTGATTTTATTTTAAATCATCTTGTGAAGTGGGTTAAAGTATGGTGCTTGAACCACTATAAAAAATGGAGGGATAAGGACGTAGAACAGGGTAGATCGAACCTTTCAAAATCTTAGGAATTGGGCGAAATTCCAAATCAATCGAGATAGGTGGAATTCCTACTCTATATGTGAATGTGTAATTCCCCATATAGTGAATTGGGATAACCCAAGGTTGGGTGAGTCCATCAGTGGATGTAGGAGGGTTTATTCCGAACCAATATAAATATGGTGTTGTGGTGTTAGAGCTTTTTGCTTGGATTGTTATTTAAGCACACACAACACATCTTGATTAATTTGATTTATCCGCTGCAAATTTAATAACTAATTAAGGAAAGTTTTAAAAGACCAACAATTAGGGGATTTCCCTATTCACAACCCCCCCCCAACCCCCCCCCCCCCGGGTCAATCTTGCATCGTGTTCTAGCACCCTGAGGGACTTACAATTCCCATGAATCGGGAACTCGTGCGATTCGTTTGAAGAGATAAAGAGGTGAAAAAAGAGGAAAAAACTAAGAAGAAAAGGCGAGAAAGATAAAATAGAAGTAAAGAAGAGAGACCTTTTTCGTCGACGCAGCCTTTGTATCGTGTTTTCTCCTCTTTTTGTTCGTGTTTAAGTGCAGGATTTTTGTCGCTTTCCTCTCTTTTTCGTGCCGCAGCTCTTGCATATTAGGGTTTTCGTGCTTTCATTCTTGCGGCAGCATGTTATGGACTAAATACTTAGGATTTTCGTGCTTTATTGTTGTGGCAACATGGACTCAAGACTTCTTTCCCGTGACCCGAGACTCAGGTGACTTTTTAAGCTATATCAAGTTTCGTATTCCACATGATATTTCGTGTACCACTTTTTTTATTTTTTTAGTAATGTTCTCTTATCTTTCTTTATTATTTCTATGTTTTATTTAAATATTTTTTCTCTTTTTTTTTACATGTTTATTTTTTTTCCATATTTTTATGTTCTTATTAAAAACCTCTTTTTATTTTTTTCAATCTTTTGTATCTATTTAAAAAAAATAAAAATACCTAAAAACGTTTTTTTTTTTATAGAATTTTTTTTATTTGATGAATTCTATTTAGATTTATTTTAATGCCTTTGATTTATTTGTTGATTTTTTAAATATATTAATATTTAACTCTCATATTAATACATTTTTGTGTCCTTTTTATAGTTATTTACGATGGATGATAAATGTCAAATTGGGGATAAAAATTGCTTGACCAATTTTTTATTATATTGATTAAAATATAAAAATATAGTTTTCTAATAATAGAAAAAAATTATACACTTAATAATTAATTAATTATGATTAAATCTGATATTGATATTTTTTGTGTCTTTTTGTGGATGATTATTTTCGATGGATGACACAAATAATTAAATGTAATAGTATCAATAAGTACAGAAAAAAAAAAAAAGTAAAAAATATTATGACTCTTATGATTCTACGATTTACGAGTCACGATCCACACCCCAGACCGATTAATGATACGAATCGAGTTTGACAACCTTGCATGGAGGTTCGGAGAGGACAAGGTGCTTTGTGGGTTTGTATCTTGTCAGCTAGATATGGTATGGAGGAGACAAATGGTTGGTTTCTAAGTGATAATATGAAAAAGAAAGGGTTAATGCTGATTAGATCTTGGTGGAGGTTAGGACAAGGTGAAGAGGAGGTAGGAAACATTTTCAACGGTAACACTAGACTTATGGTGGAAAAAGGGAATAAAACTCTTCTTAAAAGTCTTTGGCTAGGAGAGAGGCCTTTAAAATAAGTTTTCCCAAGACTTTACAGGATTTCAAGGAAAAAGAGAGCACTAGTACAGGATAGCTATAAAATTGGGGGTCACCTAGTATCCTGGCATTTGGATCATAAAAGGGAGCAGGGGCTGAAAATTCGGCTGGAATTTTGATCTTGGCCGAGATTTTTCTCTCTCCTCATTTTTTTTTTTGACAATCTCGGTCGCTTTTTTTTTAAATTCATTAAAAAAAGGCTGTTTTAAAAAAAAAATTAAAATATAAATATCGGCCGATATTCACCAGTATCGGACGAATATCGACTGGGCCCACGCCGATATTTGGTTTTTTTTTAAATAAAAAATAAAAATCGGCCGAACTTTTCTCTCTCTAGCCGATACTATACGTATTGGCCGAACTATATCGGCATTCGAAAACCCGATACAGTTCGGCCGATACACACAGTATCGGCCGAATTTTTGACCCTTGGAAGGGAGTTGAGGGCTTTTGATGAAGACAGTGAAAGGGATCTCTTAGGGCAGTTAGGGGAGTTTCCCGTTTCACCAAGAGAGGAAGATGAACTTGTTTGGAGTGGAGATTCTTCGGGTAATTTCTCAGTCCAAATATTCATAGAATTGGTCTTACAGGGTCAATATCTTTGTTTGGTGTGCTCTAAAAGGAAGAGTTTTAACTAGAACGAAACACAAAAGGAGAGGCTTGTTCTACCAAGAGGACTCCATTTGCCCACTATGTGAGATAGAGCAAGAAGATGTTGATCACCTTTTTATGGGTTGCCCACTGGCTCGAAGCCTTTGGACGTACTTTGCAAATCTTTTTAAGATACCCTGGATGTTTGATAGAACCTGTGCTAGGTATTTGGAATCATGATTTATTTCAAGGCTTACTCCACGGTTGAAACTCGCATGGAACATTATCCCAGCAGCCATTCTATGGACCATTTGGAATGAAAGAAACTCCAAAATCTTTGAAGGAAGGTCAACAGATATGAATGAACTTTTCCAATTAGCAAAATAGGAGACTTTGTGTATGGCTTCTTTCTAGCACAGAGTTTAGTGGCCTTAGACTCATGGACCTCATATCATCTTCGGATGAATGTATGAATGGGTTTAGAAAGAAAGTAAGCTCAATACCAATGGGAACATCCAGAACAGAATGTCATGAAGTTCAATGTAGAAGAGGCAGCAAGAGGGAAACTAGGGGCTTGTTGGGATAGGCAGGGTGCTCAATTATCATGAGGGGACTGCATCCGTCATTTTCAACGAGCCAATGGGAACTAAAGACTCCAATGAGGTGAAAATCCTTAGCATTAGGAGAGCTTTGAATATAGAATACGTATGCGCAGGGAAAACTAATTATTGAGGGAGATTCGACAAATGCCATTAAGTAGTCAAAGGGTCAAAGACAGTCCACCCTAGAAACTGATCACTGTAGTTAGGGAGATTAGGGTATTGGCCTTGCGGATTAATGTATCCTTTGTCAAGATCGGCCGAACAACGAATGAACTAGGCAGATTATTTTGCCATTCTTGGAGTCACCGACATTTTTTCTAGCGTTTTCCTCCTTTGAGATTAGGAGTTTTTACTTTTGTACTCATTGTATTTTTTTATTTTTTTTTGAAAGATCATTGTATTTTCTGTTGTTGCTTCTTGTTATTTGCTTTTCCTCTTCTTATTTGGGTCTAATTCTAGTTAGACCTCTTCTTTCTTTTTGTTTCTGTACTCTTCTATTTTTAATATAAATTTCTTGGTATAGAGCTAGTTGAAAGGAAATGAGCTTAACAATGATAAAAGAAACTTACCTTATAGACAGGCCCGAAACCTCCTTCTCCTAGCTTATTTGTTGCAATGAAGCCTTCTGTAGCATTCTTTAATTCAGTATAACTGAAAGTGTTCGGTCTGGAACCACTTCCCAGAAATTCTGTAGGTTCATTTAAGAAAATGGATTACATTAATACTCGCATATCAATGCAACTTTCACATTATTTTATTGTTTAAGGGCTTCCTTAAAAATGTTAAATCTGTTCCTCATCAATGCCAGATAGAGACCAAAATGTTGTAAGAAGCCAGCTAGCCATCAATTGGATAGTTTTTCCTATAGTTTGACAAGGTTCAACCACTCTTGAATCCAAGAAACTACTAAAATTATTAAAGTAAAGAACTGGAATATTCTAGACCAAAAAATGAATAATCAAAGTGATAAAAGAAGGAAGATTAGAAAAAATTACTAATATTTTCTCCCAAATAAATAACTTAAAACATGAAAGAAAAGGTAAAAGTTAAGAAATGGAAGAAACTGGCTTTTTTTTTTTGGTTGAATTTACATGTGGAAAACTGCGGGATACCCAGCGTAAAACCCCTATGGGTGAGCCCATTACCCCTAAGGACATACCAAGATTAGGCCATGAGGGCTCGAACCCGCAACCTCCCGCTTCCTAAGGCGGGAGGCAACCAGTTGAGCTAACCCCATGTGGCAGTTTTGAACCATTTTCTTACAGTTTTTTTTTTTTTTTTTTTTTTGACTTTATTGGCAGTTTTTAATGGAAATACTGATATTATTAGTGTAACTTGGCTCTTTATGCAATGGTAAGCAAAACTAAGCACAACTTTTGATGCACTCATATCACGAGCTCTTAAATATTGGATCAACATAGATGTTGATAACTATATTAAGTTGTACTATGTTGACTATCATATCTATTGAACTTACAAGTCATAAAATTAAACTGTTACAGAGTTATAGAGCAACGGCCAACATTAGGCCTTCGATGGGCTTCAACCTCACTGAAGCCTGGTTTGGCGACTTGTGGGAAGTCTGGGCAAGGTCGTTTGCTGCCTGAAAATTGGTTGGAAGGGCTGAGATGGAGAGAGGCCGGGATGGTGGCTTGTTTGTTGATGGTGCAGTAGGGGTTGGGAACACGACATAGGGGAGATAGGAAAGAAAAGAGAAAAAAAAAAAAAGAGGAGGAGAGAAGAAAGGGATAGGAAAATACCAAGTTGTGAGCTGCTGCAGGCGGCAGGAGGTACTGGTGTTCGCTGGTTGAGAGGGAGAGACAGAACAAAGAAGAGAAACAATGAGGTGTGCATGGTTTGCTCAATAAGTACATGTTATATATTTGATGTATGTGTCGGTGTTGCATGGTTTCTAATGTGGGATAGACTGGGTTTCCTACTGGGATTAGTAAAGAATAAAGATAATTGAGGGAGAGGGAAAGATCCGAGAGTGGCTAATTTCGTTCTTGTTCTTGGGCGTGCATCCCGCTTGGAGCTAAAAATTTGGGATTACACAATGGGCAAAGGCGTGTGCAAGGATTGGAATAAAGAGAAACTTCCAACAAGGGAGAAAGATAGATTCGACCATAGGATTTCTAAGTTTGGGGTAGCAAAAATTCGCATACGGCAATGGTACTATGGTCATTTTCAAAAATTGTAAATTAAAAAAGGGAAAACATGTAATGGGCATTTCCATTGGGTAATTTGATTAATTGGCTCAATTTGAATTTTAATCAAACATTCTAAAATTTAGAATTCAACTTATAATTTTTTATTTTAAGTGGATCATTAATTGAGGAGGTGTGTGTGCAATCGGGTTGTATTGTTCAATTTCTAAGTTTGATGTGTATTTTTCAAACAATTTTCAGATAATAGGCACTCAAAAGTCACAATTACTAAAATGCCCTTCGAGCTTCTGAGCTCCTAATTGGGCCAACTTGGGCTCATTGGAGAGCCCACTAGCTAGTCTATGCTACCGACCTATGTCGACCCGAATCGGAGACTTACAAATCTCCTAAAAATCCGATATCGTGGGTCGGGTTCCCCCCCCCCCCCCCCCCCCCCCTCCTCTTCCTCTTTCTCCCTCCCTCCCCTTCCCTCTTAAAGACATGTCGCACTCGAAATTTAGCTCACGCACGTACCTTGGTCGTCGAACAAGTCCTGATACGTCCATCGCATTGTCAACTCTCGCACTCAATATTTTCTACGTCTACATCACTCCAACAAAGCATCTCAAGATCAAGGGTCACAAACACATAACCGATCCATGCGTCACTTTTCAAGCCACAGAAAGGTAACACATCACACATGGCACTACGCTACTACCCATCACGCCTAACCCGTGTGACTTCCCAAAAAATAAATGCCTCTCCACACAAGAATCACAATCTCAGCATTAAATGCATCCTTAGGCACACACTACCCTCCATCTAATCAGAATTGGGGTCAAACATAATATCTCAAGGTCACATAACCATCATAATCCTACGACCTAGCACACGACTCGCCAGACTCATACCTCCTGTGCTTAACCCTAAATCCTCACAAATCCCAATCCTTCGTTGCGGACATTATCACTCTCATCCTCAACTCAACATGCACTCAATCCATACTAGTCATCCAACTGAATAAGCCCACACTACAGCCTAAGTCCTCGAGACACAATCCAAAGGAGAAACACAACTCCTCAACAAACTCACTTCTTGCAGATGAATAACCAGCACCCACCTCCACAACCACTCTAATAGCTTCGCTAAGTAGATTACCAATCCATGTCTAAAATACTTCGAATCCAGTCATGCCCAAAACTAACAAGTCAGACTCTAACTCAGCCCCTCCAATAGCTAACACACATGACCGGCAAATTTGGGTTACTCTAGTCGTTCGTCCTAATGGGGTCTTAATAAACAAATGCCCATCTTGCGCCTCAACACACAAGTTCAACTTACAAGCAAGCATGCTAGATATGAAAGAATGGGAAGCTCCAGAATCAAATAATATTCTAGCCCAAAAGCAATAAAAGCATACCTTGAATAATTGCTGGCTCTATAGTCTCATCATCCTGGGGTGTAATGGCATAGATGCGACCCTGAGTCATTGACCGTCCAATACCCTGCTTGGTACCTGTTGACCGCGACTCTGCACCACTAAAGTACAAGGGACTGACTGAACAACAAGAGTTCGCAAAACATGCTGGGAAGGTCCAGTCTTCTGAGGGCAGAATCTGGAGATATGACCTGTATGTTTGCAATTGTAGCACACCTGCTCTCCCTGCTGCTGAGGCTGCCTCTTAGGCTAACGGCATACCTTAGTTGCATGCCCCCACTGTTTGCAGTTGTAACACTGCACCTGAACTCGTCCATCTGATGACTGTTGTTGTTCAGATGGAGCCCTCTAACTATGTTGAGTGTCCTGCCTCCTTTTATTGTTGTTGCAATCTTCTTGCTTCTTGCTACCGAAGGATGTCTGGCCTGATGCTCTGAAAGCTTTGGCCTCTACTGCCTCAACTAATTTAGCTATGCGCACAACCTCTGCAAAAGTAGGGCGCCCCAACCCTACCACTGAAAACCGAAGAAAAGGGTGAAGTCCTCGCTCAAACCGACGGGCTTTCATTCCCTCATCTTTCATCAAATCCTTGGCATAATGGGCTAGTTCTTTGAATTTTGCTTCATACTGAGCCACACTATTACTGCCCTGAGTCAAACTCAAAAATTCAGAAATCTTAGACTCACGAATCTGGGGAGGAAAGTACTCCGCAAGGAAAGCTTTGGAGAAAGCATCCCAAGTTTTCAATTCATCTGCACAAATCTCTTGCTGATCTAACCACCATTCCGCTGCTTCCCCAACCAACTGCAATGATGCTAGAGTGACGCGAAGGTCATCTTCCAACACACCTATGGTATCCATGGTCCTACCAACCTGCTTCAGCCAATGCTCTGTGGCCACTGGCACTAAGCCTGCTTGTCACGCCCCGCATTCCAACACTTAAGCGGGCGTAATCTAACTGCATAACTTTAAATCACCTGTTGACCTAAACGGGTCTTACATCATAAATCCGTGGCTATTTTTTTTCCAAATAAATATACAAACATTCACAAAGAATCGAATTCCTCATGTCCACAACCTGCTAAATGACATAACATTTCCATTCGTCATTCAATATAACTTAGAGAGAGAAAATATTCCATCACATAAAGATTTCTAAACTGACTAATTTACTCACATTCCCAAACTAACCAAAATACATAACGTTCTCAAATTAACTCAATACTAGAATTTATTATTCAAGTCTCATCAAACCAAATAAACAAATAAACAACTTCCTCAAAATAATTCAAATCAAAATAAACATCTGATCTATGCTCTAAGTACTAAATCTGTCAATAAGCTATTCGATTCTAAACACCCTCCAGCGACTCCTCGTTTTCTACGCCTGTAAGGGATGAGCGCCATGCCCAGTGAAGAAAACAATAGCACGTCACATATATTATCACCATTCATTCGACAAGATCTCATTCAACTCTCATATCATATAGCATAATCTCCAACATAGACAAGCAAATTATACTCAATGCCCTATATTAATCCTACATGCCAATGCTCAATCCACACACCTCAATCCATTACCACATCCATTATCACCATGTCAAATCTCATGATTTGCCAAAATGACTCAGCTTCGATTGAATGGCCACCCTGAAAAACCATGTAGCACAATTGCGAGCCATCACCAATGTGACCAAACAGCAAACCAGGACCCAGCAGCCACGATCTGATCGGCCTGTCACTTCAATAAACCAGGACCCAGCAGTCACAATCTAATCGGTCTGTTGCTCCAGCGAAATAGGACCCAGCAGTCACAATCTGACAAGCCTATCCATCCCAATGGCACAGGACCCAGCAATCACAATCTGACTGGCATGTCACTCCCACAGACTCCATTCCCATACCCAATCCCAATGAATATGAGAATGACATGCTCAATGCAATGTATAGTACGTATTATCTCTACCATCATGCCACCATTATCCACGACGTACTATAATATCTTACTACGTACTCCAAGAATTATAGAATCATTCTAAGCATGATTTACAATGCATCCACATATTCCATAACATAACATCATGTTCAACCTTGCTCTAGTATGCATATTATTCCAATAACACCATATATTGTAACAGGAGCAAAATTACTTAACAGCAGAAAAATTGTGGTAATTAATCTACGTAAGTCCATCACATGCCCAATAATCACATAACATCCAACGAACGTAATATAATCTCACATAGCAAACTATACAGTATCACACGTCATCCTAACCACAACTAGTCGAATATGAGTGTTAGACCTTTCAACAACATTAACAATTGGTTCCAAAATCCGAGCTTACTGAGTTTACTCACGGCTATTAAAACATTTTAGCCCAATAATCCCCTTACACTACTGTGCGTCTTGCACCGAACTCCAACCATCATTCTAATAAATACTCAGTCTATTTATAGGTCCAACAATCACATTCCAAATACACATCAATACTTTGCAATATTTTTACATTGCATATTTAAATAAAACCCAAGTAAGTAAAATTGTTCTCCTCACCTAGAAGTTTGTGAAGTGTAAGTGACTGAATCCAAACGCTTTCCAACTTGGAGTCAAGTAGCAAGAATTTCGGGATGTGCTGCACATAAATTTATTTGAAGGTTCCAAGTATTCACTTCCATCTTGAACTAATAATTGTGTGAAAATTATTAAACATATGTGATTGGTGCTGTCCCAACTATGGACGTTGGAGGATCCAAGGTTAGGGGCTAGACAAGGGATGGGTTTTACATTACAGGCTCAAGTTGGACAGCAAAAGATTGGCCTAAGGCTCTAGTTTGGGTAAGATGAAGACAGATTTTACCAACCAGATCTGGATAAAGATTGGGCCTCAAACAGTTCCCCATCATCATCAATTTTGAAGAGTGAAAATCAGTCCCTACTATCAGCCAGTTAATTAATGGTCTGGGCTGGTTCCTCTTGGTTATATATACGTAATTATATGTATGAAAAACTGTTGTAAGTTCCCAAAAATCCAAACAAAACTCGATTGGAAAGCTTGGTAGAAACTTTCATAGTAGCCCGTTAACGGAGAAGAGGGAAGGAAGATGAAAATAATTAAAGGGGAAATCTAAGAGTTTATATTCTTAACTTGTAAATGGAAGAAGAGGATAATACCTTTAAGAAAGAGAAAACAGATTTGTTGCTGAAGACAAGGGTAGATGGAAGAAGTGTGAAAAATAATTATACTATCTCAATAAATCAAATACATACTTAGTTGGTCTTTACCACCAAATACATAAGGAACAGTTGAAATATTCATCGAATAAAATAAGCATTACAATTATCTTATAGAAAGAGTGATAATAATTGTAAGTTTACATCAAAGTAATTGAAAACTTTAAAAGCCCTAGTAACGTAACGAGTAATTGTGAGGTAAACCTGGAAGTTCTGTCGGAAAGACATCAGCATAGTCTTTCACTACTGCCGGTAGGGTAGAGATGCGTGAATCTTCCAATCTGAGGCTGTTTAACAAAATTTGTCCTATTTCATCTTGAGGCTCTCCGCACATAGACATTTTCTGTGTGTCCCCATTTACAATAAATCTTTGTCCCTCAGGTGACCAAAACGTTACCTTCCTGCGGTGACAATCAATGCATGCTTGATAGGTACTCAACCAATCCATGCCGAAGATCACATCATATTCTGCCATGTCCATTACCAGGTAATCGAACTTAAATTTGAAGTCAGTCAATTCAGTATCTACCGAAGTACAAATCAAACCAAGAGATGTGTCGCCAACGGGTGATATGATATTAAGAGCAGATGATAAATGTTGTACTAGTATACCCGCTGGCAGAAACAATGGATGCAGATAAAAAGGAATGTGATACCCCAGAGGCAAACAATGCAACAACACACGAACCACCAATAATAGTCATACCTCGCACCCCAGATTGATGAACTGTCTCTGGTGCGGGGACAATAGAGTATACTCGTCCCGAAGTTGTTGGCACTGGGGTCTGTCTGGGCTGAGTCAGTGACCGAGACATATGTGACTGAGATGGCCTGCCCGGTGGACGGTAGGATGCCCGTGCTGGAGGTCCTTGGCGAAGCTGAGGACAGTTCCTTCTGATATGATCTGACTTTCCACACTGATAACATGAGAACGTCCCACCAAAAGAATGTGTAGCCTGTGTCCTGCTAAGCTGGGGACAGTTCCTCTTCGTGTGACCTGCTTGCCCACAGTGAAAGCAAGTGAAGACACTACTAGTAGATTGTACCACGAATGCAGAAGTCGAAGGATGTGATGCACTAGATCGGAATCTCTTATGTGACTGGGACGAACTTGCACTGCCTTGTTTCCTTTTGTGTTCCATAAAGCTTGCTGATTCTGCCAGATCTTTCTCTATTGTGATGGCCCTGCTTCACTATCTCTGCATAAGTCTTCGCTTGCAGGAGATATCACCCTTGACTTGATTGCAGGTCGAAGACCCCTTTCAAACTTAAGGGTCTTCTTCGATTCGGTATCCACCATGTAAGGAGCATATGTGGATAGTCGGGTGAACTCTACCTGATAATCTGCGACCGACATATTCCTCTGTGCTAGGAATATGAATTCTTGTACCTTTGCTTCTCTTTCTTCCTCAAGGAAATAGCGGCCTAGGAACAATTCTTTGAAACCCTTCCAGGTCCGATCTGTCAATAGTTCTTCTTCCTCAACCATCTTCCACCATTTTCCAGCGTCATTGACAAGTTGGGAGCTGGCCAAGAGGATTCGATCCTCCTCATCTGTGACCTTAAGCAGCTTGAAGATCTGTGTGAGGTTATCTATCCAATTCTCAGCGTCTATTGGCCCTTCCGTACCATGAAACTTGGGAGGGTGTTGCTGCTGAAAATTTCTAACAGTGGCCTGGTTCCGAGTGTCAGGGGCTTGGGCCGTGCCAATCGCAGTCTGAGCTGACTGTATTATTGTCTGCACCAGGTTCTGAAGGAAGTTTTGAACTTCTGGTGTCACAGGAGGAACATTGCCGCTAGTCTCAGCGACACATGTTGTAGGCCTTCGTACACGGCTTCCTCTTCGAGGTGGCATTGTCCTATGTCAAACGACGGTTAGAAAATTCCTCATCTCATAGACGCATGAATATATATTCATTTCAACCAATATCATCATATTATATCAAAAGAATTAAGTCATGCATTCACTTCACATTCTACATCGGAGGAACAGATTCTAAGTTTTCATTTATAACTTTCTATTCGTGTATATGTCGTAACATGACTAACACCTTTTATTTACAACCTTATACTAGTTATTCGAATTTAACTTAAGGGCAATCCTTACTTTGTTTTTTATTGCTCTGATACCAACTGTAGTGCCCCTCCCTCTCCCACTAGGATCAGAGTGATATTTAATGAGAAAGAGAGAGGCAGAGAGAGGCTAGAGCGCCACGACACGAGTCAAGTCCGAGTAAGAAAACCCGACCCTCGGACTGGCCCAACTAGTTTGTGCGCATAGACAGAGTCCATTTTAACTTTTGCAACACACTAACATAAAACCTGCAGAAGCATATACATAGTATTTGATACATTTGAATGATAGTCATTTTCAATCCAAAGCAAAGTATATTAATCCCATATAAGTTAAATGTCAAATAACAAAGAAGTCTAATATCATCATCTAGGAGTTTATACATCATCAATTAAACTTCCAATCATATAACTCCTACAAAAATTATATGTTCTCAAAAATAGACAAAAAGAATGATAATATCTTCTATCTCCAAAATGTCAAAATGTATGACTCTCCAAAACTTTGTCATTTGCTTTCATCTCCAATCATGTTTGACTAGCTTCCTGCATTAGATTCTAAAAAGGGGAGAAAATTTGTGGGCTTAGTCAACGCCCAGGAGGAATCCCATCGGTGTGGGTACCAATATGTGACATATACAAAATCATAATATAAGATATGTGCTTATTACATTGTAATTCACATTTCATAAAAACATCTCTCATCTCCATTTGAAATTTCAAATCAAAATCAAAGGCATGTGTAAATACCAAGTAATAAACATCTCGAAATCATAATACATCTCATAACCAAATATCAAATTATACTTTCCAACTTAGTATATAAAATAATTATGAATGACATGTCATGGGTGCCATGAAGTCTATGCAATCCCTTTCATGCCCCATGCATTGGAAAGTTTGTCTTTCCCAATTCAATAGTTTTATCACTGGCCTCTTATGTCCGTAGCTTTCCTATGGCATTCAGATGGGAAGCTACTTCCCAATACTTAGCATTTCTACCTGGGACTACCGAGGGAGTGCTATCACCCATACAATCTTGCGCAAGTTTCGGGTCTCACACCCAAGAGCATTCAGCCCATCTTAATGCCATATCTTGTCACATGGACGGGGCCAAAAGTCTATTTTGTACAATTCCTTTCATAAGGATCCATATCCGTAATGCTCATGCATTCCCATCCCTCATGAATGCATGATTCATATGCATGAGAACTCCATCGCTAATATTAAATCCATTTGCATTTCATAATAAGATCATACACATACATCAAACTCCATGTTTAAAACACACATATAACAAATCTCAAAACATTGAAATCCAAACTAGAAATACATATTCACCATGGTACATCAATAAGAGTAGGAAAACCGACTTGATTCCAAGTTTCTAGTATTGATGTTGAGTCTTGAGCTTCCTTACCCAATAATGGAGTCACCTCCAATCTCTTCATTCATCCATGCATCATAAGTATAATTTTATATAAAAATCATAACCTTCTAATAAATAACTTAATAAGATTCTTTAATAAAATTCATTACTTCTACTTTGCGTCTTGAACCCAAATCTAGTTTAGTTCCTTTCCAACTAATTCTAGAAATAAAGACCATAAGCATTTTCTTGTGCTTTTCTTTCAAATTTTACCTTATTTAGGCTTAGGATTAAGAATCTCCTAATTTCCACTTCAAATCTTAACTCTAGATAAAATCTAAATTCTAACATACATTTTCTTAACCTTAGATAAATTAGATTTCTCATACCTTCTTAGATTTCCTACATGTTCTTCCCATTCCTTCCACTCATAATCATTTTGCACTCTATTCCTAAGCATGCAATTGGATCATTTTAGCACAACAATGGTAAATTTCACACACCTTAGAATTGGGGGTTTTTGTTGTGAATGAACTTGGGCTTAATTTCAAAGCCTAATCATTTGTATTACTTTTCCATGTCCTTGGACACATATTTGGAGGCTAGCATTTCCAATTTGATGAGTTAATTTATAGATTTACATCAAATTCCATGAATTTGGGGAAAAACCCCTGAATCCCCAAATTCCATCTCCTTAACTTGGGTTTAATTTCCAAGCCTAATCATTTGTATTACTTCTCCATGTAATTGGTCACATATTAGGAGGCTAGCATTTCCAATTTGATGAGTTAACTCATAGATTTACATCAAATTCCACAAATTTAGGGAAAAACCCTTAAATTCCCAAATTTCCACAAATTCCATCATCTTAACCAAAATTTGTCTACGGTTGGTTCCAAATCATCCTAAATTTCACATTAAATATAAATAATAAGCTGAGGGAAGAGGATTTTACCTTTAGATGAGCTTTCTAAGTTTCCTTCCTCTCTTTTATTCTCTTCTTCTTCTTCTTTCTCAAACTTCTCTAATGGAGGAGAAGAAATTCGTGTGAGGTGGAGTTGGGAAGATGATTCCCTCCTCTCTTCTTCCTTTTTAGGTGTAGAGGAAGAGGAGAGGAGAGAGAGAGAGAGAACCAATTGAAGAGGGTGAGAGAGGGAGAGAGATGAGGGAAAGAGGAATGTGAGGATCGGTGGAGGAGAGAAATGAGATGAGAAAGCTCATTTCTCTCTCTTCCTTTTAGTCAAAAAGGTAGGTGGATGGTGGAGTGTGGGTTTGGGTCTTCATTAATTGCCAAGAGGTGGGTGGTCGGACACATGGTATGACACCTCACCTCCTTAAATTAATCTTCATTAATTAAATCAATTTCCATTAAGTATTATTAATTAATAGCTTAATTAAATCACTCCTTAATCCCTCTTAATTTCTCTTAATTAATTAATTAAATCTCTTAATCTCAATTAATTATTAAAAAAATTCAATTTCATAAATTTTAAAATTTCAGGGTGTTACAGATTCGGATTTGGAGTGTTAAAAAAGGAAGCTATTAGGTGGAGAGATCAGATTCGTTTCCGTTTTGGAGAAGGGAAGAATTTGGGAAACTTGCATGGTGCGGTGGTGGGATTTGGGAAGGAGAATGACGCAGGAGGGACTTGGGCTCTTTCCATCGTGGATTGGAAATTCTCGGGAGATAAGGGTTCGAAGGGGAACTTAGGAAAATAGAAAGGGTTGAGAGGAGTGTGGGTCCAAAGGTCTACACAACTTGGGTAATACCTATTTAAAAAAAAAATATGTATTCTAAAATACACCCCACTAAATTAATCTCAATATGAAGGGATTTTAATGAAACTAATTTCTATACCACATTCAACCAAGGAAGGTGGGTCCCATGGATCCACCCAACTTATTAATTTCAGATTTTTAAATCGGATAATTCTAATTAAATTTCTAACTTTAGGAATTAAAGTTTAATTTGATAACTAACTTTTTCCATTTATTCTTTCTCACTTATTTATTTTAAATACTCTTTCTATCTAGTTTAAATTTCTAAGACTAAGGATTTGAATACTAAATCCTACAAAAAATAGTTGAATTTATATTTTATTTGTTGTTATCATAGTTTCAATTGTTCGCAATTTATTTTAATTTGATATTTTTTTTTAATTTTCTCTCCCATTGGTTGTTTACTTAAAATTTAAATTGTAACTTTCTAATTGAGGGGGAAGTGTGCGTTAAGTCTAGTGTATTATCAAAAAAAATTAATAAAATAATGATACACTAGTAAAAGTAAATAATAAATCTCTAATCTAGTTCTACCCAATACCATTGACCCACTGATCCGGATAGGGTCACTACACTCTAAAAAACGGAGGATTCCAACGCTTGAATTCTCGGATAGCGATCATTTCCTTTGTCTCCTGAGAAGAATAAGTTGCATTGTTAGCCTATTGAGTTAGAGCATTCTAGAGGATCACTGTCATAACATCCTGCACTATCCTTAGCACATCAATGGGGTTCACATTCTCTAGAGGAGGAGGATTTGAAGATTCTCTAGTCTCACTACTCTCCACATGACCTTCTTCCATGTTCCCACAATTCCCTACGTTGGCAGTGATTCCTCCCCTGCGGTTGCCCCTTCCAGCCATTTCTAGCAAAACCAACATTTGTAACGCTCCATCCTCTCACGACCTTAGATCAGAGTAATTATGATAATAAAAGGGAGAGAGACAGAGTGCAACGACGTGAGCCGAGTCCAAGTCCGATTTCCCGACCCTCGACTAGCCAAACCTAGCACATGCATGGATTGAAATCCACAATAACATTTGCACATGCTAGAATAAATAATGGAAAATTTAAGACATTTAAAAATTGCATGAATGATGAATCACATCTCAAAGAAAAAGTAAGTCTCCAATATTAACATAAGTCAAATACAAAGCTAAAGATAATAGGAGTTAAAGTTATCACATCTCCAAAATGAACACTCCTACAAAATTACATCATTTTTGTACTAAGGCTAAATAAGACAATCTATCCATGCTATCTCTTTGCATATCTTTCTCATGCTTGGCTACCACTTGGTCCAGCCTTGTCTCCATTTCCTTGATCTGCATTTGCATCTAAAGGGGGAAATTATGGGCTTAGTCAACGAGCCCAATAGGAATTCCAATCATAGAGGGGGGGGCACACAAGGAGTGTTATATTAAGTATATAATTGCATTTTCATGGTTAGAAATCCACATGATACACAATAATACATTTTCTCAAATCGTGATCATATCAAAATAGAAAACTCATACTCAAGTCTTACTTAATGTTATCATGAATATTATGCCATGGGTGTCATGAAAAATGTATGTCCTTCCATACTCCATGCTCAATCATAATCTTCTCATATCAATAGTTTGTATCTCGGCCAATTATGTCCGCAGCATTTCCAGCGGCAACCAAGAGGGTGTTGTTCTCATCCACAAATTTAACAACCGAGACTATCGGTAGAGTGTGGCCTCCTCCCTCTACGCAGGGTTCAGGACTATCCTATCCAGGAGCTCTTCTTGGCCCTATTCAATGCCGTTTTCTGAACCATGGACGAGGCCAAAACATAACAGTTTGTTCAATCTTATCGATGAAATCATTGATTTATGCACGAGACCAAAGAATGTCCGAACAGGCTCAGCTTTGGCTCAGTTAATGCAATCCACATCCCATGCCATGTGCATGAGGTATATGAATGTGTAATGATGATGAAGTTCATTTCATTGTATAATCTCAAATCTTTTCAAAGTATAAACATGATATCATATATTGAGATAGCTCAAATAAAACCACATGATTTTAAAGGAAATCAATTCATCATTCGCATAGTAATAGAGAAATATTTCAATTATTAACTCTCGTGCTTCAACAATGTAGGAAAACCTACCTGATCGAAGATGATTAGCGGAGTGGATAAATTACAAAATGGCACGAACGCTGTCGGGGATACCCTCGGTTTTTTCGTTCGTATACATGTGTCAAAACATAATACTCATATCACTAAGTTGTAATTTATAATAATCTGATTAAAAAAGGCCTTGATGAAGGCTTAAGGATTAAATTGGTGAAAGCAAATGGAGTCTAAGTGACCCCACATTAGTGATTTGGATCAAGTGTATCAACATTGTAAAACTGTCAAGATCTCAAGTCGATGCATCAACACTGTTGACACATCGACCAAGAACAGGATCGAATTGAGAGACAAGGGTCATGTTTGCAAAAGTTCTGTATTTTTTCATTCGCTCTCAGGTGGATACTATTGTCCCTGACGATGTATCGACTGGGTTTGCTCGACACATCAATGAAATCGATATGTCGACCTGGGTTTTGTCTGTACTTTTTGTTGTTGGCCTCAGATCGATAGTATCGTGTTTAGTCGATACATCGATCGGACAAGTCGACACGTCAGTGAAATAGACATGCCGACCGGAGTCCAGTTAGTCTTTAGATTATTTCCAAGCCATTGACGATGTATCGTCCTGGAGTTTGTTCGACCTATCAACGATACAGATGTATCGTCCTGGGAAACTCGATGTTGTTTCCCATCTTTTGCATGTTTCCCATTTTGGGCATTTTCTACCCACATTTGTATCTACTCAACCTCTAGACATCCTAATGTGGGTCTTTATCCTAAATCACAATGAAAATGACATACCTTGAGAGATTTGGGGTTTTGTTGGTGTGAGGGGAACGATGAGTTCCGATTTGAGTTTCCTTCTTCCTCTTTGTTTTCCTTTCTCTTTGTCTTCTCCTTTTATTACGCTTTATCGATGGAGATGGAGAAGAGGTAAATGCTCTAACCCCTTTCTATTCTTGCCTCTTCGTTCTTTGTTTTCTTCTCTTCCTTGAAATATGTGAAGATAGAGAGGAGAGGAAGAGGACATACCACCGAAATGGTAGAAGAGAGGAGGAGAGTGAAGAGAGAAGGGGAACCACCGATGGAAAGGGAGAGGAAAAGAGAGAGAGAGGAATGGGCTTAGGGTTTCAGCTCATTTCTCTCTTTTTGTTTTAGCCAAAAACAAGAGAGGTGGAGTGTAATGCATGAGGTCACTCGTGATGATGGCGGTTGTGTGCGTCAGACTGTAAGGTTCCGAACACGGACGACACATCGTCGTTTTCAACACATCGAGCGCTGAGTCTGTCAGCACATTGGTGGTGTCGACACATCGACCTGGGTGTACTCTGTATTTTCTTACATTACTCTCAGACCGATACCATCGGTTCTGTCGACATATCGGGTGCAGGTTCATCGATACATCGACGTTGTCGATATGTCGACCTGGAAATTTCGAATTTTTCTTATTTCATTCAATCAACATTACAATTCTCATCCATTTTTCAACTTTGAGTAAGAGACTACATCTCATTCCCATCATTCAGGAGAAATTACGCTGAGTTACAGAATTGAAACTCCGGGTCCTTACAACATTAATCAGTTTCACAATTAGACAAGAAATCAAAGAGCAACCAAACATCTAGAGGATCAACCAAGCTCCTCTAACCACAAACAAACATCTATCCAACAATCTAGGGTCTCTAACTACCGTCACAAAACACTATGGGGATGAATCTATCTTCCATCTACAAAATAAAGTATAACCACCATTAAATGTTTCAAAATACTCAATACTTAAATCCAATCTCAAATTTAACAACCCAATAAAATAAATCACCAAGTAAATTATCTCAATGGTCTCAAAATTAACACAGCTTAAACGAAACAAATCAAACTAATTAATTGTCTTCCACTAAGCTAATGATTCTAGTTTCTTTCTCCACTCCTGCCTTTCCAAAGTCTAAGCTTACTCTTGAGTCTCATCGAGACCCAACTCCAATGGATTCTGTGCAATGTAAGAGGTGAGCTCAACCATGCCCAGTGAAGATAACAATAACACATACATTTATGAAATTCACTTAGCATGCCGAAAATAATATCTTTTGTAACATATTCTCAAAGCATAATAATTACATATTATGATCCAAAAGCACATGATCAATGCTAACTACTCAATGCTCATGCAACATAACCCCAGACTTCTCTTCCATCAAATTGTGGCAATCTAGATCGAGTCATGGCATACTAATCTTCCAACAAGTGATAGCCATCATGACTAATCATGGATTACGAATCTTCGACAAACAAGCAGCCATCACGACAAAGTCGGGGATAACTAAACTTCCACCAACAGGTGGGCATCATGACTAAATCACTGAATACCAATGCACGCCATCACCAATGTGACACAGCTTGTCATCATTTGGCACTCACCACAACAAGGACCCATACACCTCCCCTACGCAAAGGCATTGCAGCAATACTAACCACATCCGCATGCACACACCCCCATGAATATGAGAATGCCATGTCTATGTAATGCTCAATATGCAATAATCTCAAATAACATGCAATCCATATCATAATTTTTCTATGCATACTCCATGACATCTAAGCATGTCCCAAAACACATCATGCATGTTTTCCATCAACAAAGCATGCATGTAAGTTCAATAATGCAGCAAGCATCATAATGTCCACATAATTGCATTTTAATACATAACCATGGCAATTAAGCAACAATCATCCATAATAACGCAGCATGCCAAATATAATTTCTAATTTCAACTAATAACATGTTATCATCCAATTCAGTATACCACAACATGATTTACAACACAACCCATCATCTCAAACCCACATTGCTATGAATATAATTGTCGAGTCTTTCAACAAGATTAACAATTGGTTCCACTATCCAAGCAGACTAAGTCTACTCACAAGCTATTTAAACATTTTAGCCCAAAACCCCCCTTACACTGAGTGAGCTTTTGCATCAGATTCCAACCATTATTCAAACAAGTTCTCAGCCTAATTTTAGGTCCAACACTTATATTCCAATCATTTCATCATAACAAATAATGGATATTGTATATTCATATGACAAGCAAAATATGTATGTGAATTGTCCTCCTCACCAAAGTGTTTGGGTGAATGTGAAAAGTATCTCGGCTTGATTTTCTATTAAGGATCTATGCACGGGATCGAGTTGAAAATTGAACCGAAGGGATCTCCCTCAATCTGTAAACTTTTTTTTTTTGGGAAACCATTAATTTTATTATTTAACAAACGTATATTATTTTATTTCTTTTAAAATTGTCAACTTAGTGTTCAACTTAAAAAATAGTAACTATATAATAAGTTTGAAAACTCAATTCACTGGAAAACGGCTAAATAAATTCCTCCAAACAATTTTGAAGCTAGAAATAAATAAGAAGGGACTACTTTATAAAAATAACAAGTCATTGCAAAGTGGGTTATTAAACACTTACAATTTGAGTCTACTTAAATTGATAAAACAAGGTAAAACTAAATAACCTAGGTAGTTTAAACAAATAAATAACTTAAACAACTTTGTATTTTAACAAAATAAATAAGAAGAGGGTAATTTGTAAAAACACAATAATTAATTGAAATTCGAGTCTTTCACCACTTTAAATCAATTAATACAATTAAAATAAGGTAAATGAAAATTCTGTCAATGAAATAAACAATTGCACATAAAGTTGTAACTAATTTAACCCACATAAAATAAGAAATTAAAACAAAGAAACAGAAATACTTTGGTCAGGAAGGTTGGTCTAACGCCTGGAGGGTTGGAGACGACGGAGTGAATCTCGATTGGAAACCAGGTGGGTTCGGCTAAGGTTGGCTTCTGGTTTGGCGACGTGTGGGAAGTCTGGGCAGGTTCGTTTGCTGCCTGAAAACTGGTTGGAAGGGCTGAGATGGAGAGAAACACGACAGAGGGGAGATAGTAATGAAAAGACAGAGAAAAATAAAAGAGAAAAGAGAAGAAAGGAATAGGAAAATACCTGGTTGTGAGCGGCTGCAGGCGGCAGGAGGTACTGGTGTTCGCTGGTTGAGAGGGAGAGACAACAAAGAAGAGAGACGATTAGGGGTGCAGGATTTATACTTGATTTATGCGTCGGTGTTGCATGGTTTCTAACGTGGGATCGACTGGGTTTCCTAGTAGGATTAGTAAAGAAAGAAAGACCATCAATGAGGGAGAGAGAGACATCCGAGAATGGTGAATTTGTTCTTGAAATTGGGCGTGGGTTCCGCTTCGAGCTTAAAAAATTGGGCGAAGACATGTGCAACGATTGGAATCAAGGGAAACTTCCAATGAGGGGGAATTTTAAGTTTGGGGGTTGCATAAATTCCCATAAAGGCAAGGGTACTATAGTCATTTTAAAAAATTGTAAATTAAACAAGGGTGTCCATAGATACCGATTCTTTCTGCCGGCGGAAATAGAAATTCAGGTTTTAGGTGAAAATTATCGTACTGCCCTTGTACGGAGAATTCACATGAAGAAATCGATCGATTGAAGCACAAGCTGATCAATAGATCGATTCCTTTTTCGCGAACAAGCGGAAGAAGGCAGTTAAAAAATTGATCGCACAATCGATCGCACGATCGAATTAGCGGAAGAAAGCACCCTGACAAATCGATGTATAAATCGATCGCACGATCGATCGCACGATGTGCTCTGTTTACTAAGCTAAGGTAATGATATTATTTAAATAATATATTTTTTTTTTAAACTTTAAAGTTATTTTTTAAACATTGTATATTTTCAAAATTTCTCAAATTGAATATTTGGACTAATTACGATAGCCTGATAAAAATACTTTAAGACTTTAAAGTCTTTTGACACTTCTAAATATTTAAAACACATTATTTTACAAATAAGGGTATCCCTAGGGTACGCCGAAAACACATTTAAGAGCGTCAAAAGACCTTGAAATCTTAAAGTATATTTATCAAGTTATCGTAATTAGTCCGGATATTCAATTTTAGAAATTTTGAAAACACACGATGCTTAAAAAATAATGTGCATAGTGTATTAAATAATAAAATCTCCTTTAAAACTTTAAAGTTATTTTTTAAGCACTGTGCATTTTCAAAATTTCTCAAATTGAATATCCGAACTAATTACGATAACTTGATAAAAATACTTTAAGACTTTAAGGTCTCTTGACTTTCCTAAATGTGTTTTCGGCACACCCTACGATTACCCTTATTTGTAAAATACTGTGTTTTCGGCACACCCTAGGGATATCCTAACTTAAAATAACACTCATTGACTAAGAAAATAATTATGAAATTATTTCTACAAATTTTCCTTATTTATATCCTTTTCCTTATAATTTTCACAATTTTATCACTGATTATATAATTTCCTGTTATTGTAACTTCAAAAATATATTAGAAGAGGTAAATGTCTGATATTTTATGAAAAAATTACATATTCAATAAGTCTATAATTATCTTCATTTACTGTAATTTTTTTGAATTTTTTTTAAAAAAAAAAAAAGTAAGAGAAAGAAAAAATTCGACCGATATATCGGCTGATATGAAAAATCGGCCGAGATCTCCGTCGTGCCGGTTTTTCTATCCCTGTATCCTACCGAACTATGTCTACCCCATCAGAGACTTGCAAATCTCTGGAAAATTCGATATCGCAGGTCAAGTCATTTTGCCACAAATTGTCGGCCATCAAGCTCGTCTGCTCGTTGACTTAAGTGCCTGACCTTAAAGTGACTGCCCGAAAGGACTTCATTTTTTAATCAAATCCACTGAACAGACTGCTTTCGAGCTTTTCTTTCTCGCTTGATTGGTTCCTGCTTTCGAACTTGCTTCAATCCGCATGCAAAGCTTTCTGACTTGTAGCTTGACTGGCACGAACATACCTTACTCAAGTGACTAAAGATAAGAGCTCCTGCTTTCTCCAGTCCAATGGACGGACTGTAAAGTACGAATAGAAGAGGTCTCCTGATTTCTTCCTAAATTCCAGCTAGTGAGTCACTCGTTTCCTGCTCGATGGCGCTTTCCTTTCTTCTTCTACTGCTTTCCTTCATTTGAGTTTGGTTGTTTATTCCCGGCCCTCCTCTTCGAACCTCGTTGGATTGAGAGACGAAAGGGAATAAGACCAAGTTACAGGAATACCTCATCTAGCCCGTGGTTCCCACCGACAAACATTTACTTACTTCTGATTTATATTTAGATATGGTTATGGTGTTCAAATACTCCAATATAAAAGCAAAGTCCTTTGAAGATTCAAGCATTATAACACAATCAGTTTGCACCAACCCGCCATAAACCCTTTCCGCTATCGAGAAACAAAGATTGACTTTACAAAACTTTATCTCTGTTTTTGAGTAGATCAAAGGTCTTGATTTTAACCCCTTCACCAAAGTTGATTTATACACAGGCTTGCGGGTTGCCCCATGTATTCATGGGATAGTCTCACTCCAATAAAGGGTGGAAATACGCATGTAATAAAAAAATGAATAAATAAATAAATAAAAATGGTGACTAACCACCTATATTAGACATCAAGAATGACAATTTAGTTCAGTCAATTACTGGACTTTCGGTTCAGGCAATCTTTCTACTTATCAAAGTAATAACAAGACAAATGGCATTATCATAGTCATTTACATATGGTTGGCTATATCAGGTTCTAACAAAAATACTGATTTTTGGAAATTTCTCAGTCTGATTCATTGACTTGATGAACCGTGGGCATGTATAGCAAGGGTAATGAAGATGACACAAAATACTAGTGACCTAATATTAACTAAATGAAGTGAAGTGGATGGTCCTGATTGAATGATATTGACAAACTTAAGATGGTAATGAGTAGATTGAATTGTAATCAATCTGAAGCACTAGAGAGCCCAAATCAGTGTTCCCATAATAAATTGAATAAAATACAAAATTCCGTGGGAGATGTTAACCTTTGATCATTTTTTAAATGATCAAATCTCACTTAATGTAACCACCCAATTTACAGATGTTGAATGAGTGATGCATGATGGAATGATTCAAAATTTTATCAAGGTGACAACTCTGAATTAGGTACCATGCACTAACTTTCGATACAATATATTGTGTAGTGGTAACAAGTACACAATTTTTAGTAAAAGAGTTGGAGCATTATGCCCTCATTTCAGTGACAATTGCTGATGATGATTATTAGGTGGCACTATGTGCATTTTGCTTTTTTCAAACACAAATTATATTGAATCCATTATCCAATATTGATTTCATACAAAATGTTAGAAAAATTGTAAGCCCCAAGGGTTTCATCCCATGATTACACAAGATGTTTTGATGATAACCAAATCATTTATTTACTGTGCTAACGTTTGCATTTGATCATAACATCCTAAGAATAGGATTGATACGCATGTATGAGCAATAGACTTGGATATGTACACCAAAAGACATGTATTAGATATCATGTTATCCATATCAAGAAATCATATCCAAAGATCAATGTATATGAAGCACACTGGAGATCAATGGAAATGAAGCCTCGTGAAAACAAATCATTGAAGATCAAGAGTTTATGTCCCTTCAAAGTCAAACACAAGTGAAATTTCGTCACTAGAATAATGCAAGACCTACAAAGGGGTGAATAAGTTTGATTTTGAATTTCGATTCCTTTTTAAAATTCCTTAATTAAATGCACACAAATGTATGATGTATGTATGATCCAATTGAGAATAATTGCACTTTAAAAATTAAACATCATAAACTGTAGCCGATTCAATGTGTGTGCAAATAACAGATAATTAATCAAAAGATTCAAGCAAATCACCAACCGCCATATATGTAGAGAGATTTATAGTGGTTCAATTTTCAATCAACCTACGTCCAGTGTTAAACTCCCAAACTCTAGGGTTGTCCCAACATACTATGAATTGGCTTCACCCATATAGTACAACTTAATTTTTTTTATAGAGGTTCGACCTCAATGGACTAGTCCTCGACGCCTATTTTTTTGGGTAATTCGAATATAATGTTCTAGTCCACCTTACAATTGATTCAAATAAAAAGAAAAGAGGAACACTAAATGAAAAGCGAAAAAATTCAACATTGAAGATGAAATTTACTATTTAACCTAAAAAATGACTCATCAATTTGAAAACCTGTTAAAAAAACAACGTTTTTTTTTTTTTACATTTTCTTTAAAAACACTAAAAACTTTTAAAAACAAACACACATTTTTTTTTAAACTAAACTCTCTACCCCAACCTAAATGTGACATTGTCCTCAATGTCGAAATGACATGAATGCATAAGAGTGCATAATGATGATCAACATAAGAGACAAAGCATAATGAATGAAAAAGAAGAAGGGGTAGAAGAAATCTAAAATTTATGAGTGCAATTTTTTTTTTGTTTAGAAACCACTAAATTACAGGAATGAAAAATGCAAAAGACAGAAAAGAAAGATAGATAGTAATAATAAAGGAAATGAAATAACCTAAAGGTTACTACTATACAGATTGTAGCGATCAGACCCAATAGACACGGTCCTCCAGATGGGTGGACTCTCCCTCTGTCAAATAGTAGCCTTCGATATATCTTTTTAGAGGGTTTGGCCTTGTCTTCCCTGTGATACCCTGCCCCTCAGTTGGGAGCACACCAAACTGATGTGGGAAGTACCACATCGGTTTGGGAGGAAGAAATTGGTGGGTTTATTTGAGGCCACCCACCTCTACTCTAGTGTGAGGCCTTTTGGGCTTAGCCATGTGGGCCAAGGCCCAGGAACAAAACCGTGAGTGCTCGCTTGTGTGCGAGGCCCGGAGCGGATAATATCACACTGAATTAGACCCTAAGCCCTATGTTCGGGTCTGGTCGTTACAAATTGGTATCAAAGCCGAGTTCAACACTCGGGCCGTGTGGGCTTTCCTCCTTCCCTCGTGTTGTTGAGTTGGGCCGAGTCGAGTCGAGGGTGGCTCGAGACCTTAGGGGAAGTGATTGTGATACCCTACCCCTCAGCTGGGAGCACACCAAACTGATGTGGGAAGTACCACATCGGTTTGGGAGGAAGAAATTGGTGGGTTTATTTGAGGCCACCCACCTCTACTCTAATGTGAGGCCTTTTGGGCTTGGCCATGTAAGCCAGTGTCCAGAAACAAAACCATACAGGCTCGCTTGTGTGCGAGACCCAAAGAGGACAATATCACACTAAGTTGGACCCTAAGCCCTGTGTTCGGGTCGGGTCAATACATTCCCAGTAAATTTTACGAATCAGGGGAATAATTCCCTCAATGTCGATAGTGATCCATTCTACTATACCCACATCAAACAATTTTTCCTCATGAATTTGGTTTGATTGCAAGGACATGGCCACCGAGAGTGTCTTTGTTGGACCTAAAGGTATGTACTTGAGTTCGACCGGTGGAGGTTCCAACTCAAGCCTTGGCATTTGGGCACAAGATGGGATGGCATGATATCACAAGTCGGCAATTCTTCAAAATGTACCATCCACTTATCAATATCTAATAGGTGGAATTTACAGAACTAATGATGGAATCCTCGTCAAAATCATTAAAGTGGGCCAAACATGTCTCAAGAGGATCAATAAAAGCTAATGAAGGAGACTGGTCTTGCACGAAGTTCAATTTATGCATGTCACAAGTTGTTTGTAAATATTAAATACATTTAATTCCAACGTCATATTGCCAGAAAAAAGTTTCATAATACCATCCCCACAATTGATTAAAGAAATGGAGGTTGCAAGGAATGGATGGCCTAGAATGACATGAATTTTTTTGATAACATCCAACATGGGCATATTGATTTGTACATGCTTGAGAGTTTCAAAGATGTTGGCATTAAGCACCAATTTGTGAAGAGGTAGTAAATTTTGGGGAAAATGTGCAATTATCGAACATTGCAAGGCCACACTAGACTCCATCATACCAAGTTCATCATCGATCTGGGATTTTGAACATTCCTCAGGTTTGTCAACCTTCATCAGAATATTTTGGTCAATTATCATTTTGCTTTGTAGAGTGGTGATGGGCTCAACATTTTCTTGTTGTGAATCATAAAAGTTTGAATTGTGTATCTCAAATTGATCTCCAGGATTCAATTCAGGTTGAGTGGAAAACTCATCCAATTCTTGAATGTTTGGCTTAGAAGTCAATTTTTTGAATGAACTCTTACATTCATCTACGGCTTGCAACAACTGATATTGACTTTGCATGAGATTTTCAAATGACTCCTTAAGAGTTTGTTTATGTGGAGGCACAGTAGGAGTGAAAGACCTTTGAGGACAGTCGTTTGCAACGGAATCATCCCTCCAACTAGGGTTATGAATTTCAGTGTATGGAGAGAAAGGCCTTTCATAGGCGTTCATGGCATTAGCTGGACCATGTAACATTTCTTTAATAACTAGGATTGAAGGACAATCCTCAATTTGGTGTCCAATAGTCTCGCAAATACCACAAATGTCGTCAACTATTTCATTGGCCTCTATGTCCTCTATTCTTTTTGTCAAATAGGCCAACTTGGCATGTACCTCATTTTCTTCTTCATGGGGATACATATCTCTTAATTTAAAGTCACAAGTACCCTGATTAAAAGAAAAATTGGTACATGGAGGAGAACTTAATCTTGCTTGTTCCTTATATTCACGCATAGTTCTCGGCGATCGGACAAAACTTGTTCTTGATTGTTGCAAATAATTACGCATAGTTATCCGGGATGGGATATTTTTATTTTCATTTTCCCCGTGATCACATCCATATTGAAACATTGTGTTGGATGGAAATGAGTATTCGGACTCTTCAAATAAATTATCAAATGGATCTCCAATAATAAAATGATTTTGACCAGCCATATCAGGTGTAATGAGGATAAAAAAAAATCTCAAACAAACCTAAACTATGTAAAAAATGAAAAATAAAAGAGAGAAGGAACAAGATTGCCAGATGTATAGAAATTCAAAACAAACTAACCTAAACACAATAAACAATAAAAGTTAGTAGCACATAAAACAAACAAATAATCTAAAGACTAATCTTTTTTTTAATTTTCTATTTTTTTTTTTTTTGTGTTCATAAACCATTACAATCCCCGGCAACAGCACCAAAAACTTGCTACCATTTTAAAAGTGTAAACCCAAGCGCATGTAGTGATAAATGCCAAAAAATGCATTTATATCTTAATATTATTAGGCATTATCACATTTATTTTATATTTAATATATGAATTTACACGTGAATTTGTGAGTTTTATTTAATATGACTTACTACGTGTATTTCCTTTATTTCAGAAAATTAACCCATCCAATTTAATAAAAGCTCGAGTCAAATATCAAGTTCAAAGCTCTGTCCAACCCAAATGTGAAGTCGAGTCAAAATTGCAAATCTACCAGTTGTGTGGGATGATGATATCACTATTATAATCTTCTGCTGATTGGTCTGGGCAAATGAAAAGGAAGCATGATGGATAAGCAGAAATGGAAAGAAGAAAAGCTGTCGTTGGGTTGCTACAGATGGAAAGAAAGAATAAGAAAATTCAGTGGAGAGAGCGTTGAGAGATTTTTTGGGGAAGAACTCATCTAGTCGTTGCATTTCTTTACAAAAAGGGGATCTGTAAGTGAATGAGGGGCTCTCTCTCTGGGGTTAAAAAAAGACGAACAACAGCTCTTCCTCTCTGTTCTTTTCTCCTCTTGAGTTTTGGAGGTTCAAGCAAGCAGCATGGGCACAGCTGCGTAGCAGGAAGCAACGACCCAAGTGTTTAATCGAGCATCACCAAGGAAGCAGAGCAGTAGTTTGGTGAAGTGGCGAGTGACACGTCGACGGAACCAGAGAAACAGTGTGCAACTGGCAGCGAAAGACAGAGAGAAGCAGTAGATCATTGGTTTTCAGAAATGGATGAAGCTATGGGCGCGAGACACGCCTCAAGGTAGCAAGCAGCAGGAAGGAGCGATTGGCTTGCATCTTTCTCGTCTCTTCTGCTTTATTTTCTTTTATTCAAAACTCACCATTCTTTCTGTGCATTCTCTTTTTGGAGTTGGTCTTTCTTTTATTCAATTTCATTCATTCTCACAAATGGTTGAACACTCTTGATTTTATTTTGAACGTTAGTTTATTGTTTGGCATTTTATTTTTCCATTTTTCAAATTGATTTGTGCAATATTCTAATTTCCACTGAATCTTTAAATTAATTGTTTTCATATAGATTATAATGATGGTTGGCCAATTTTGAACTAAGGTTAGGTGTAATATCCTGATCCAGATTACGCGTATTTAGCTAAATAAATCCTTCTTAGACCGGTAAATCTCGAAGATTTCGGTTAGGGCTTTGTGAGATGTCCAGGTGTGGCCTAATCTGAGTTTGAAAACTCAGTGATCCAGCTCGTCCAACTGGAGGGGCAAAATGGTAATTTACCACTTATTGATATTATTTTATTAATTGTGTCATTATGTGATTATTATTGAATGATAGTATTTTCCTTAATCAATGATTTCTATTTCTGATTTTAAAATAATTTTATTTTCAGAAAACGATATTTAAAACCGCCCGTGAAAACCCTGAAAGGGAGAAATAAATATTTTTAAATAGTTTTGGATATGAGAATTTTTTTGGAACAAGCTTGATATGTTAGACCATTTTAGTATAGTATAGTTTATTCTTTCAAACCCCAAAAATGAGGATTTTAAATCGTTTTATTTAACACAAGTTAAATTAAGTAAATAGTGTTAAATTGTGAATTTTATTTAAATCTATGGTTTTTAGTGAATTTTAAATCTCCAAATTTTTATGGTGATTAGAGTTTTTAAAACCCAACATTTTTGTTAGGTTGGATTAAATTTATTAAGCTTTAAAAGTATTGTTTTAAGCTAAAAATCGAATTTTTATAAAAAAGGGGCATATTTGCAAAACCAGAAGTTTAGAGGGACTTATCTGCAACCAACAGTAGACGTGGACACCGTTGCTTGCAACACCCACCGGGCCTTCACCGATTGCTCAAAATCTCTATATATGGCCTCTCAGTTCAGCTGGTTTACTCCTTCACAATTTCCCATCTCTCAGTCTCATTTGCTCTCTGAATTTCCAGCCGATCACCCCTCTCCCTCTCTTTGTTTTTCTAAAAAAAATTTGACCATAGCTTAGAGGAGGAATTTTCAAAAGGTTGGATTTTCAAACCAGGAACTCAAGTGAAGGTAACCGCTGTGTTTCTTTTCAAATTTTAACTGGTTTAAAATCAAGAAAGAGTAAATTTGGCTAAGTTTTGAGTAAGTAAAATGGATTTCAAGTTTAAGGAAAAACATGGGATTTCTTGTGTCAGTGTAGTTTTCATGTTAAAATCTATTGGCTTAATCAATGTTAAAACTTCAAACCACTCTCAATGGAAAGAAGACTTACTAAGGAATCCATCTGACCGGTTGGATGTAAAAACTGAATCCAAGAAACCCATTGTTTCTGGATTCGTATTTCACTCCCTGTTCGGCGTCACTGTCTGCTATTGCAGACAGAGGAGGAAGACGACTCTCGGATGGTCCGAGAGTTGTTCTTCTGACGGTCAGAGGGTAACCCCCTTCGGGCAGTCCAAGAGTGACCTTCGAACGTTCCGAGCTTCAGTTAGAAGTCCCGAAGCGTCCGAGGCTAGCCACTCTCCTGCCTCTACTTCGGACGATCCGAGCCTGTTCGGAAGAACCGAACCCCTCTCGGACAATCCTAGCTTCTCTCGGCATGATCCGAGACACACAGACCCACCGAAGCCTTTTTTTTTTCTGATTTTTCGGTTCGGAAGGACCTTCAGACTATTTAAGACCTGACTTTCGGTCGGTCCGAAGACAGACCCAGTTCCGAAGTCTGTGACTAATTTTAAGCAGTGGTTCGGATGATCTGAAGTCACAGTACTTGGTTCCAAGGCATATTCTGAGGAACCAGTGTTTTAATGTAAAATCTTGATGAATGTGTTAGACCTAAGTTTTAATTGAGATGTTTATACCCCCTTGATAATCTAAAAGTTGTACTAACCCTTCTTCTCTTATTACTATAGTGTATTACTATTGTATTTACTTTCAGGCCGACTCTATTTATCGGGCACTGAGTGACTTCACTTCCAGGCCGATGCTATATCTGTCGGGCACTGAGTGACCTATAGGCCTTACTTAACATGTCAATCTGGTCCTATCCAGAAGACAATACGAGAAGTGACCTGGGTATCTAGACCTAACTCAATACGTCAATTTGGTCATGCCTAGAAGACAATATGAAATTTGGTCTGAGCACCCTATTATTATTATTGTGGATTATTGTAACTTAAAATGATTAGAAACCAAGTAGGAAACTCAATTCCATTTACCTTGGAGATTTTTGGGAAAATAGTATGGTTTTGAAATACTACTTGTATGTATTTATTTGAATGCTATGTATATTTACCAACTATTGATTGCGCACTTGTTTGCATGTTGAACAGAGACCGTGATACCACACAATTTCGGTGAGAGAACTTAACTTTGCATTAGGTGTAATCAGGTTTTATGAGGTGAATCTTGAGTAATCAGTGGTTTCAAGTTTGATGAACCCACCCATGTGCCCAGAAATGATGCACTGTTGTAAGAAGTGCTTATGATAATTGTGAATGTATATGATGTTGATCATATGAGATATGTAACACTGCTTCCACGTGCCCTTGACTATTGAACAAATATCAGCCATGTGTGTGAGATGGTGTACGTTTATTGAACCAGGGGTATCGACAGTGCTGACTTGAGGAGTGTCAGTATCGGCCATGTGAGGGCCGAAGATATACTTGGAAGGATGTATTTTGATCTTGTCAGGACTTAATACGATGGTCTCAGCATAGTATGTAGGTGTTACGTTTGATTACAGCAGTAATGAAAATGATGATGAGACTATATTTGATATTGAGATTATTTTGACAAGCATGAGATATCATATTGCAAATGTTGATTATTTAACTAACATGATGTTTTATTAGACTACATTTTTATATTTCCTTCACTGGACTAGTTAGCTCACACCACTCACATTTCAGGAGATATGCCCGAGGAGGAGAACCTTCCGTATGAAGCTTAGGATGGATAAGCTGTTGTGTTGCATTGGGATTCCCACTGAGGGGAATTCCGCTATATTTGCTTTTTGGTTCCTTAAACCATTTGTTTATGTAAAGTACCGTGTGTGGTACTTAATTTGTATTGATGTAATGTACTGAACTACCATGTGTTTCGTATACTACTCTGATCGTGTTGTAATAATAATTCGTTGTTGGAATTATGTGTTTGTGGTTGTGTCTCTTTTGGGTAGACTTATGGTATGTGTTTAAGTCTAAATGTTGAAATCATGTGTGACCTTTAGGCCTAACCGTTGATTCGGCCCAGTTAGAATTCTTGAGTTTAGTTTTCAAAAAAAAAAATCAATGACATTCCGGGCCCACTTTTCGGGTCGGGGCGTTACATTAGGGTGATGTTTAATAACTTATAGGGTTATTTTAAATCAACGTCTATGATATTAATGTAAGTTTCATTTAATTGAATGGTTTAATATACTCAAATATTTATTACAAATATAAGTAACTTTCTTGATTCAGTGTGATTTCTGAATACACTAAATGCTTGGATACTCTTATGATTTATATGATAAATTATCAAGGACCTCTCAATGTCTATATATTTTCTTTGAATCATTGTAATTTCTGAATACACTGATTACTTAGAGAATCCCTGTGACATGTGATGTATAATTAATATTTCTTAACCATCAATTAAACGAACAAATTATTCACAAATTATTAATGATTTACCTGTCCAATCTTCCGGTTCAATAGAATCATCATTCGAATTGAACTGAGACAAGTTGATGAAAAATGCCCTATGCGATCCCCAACACCTTAGTGCATTTTTATTATTGTTTTTTTTCCTTTAAACTCACCATCTTTGCTCCATATCTTGTGTGCAAATTATCAAAATCCAATTTTAATTCTTTTTTTCTTTAATAGTGTTCTTAATACCTTCAGTCCCTGTGGATTCGACCTCGGACTTACCGAGTAATTATTACTTCGTTACCTGCACTTGGGTTTATACTTCTAAAGTTGTAGCGGGTAGCGAAGTAATAATTAGTCGGTGAGTCCGAGGTCGAATCCACAAGGACTGAAGGTATTAAGAAAACTATTTAAAAAGAAATGAATTAAAATTAGATTCTGATAATTTCCACACAAAGTATGGAGCAAAGATGATGATGTTAAAAACAATAATAAAATTGCACTAAGGTGTTAGGGATCTAATTTAATAATTCATAGGGCATTTTCATCAAATTGTTTCAGTTCAATTCGAATGACAATGCTATTGAACAGGAAAATTGGACAGTTAAATCATTAATAATTTATATATAATTTGTTCGAATAATTGATGGTTAAGAAATATTAATTATAACATGTCACAAGGATTCTCTAAGTAATCAGTGCATTCGGAAATTACAATGATTCAAAGAAAATATATAGACATTGACAGGTCCTTGATAATTTATCATATAAACCATAAGATTATCCAAGTATTTACTGTGTTCGGAAACTACAATAAATCAACGAAACTACCATGATGAATGTAATAAATATCGAGAATAATTAAACTATTCAATTAAATGAAACTTATATTAAAACTCAATTGTTGATTTAAAATAACCCAATAAATAATTAAACTTCACCCAAAACCTTAGTCTAAAATTTAGCCTGACATGATAATAATAAATGATATAAGATGAATAATGTTTTATTAAATAAATTAAACCACAACAACTAACAAATGAAAATAAGTCAACAACAAATCACAAAATAAATTAACACTTCCTGTTTTAACAAAAGAGAAGAGAGATGGAACAAAAGGAATAGTGCCCATGCACTGTTCACACAAGCTCCTTCCTGTCGCCTGTCACACGATAGAGAAAACTGCCTCAGCTTGCTACCTTGATGATTGAAGACTTGTAGAGAAGAAATAAAAAACAAAAAATTGGAATTGTAATTGTTCGTCCCACTCCCCAAAAGGAGATCCCCAAACTCATCTAGTCGATCCCCTTTTATTAAAGAAGAGCTACGGCTCTTTCTGACATGCCACCAACGATTCTTTTCTATTGTGAAATGACCCCTCTGTACTGCTTCCATTCTTAGACTTCTTTTCTGACTTTTCTCTCTTTCCTTTCTTGTTCTGCTAATCTAATACACCATGTAATCTCAACTCCAATGGCTCCTTGTCATGCTTCCATTTTTATGCTTCTCCATCCCATTTTATCCTTTCTTCTGCACTTTCCATTCTCACCCATGCAAGGAACCCATCAAAGACTTACATTCTTCTAATTCGGCTTTGACTCGGGACTCGATGTTGACTCGAGAGTTGTCTCCGGGACTTACTTTACTAAATCCACTTATTTTAATTATCTGAAACAAAAAATGCATGTAAATCAATCTTAATTAAATAAAACTCAAATAAATGTATAAATTGTAGAAATAAAAACAAAATAAATGTGATAATGCTCAATAATATTAAGATATAAATGCAATTTTAGGCATTTATCAGTGTTCTTCTTTGTTGATGTCTCTACGCCTCGACTTCAGATCAAGTCCATCTTTTGTTAAGTATTGGCACAACGGAATATAGGTGATAGGACATGAGTATCACTCGTTTTTGGGTCCTAGAGAGACATCCTAATCTTCATCACAAACAAAGTGTTGAATACTTTACAATTTCCTTGTCAAATGACGATAAAGATGGAGAAATAAAGAATGGGGAAGGTATCTGGTTACTGTTTTTAATTTTCCAATGTTCAGGTCTGTTCTTTGAATTAAGCCAACCGTGTACTTATAATACAGTTTTGCAAAGGCTAAGTCTCAAGGCCTCCAGATTTCTTTTGAGGCCTCGAACCTGTACTTGGAAATACAACTCATTGGATTTTTAGATTTCAAACCTTAATTCTAATGATATTTAGTCAAAGACCAATTCACCTACTCGCCACCTATCTGTGATTATCAATTAGAATGTTTTACCCACGAATCAAGAGATGGCAAAAATGATTTTCGAACCTCTTGAAATTTTCCAAATTTATAAGATTGGCAATCACGAATAGACTTTCCTTTTTACATATAAAGAGCCTTCTAGATTTTTTCAGATTTGCACATGATTGTTAATCACAATGAGGCTTATCCTTTGATAGACTGAGGAGCCTTAAAAAGATTCTCAGATTTTGTACGTGATTGTAAATCACGAAATGGCTCAAGTTTTTCCAAGATTTTCGATATAACATAATCACGCATCATGAGGTGGCGTATATACTTTCTAATTTTTCCTTCCTAGATTGTAAGAGATTTAGTTCAATAGACGGCTCAGCCTGAGAGATACAAGCTGTCACATTCTTTCTTCAGATATGGAAACATACGGTTTTGACAGGCTTGCTCTCAGCTGCTTCAGTCTCGAGAGCTCGAGGCCTCAAAGCTAAGACCAAATATTCTGTCAGTTTTCCAATTTTTAACCATTAACTTCTACGGTGTTTAGGCTTGACCTAAGGTCCACTGAGTCCAATTACATGTATGTTAATCATATGTCCGGTGTAGGATCTTCAATGCATGGTAGATCTTCTGGTAGGTTTTTGTCATCTTCGAATTCTTCAAAGGCAAGGTCCAAGTGAATCACGCAATTGACAAAACAGGTGACTCAGACAAGCCGGTGCACTAACAACAAGAAGGTAGGCCATAGTCTAGTCTAAGATTCTCTTGGTTGTTGGACAATATAACGACTTAATCTAAGCTAATTGTGTAATGCATGAAAAATAATTTAAATCATTAGAAATTCAAGCACTTAAAAATATTACTTCATAGTTCATTCATTCATTCTAGATGATCATTATGGAGTGCCATGATCATGCTTAGAACTTCTTAATAAATACATAAGTTGCAAGGTTTAAAAATTAAAAGAAAACAATTTCAAAAGAATTAACACAAAATACTAATGTTTGAGATTAAAAAATAATTTAGAGTCATTGTTGAGCACTGAAAATTACCATTTTACCCTTCAATTTTGGATTAGTTAGCCTTTGATTTGTGAATACTAGATGCGTTTAATGGAGTTTTCAAGTTTTGCAGTATATTTGTGAGAATACAAGAAAAATGAATTAAAATGCAGAAAAGTAGGCCATAGTCCTATTTTTGGAAAGTTTGTAATTTTTACCACCTAATTTGGTTTGGAATTATTGTAAATTATTATAATTCAGATCCGGATATGAGAATTTGAATTATAATAATATTTTTTAAACTGTGTTAAATTGTAAAGGTGGTAGAAATTTATAAACAAACAAATAGACCCACTATTCGAATTTGAAGCCTATAAGCCAAAGTCCACAAGTATTCCAAGCTAGATAAAAGTCCAAGTATGAGATCCAAGTCCAAAAGACCAAGTGGCACCAGTGAATTTTGTTTAAAGGATTGTGGAAGCAAGAATGAGAGGAAAAAAATGGGATTTGGATTGATTAGAGTGAATTTTCGAAGGAGAAATATTTTGACATAGTTTCAGTATTTTGGCCATAACTTTTTGCTCCAATATTTGATCGCATTCATTCTTATTGCATTCGAAAGAATACTTCAAGGGCTACAACTTTGTAGTTTATGAAATTTCATGATTCAAAACTTAACAAGGTCAAAATTGAATTGCAAGTTGTTGCATGTGTAGAAAAACGGGATTTGCACCTTACTTTCCAAATTAATCCAAAATCCCTAAGATCATGATGCATTATCTGCAAAATTCGGCCATGTTTTGAAAAAAAATAGTGGATTTGGATAAAAGACACTGAATTTGAATAAAAGACAGGGGATAAGGATGAAAGAGTTTGAACCGAATGAGAGATAAGGAAGAAAATGAGAAGCGAGAGGGAAGCAACTGACATGTAGCAGAGAAAAAGAGATAAGATGGTGTTAGCCGATTTCAACAGAGAGAAAAAATGGATAAAATCGGCTGAATTTGAATAGTCCCTTATCTCAACTGAATTTGAAGGGTCCTTTATCTCATCTCTTCTCACTCCTATAAATTGATGGTTTTGGGTCCATTGAAGATTGAACTGGATAAGGCATTGAAAGGACTGAAGTTGGACGACTAAGGACAGAGAAAAATATTTAATTTCTTATAAGTTATTTATTTTATTTTTATTTAATGAGTTCCAAAAGTTTGTATTTCATTATATTCCAAATTTTAAATGAAATTCATGGTGGATTTTTTAGATTTATGATGTTCTCAATTATTAAATATTTTATAGTGATGGTTTTTAATTTTATTTTAATTCTTTTTATGAACGTTATGAAATAAATTAATTTTAAAATTTTTCAAGGAAAAGTAGAACCCCTTTTAGGATCAGTGGGACTTGACCGTTTTTCTAGTCTAAGGTTCTTTTAAAAAACGATTTATTTTAGATTTGGATAATGCAAGTTTAAATTCCGCTCAAGTCTAAGGCTTGAATTGAAAAATTCTGATTTAATGGACAACGTAATTATTCTAATTAGAATTTTAATAAATGATGAACTTGAATTATATTTTATAATTCTAGAATATTTCATAATCTAGGCTATGATTTTATTTTTAAATGGGATAACATGTCGCCTTCGGTACTTGTTTGGATTCCATTGTAAACTATGTAAAAAAAAATATTATTATTGTTTTATTCTTTCATAAAAATTAACTAGGTTAGAAATATTTTATTTGTTTCTTAAATTTACATTTTAAATTACATTGAGGTCATTTAAATTCACTCAACTATTTTAATCAAAATTTTATAAATCAATGATAAAAGTATATCTTATATTTTATTAACTACCAAAGTTAGATAATTAATTAAATGTCGGTTATCTAAATCTAGGATTTTGTTAAATTAAGATTATAATTCCATGTTTTCGAAAATTATTTTCTTAAATCACATTATCTTAATGGTACCATTTTTATTTCATACATATATTTTGTTGATTTCCCTTGGGTACGACCTCGCACTCATACACTACACTATTAACTGGTTCGTGCGCTTCCGAGTTAATTTAAAATCACATCAGTCATAACTATAGAGCTTTAAATATAAATGATTGAATCAAGGTAATTTATTGAGGTATCACATTCATTGATTAGACATTTTTAATAAATTCATCACATTAGGCCAAAGTGGATCCCATAATATGCAAAGCTTTAAGAATTAAAAAATAATAATTAAAGTGAGTATAATTTACAGAGTTTAAAAAAATGAATTCATTGCGGCCCTTTTCTGACGTAATAAGAGCGCTAACAATAACGCGCAACATTTTCAAGTGACAAAGATGGCGCAGTTGGTGTTTGTAGCGTCGTACATTGCAGTAAAGTAAAGCAAGGTGTTGCGCATCATTGGGGGTGATTGACGCGCCGTGTGTGCCCAGCGTATTGATAAAGCGTTTGATTCTAGTAGTCTCGGCGCCGCTTTCATGGTCGTACAACATGCAAAGTCTGACATAGATTCCTTTTACGGTGGGGTGCCTCTATGGTTCTAAAAGAGTGGAAGGTGCTCTCTGTCGAATGGAGTGTGATGACCTGGCTCGGAGTAGCGGGTCAATCGAATCGGGTAAAACTAAAATAGCAAATGGGTCTCTTGATTGTGTTGTGTGAAATTATATGTTATTTTTCTTTTATTTTTATTATTTAAAATAAAATAAATAAACATACAAAAATCTAGAATTTTATTAATTTAGGTTCGCCAATGCACACACGTTTTCTTTTAATTAGAATTTTCAAATTTGTCCCCTTCAAGTTGAAATTAAGTGACCAGAAAATAAATTATCAACTTAGACTTTTAAATTCCCCTAAGTAGAACTTTAATTAGAATTATTCTCTTAAGCATTTAAAATCAATGAATGAGTCTAACTTTAATTAACTTGAATTTAATCGATGATTGAGAAATTAATAAAAGGGAAATAAAGAACAAATTATTAAAATCAATAATTTAAAGGGACTTACCTTCCTAGTCGAAATTAATTATCCAAAATTCCTTCACCTTGAGATTTTTATCTTACAAATAAAAAAATAAACATCAGATTTTTTACCAAAATTAGAAATTTCCCCAAACCCACGATGGAAACTATTCCCACCACCGTATCCCTCTTTTGCTTTTCCTTTTGCTTTTCTTCCATTTCCTTCTTCCCTCTCTAACAGTGGCTTCCAAATCCCTAAATGGAGATTTCCCCAAATTCAACATTCCTTCTTCTGTCATTCTCCAAAAACGTCATCTCCTATCTCCATTAGAATCCTCTTCCGTCTCTCAATCCCAGGATTTTCGGGACAACCCAGCTGACTCCCTCTTCTCTATAAATTCATGTGATTTCGGCAAACCCTCATCTTTATTTTCGAGATCTCTCACCCTTTCGACGATAATCGACAAAGACCAGCGACTGCAGAGATATCAGCAACAATCAGTTCATATTTCGGTCCCTCTCGTTCTTCTTCTGGGTATGTGGACTTTCTTTAAAATCTTCTTATCTTTCTCTCTTCTTTATTATTTTACTCTCAGATTCCTCCCTCTTCTTTGAGCCCAAAACCATTAAAGTTGCTAATAAAAACTTCACAGATTTACTGCTTGAACCCTTCATTCAATCGAATTTGGTTGATCCCTTACCGACCTCACATCAGTCCTCAAGTCATCCTAAGCTGAGACTGTTTGTAGACTAGAACCACCGTCCCTTGGTCGTTTCCATGCTGCCTTCAATACTACATCTAGTATGTCCCCTTTGGTTTGATTAAATAATTTATGATCCTTTTGAGACTTGTAAAACCTTATTAAGACTCTTCATTAAAAGTAAAGTGTGAGTTTAAAACATATAATACATATATAAATATAATTATACATATATAAATATTTATATATTTTAGCTTGAATCCAACTTCTATCAAAATAATTCCCTCCCTGTTTCTTTTAATTTATGTATTTTAAAGTATTGATTCTTGATTTGCTTGATGTTGTTTTTGTCTATCCTGATATGTATGGAGATTCTCCCCTGAAGTAATTGATTTATGTTTAGATTGAAATGTGTTGGTATCAGATGGTGAATTGGATTTTTGGGCACCTGAGATTTTTAAGCAACAAGGAATTCGACTCACTGTTGTGTGTTGAAGATCTTTTGAGATGGCTGCTTCAAATATTCCTAGACTTCCAGCGAGGTTGATTTTGATGTGGGTTAACTGGGTGGGAGAAATCATTTGCACTAAGGATAGGTGTTTGCCACAATTTGATAAGCACCTATTTGGAGAGAAATGGAGACCCTGCTTGTTGGGGCAAACATTTTGGATGTCTATGGAGTGAGCAAATTATGATCACCTCAGTTTACATAGCTTCCCATTTCATCAAACTGTTTGAAGACATACCTAGGATTCTAACTGTTTTTCCACTCTGACTAGTAAAATGTGGGGTTTCTCTGCAGCAGGTTTTCTCTATGTTAATCTGGTCTATTTAATTGGGTCACTCCACTTTGCACTCACCTCATATTCCAATTCCACTTGAGTGATGTCTGGAGGGGCAACACAGTACAGGTTCCTCATCAGGTAGGCCACACCTGTATGATGAAAGTACACAGTTTCTTAGAAATGTTCATGTTCTTATGTAACCACAACTATGAAGCTACCCTACTCTGATAGTAAATCCTGGTTGCTCCTGGTGTTACCATTTGGATGAAAACTGCCAACTGACACACGCAAACTAGGTTTAGAAATCTAGTGCCCATTACTTTTGTAATACCCTGCCCCAGATTAGGCGAGTTTTAACTCGTTAATCATGTTTAACCGGTTGATCTTGAGGTTTTTGGTTAGGGCTTCGAGGAAAGCCCAAGTTTAGCCCGATCTGAGCCCGAAAACTCAGTGATTCAGCTCGTCGAGCTGGAGGGGCATTTTGGTAATTTACCACTTGTTGTGTATATTTTTATAAATTGTGTGATTTTGTGAATATTATTGGTGAATAATGTTTTCCTTAATGAAGGATTTACATTTCTGATTTTAAAATAAAATTATTTTCAGAAAATGATATTTAAATATCGCCCGTCAAAACCCCGAAAGGGAGTATTAATTATTTTAAAGGGTTTTGAAAATAAAATAAAATTTGAAATTTGTATTTTATGGTAGACCATTTTAAGAATGATCTAGATATTTCATTTCATCTCAAAATGATGTTTCTAAATTGTTTATTTTAACAATTATTTATTTAAGTAATTATGGGTAAAATATGAATTTTATTTAAATAAATGATTTTTAATAAGAGATAAAATCTGAAATTTTTATGGTGATTAAGATTTTTAAAACCCAACCTATCTGTAACGTTGGATTAAATTTTTGAGCTTTTAAAATTATTTTTTAGTTAAAAATCCAATTTTTATCAAAATGAGGCCCTTTTTGCAAAAATGGAAAATGTGGAGGGCTGATTTGCAAAACCCAAAATTTAACTATATCATCGTCATCGGCGTGCTGCAGCCTGCTCTGCTGCCCGATTTTCTGACGTCCCGTCCCATCGCGCGTGCCGGATTTCCCGGCCGAAAAACCTATATAAACCGGCCTCCTTCGATCGATTTTAACTCCCACTGATTTCCTTCTCTTCTCCCTTCTCTCTACTCTCTGATTTCAGCCGACCTTCTGCTCTTTTTTTCAACCTGTAACTTAGAGGGAAATTTCAGAAAAAATTCCGGATTTCAGCCCAGAAACTTAATCAAAGGTAACCACTGCATTCCCCTTTCAATTTCAACCGATTTGGAATCAAAATTTTTTGAATTTGGTTCTGATTTCAGTGAGAAAAATGATTTCAAAAATTTAGGGAAAATTTCAGGGTTCCTCGTATCAGTGAGCTTCCGGTGTTAAGATCGGATGGCTCACTGAGTTTCAAAGCTCCAAACCTCTTCCTGTGGAAAGAGGACTCCCGGAGGAATCCATCGGACCGGTCAGATGTAAAAACCGAGTCCAGAAAATAGCCCATTTCTTATTTTCGGTTTTACTGTTCACCGGCCGTTCACTGTCTGTTACAGACAGTGAACGGTGAAGAAGAAGAAGAAAAAAATATATATATATTAGTATTTTATTAAAAAAAATATATTTTTATTTGATATTATGGTTGCTCATATTTTTAAATGTTGGTTCCCACCGAAAAAAAAAATGAATAAATTATTAAATAATTAAATATTATTATTTTATTCCCAAAAAAAATATTTTTATTTGAGAATATAGTTGCTTATGATTTCAAATGTTGGTTTCCATCGAAGAAAAAAAAAGAATAAATAATTAAATAATTAAATATTATTATTTTATTAAAAAAAAATTATTATTTCGTTAGATTATATGATGTGATGATTTATACCCCCCTTGTTAAATAAAACTGTACTAACCCCTTTCTCTTATTGTTTATAGTGTAAATATTATTGTATCCGCTTTCAGTCCGACATTAGTCGGGAACTGAGTGATTCACTTTCAGGCCGGCACTATAGTCGGGCACTGGGTGACCTCCAGGCCTACTCAAAATGTCAGCTCTGGTCCTATCCAGAAGACAACCGAGAAGTGACCCGAGGATTTAGACCTCACTCAATAAGTCAATCTGGTCAATGCCCAGAAGACAATATGAGTTTGGACTGAGCCCCTTTTTATTTTTATATTATTATCTTGTGGATGATTTAAAAAGGCTAGAAGCCAAGTAGGAGACTCATTTCCGTGAACCCTGGATATTTTGTGGGAAAACGTGTGATTTCCAAATACTACGTATATGTACATATCTGATATGTATATTGATTGTGCACTTGTATGTTGTTTGACGGAGACCGCGAAACCACACGATCACGGTGAGGGAACTTAACTCTGCAGATTTTGTAAACAGGTGTTATATTGAGCAATGAGTGGTTTCGGTTTTGATGAACCCACTCATGTGCCTATACATGATGCACTATGGTAAGAGTGCTGTGATGATTTGATATTACGGTGTTGATCGTATGTGTATGTAAGACTGTTTCCACGTACCTGGGCTATTGAACCAATATCGGCCATATGAGAGATGGTTTATGTCTACTGGACCATAGGCGGACCATGCTGTCGTCAGTTGCTGACTTGAGGGTGTCAGTATCGGCTAAGTTTAAGAGCCGGAGATGTACTTGTAAGGATGTATTTTGACCGTGTCGGGACTTAATACTGGTCTCAGTGTAGTCGGCAGGCGTTACGATGGATAATGGCAGTGATTGATAGTTGATGATGTTATTATCTGATTTAAGATTATGCTTACTGTTATCAAGCATGTGATATTGAACTGTTGTTAACCTGTTTTACTATTTGCTTAATGTGCATTGTTAATTATCCTTCACTGGGCTAGTTAGCTCACACCACTTACCTTTCAGGCGATGAACCCGAAGAGGAGGACCCTCTCTTTCAGGCTTAGGGCGTTTGAGCTAAAGCAGTGTTTGGGATTCCCCCGGAGAGGAATGCCCTGATCTTTTCTGTTGGTTCCTAGAACCGTTGTCTTTTAATTAAGTACCGGATGTGGTACTTAATTTATGATTAAATGTTGTAATTGGCTATGTTGCCATTTGAGACAATATTATGAATGATTAATCAATATTTTGAAATGATGAATTAATGGTTGATCTTGTTTACTCTATGTGTTGTTATTGCTTTGTCTATGGGGCAGGCATATGGTACATGTTTGAGTCCACTTAACGGGCTGATGTGTAACCGTTGGGCCTAACTGTTGATCCGGCCCAGTAAGAATGCTTGTGGTTTAATTTATCTTTCCAAAAAAAAAAAAATCAGTCGCGTTCCGGGCCCATCGGTCGGGTCGAGGCATGACAACTTTGTTGGTGGTAACAAGCACCAAGCATGCTGTTAACACGGGTCCATGTCAGCAATGCATGAGTTCCTTTAATCCCTTCCTTTCTTTTTACTCTTTTCCTTATTGTTCGTTCAGCCCTGATTAACAATGGTTTTCTTTATGCATTCTTTGAATAAAATAATTCCCTGCAACATGTAATTTGTTTGTACTTCCTTTGTGTGGGATGATTTCCTACAATTAATAAAATATATACAGTATACATGTTATACTCACTAGAAGTATTTTTATATTACCCTATCTTAATTCTTGTTTTATTTATCATCTCTTGTTTCAAAGATATAGATAATAGTAATACCCATATAACTATCACAAACAAACCATTCTCTATAATCTTGATTGAAATGCAATGTCTGTGTTTTGATTACAAGACAGTGTTTTTGTATTCATTAAAAATGGTTGACCATGCCATGTTTAGATTCAGCCTTCATCTTTAACCTTGAACCTTAGGATGACCGTAGATTATAGTTGGGACAACAACATATCTCACATTTATTTAATGTGAACTATTAGAGGGACTCAATAATTCATATGTTAATAGTACTTGGAACCCTTAAATAAATGTGCAGCACTTCTCGGGCGTTCTATTGATTGATTTCAAGTAGGAATGCGCTTTGATTCATCAACTACACTTCTCGAGCTTTTTAGGTGAGGGAAAATAATACTTTATACCTTTATTGAGTATGAAAATTCTTTATGTTATTTGTATGATTGAGCAATAGAAAAGAATATTGTATGGCAAGTATTTGGAATGTAATATTGGATTTAGGAAATAGACTGAGTTATATTTTAGAATAGTGGTTGTAGTTCGGTGCTCACTCACAGTAATGTAAGGGATTTTGCTAAGTGTTCTAATGGCCGTGAGGAGACTAAGTTTGCCCAGATAAATGGAAATCAACTACTAGCATTATTGAAAGATCCAGTAATTATGTTCGAATTGGTTGAATGTTATGTTAATTATTATAATGTGATAACTGATGTTCTTGAGGTTGATTTATAATATTGTTATCATAATGACAATGCTGTAATGTAATTTATTCCTTTGTACATGTGATATTATTGGAGTTAGTTTTGATGTTTACAATATGTATATGATGTTTATGTTAAATTGAGATTATAATCGTGCTTGGAGTATGATGGCAATGATTTTATTCATAACATCTTAATATAATTCATAACATGTGGTATAATGATATAGATGATGCATAATAGAAATGGCATTGAGCATGTTATCTTCATATTCATGGGATGGGTATGGAGGTGTTGGTCGTGATCTTTTATGATGACCACGACGGTGGTAGTTTCAGGCCTCGCTTTTAGTGAGATGTACCACACATGTGGTAGGTTTGGTTTTTAGGCAATGAAAGATCACGAAGACTGATATTTGGTAGTAATTGTGTTATGTAGGCCCCATTTGATATGGGAAGTACCACTCTGTGGTAAGTTATAGGCCTCGCTTCGGTGGGATAGCCACCAAATACAATGGGTATGTTGTGGAGGAATGAAACATTGAACATTGCATTGAGCATTGTGCATTGCATGGCATAATACATAGATATTAAAAGCATATTATTTAATTATGTTTTAAGTTCATATTTATAGAGAATAATGGTGATATTATGTTGGGTATGAATTATTGCATTCCTTCACTAGACTTGAAGCTCACACCCCTTACATTGCAGGTAATCCTCTGGACTTAGGATTGGAGGAGACCACTGATGTTTAGAGATTGTCAAGGATGCATATTTAATTTATTAGTATAGTTGTGGACTCGTGTGCTTAGTTTATTTTATTTGATATTACGTATTTTGAGAGATTTGATTGGTTAGCTTGAAATAATTGAGAACTTTAAAGATATTGATTTTATTTTATTTTATGGAATGGGATGTGAGGAGTGAGATTAAATCTGATGTTGATGATAGATGTTATTTATTGTCAATGACATTATGGTTTCATGTGATGTATAAATATTGGACTTGAAGGATTTGATGGCTTAATTATTCATTTATAATCTTTTAAAAAAATATATATACTTATTTTCTCCCAGCCACAAATCTATGATGTAATGCCCGTTAGATGCGTTGTTGCTTTGGGTGACGCTCGTTCAGCTTGCAGTTAAACGGGCCACGACCCGTTTAGGCTGTAGGAAGGGGTGGGGTGTTACATGGAGGCAATTTGGTCAAAAACTTGTCCAAACCAACACTCGAAGCACGATTTGCCAAATACATTTCTTGTAGGGTCGGTGAATCAATTGGAGAACTTTACAGGTTTTTCCAATGAAAAATCCCCAAAACATATATTCTATTTAACATCAACTATAAAATATTTAATTATTATAATTTGATGTATGTGGATCTAATCAATCCATTTAAAATAGTAAGGTTAAGTTTTAATTTAAAGTTCAATATGTCGTATCAACTCATTTAATAAATAGAGCATGTCACGTATAATTGGCAATTTTTTACCTAACCCATGAACCCACCTAACTAAACAAAAAAACCAGAGTTCTGGTAAAAAAATTAAATTGTCCGAACCCGATTTGTCTCAAAAATAAATTCAAGTTGGATTGTGTAGAGGGGTCCCATCCCAAACCGAGTCATATTGAATTTAAACTAATATTTGACTATTTTATTTATTTTTACCTATTATTCTATACCATGTGCCCACTCAAGTTAAAAAATATATTAGCCCATTGGTTAACTTCACTTTCCCATTTGGAACAGACACTTGGAAAGAAAATATTTAAAATAAGTAAAAAATATTTAAAAAATAAAGAAAAAATTCTTCATATTATAATGTAGAGATCAATTGGGGGTTAAAATTTGTAAAATGGATGGAATTTTAGATTTAAAAAAAATTATAGAACCACATTTGGTGTAGGTCACATTTAATTAGCATACAAATAAAAAATTAATTCATTTATTAAATGAGTTAACTCTAATTTGAGTACTCCATACAACCTAAATAGGTTATGTCAACTCCAGCCATTTATTATATGATTGACCACTAATCCAACCTATATATTAAATATTACTCAACCACACTTGACCTATTTATGTGCAAGTTTTTTTTTTAATGTATGTTATAGTGACAAATAAATGGAGGAAAAGTTGTAGATTAGAAAATCATTCCGTATCAAGCTAGTTTTTTTTAAAAAAAATTATTAGAATTAGAATTAGAATTTATTTTCTCATTGAAATTATTTTTTTAGAAAACAATGAATGTGTTCAAGGATTAAGATAATTTGAAGTTATTAAAATTTGGAGATGGCCTTACTTATTAATCAGAATAATTCTTTTTTGGCCTCACATTCTTGTTGAGGCTTTCCTAATGGAACCAAAGTGGAGCCAAATTATATACAAACTAACAAAAGTTAGATATTAGAAAAATATAGCGATTTAGATACTACTTAGTTGATGAAAGGACAATCAGTGTCCCTTTTTATCTAAAGTTGGAGCGCCCAAGCACAATGATTGAAAAATAATTTAAAATCATTAGAATTTCAAGCACTTAAAAAATCACTTCATAGTTCATTCATCCATTTTAGATGATCATGTTTAGAACTTCCTAATGAATACATGAGTTGCAAGGTTTAAAAATTAAAAGAAAACAATTTCAAACATTGACAATATCAAAAGAATCAACACATAAAATACAAAAGTTTGAGATTAAAAAATAATTTAGAGTCATAACTAGAGAGCTTTAAACATAAATGATTGAATTAAGGTAATTTATTCAAAGTAATTCATTAGACGTTTTTAATAAATTCATCGCATTAGGCCAAAGTAGACCCCATAATATGCCAAGCTTTAAGAATTAAAAAAAATAAAATAAAGTCAGTATAATTTACGGAGTTTAAAAACATGAATTCATTGTTTTAAATGAAGAATACCTTTTTGTGTTGTGGGAGTCACTTTTATATTTTTAAATCTTTCAACAGGCCTCTATGACATTGGATCAAAACAGACCCTACAATAGAATGAAAGAGTTTTAAGATAAAATTAATAATGAGTCAAAGTTATTAGATTTTAAAATTACAACTGCATTCATTTAACTTTTTTTTTTAAATATATATATATAATTGTAATTATATACATAGGGCCTCTTGCACACTCTGGTGAGAACATCACCGAGTCCCGTCCTGCGTGTGATAGGATTACGATCATCGGAAATTTTATTAATTATTTTTTAAAAATAAAATTTTATTTTATTTATTTATTTAAAAGTTGTAAATGAAAGTTCACATCAATTTCTAAATAATAATTTATAATCAACCATTTTTCCATTATATAGTTCCCTTGCTCACACTATAATTAGTTTATAAACTAAATTATTGTATTGATTTCATTTCAAATTAAATTAAACATTTAAATTTTATAAATATTTAAGGTTTTATAATTTTAGAATTATATTTAAAGTGATCTATTGTAGTTGCTTTTATATGACATTTTTATATAAATATAGGTCTTTTTTATCTAACTCATCTTAACAAAACAAAGAAAGTCCAATAAGGATGTTCTTAGTTCTTACTAATTTCCAAATAAAAAGAAAAAGAAAAAAAGCAATTCCATTTCATACTTAGTTCACCCACTATAACCGGTCACCTCACACTTGCCGTCGTGTATAAGAGAAATAGAATGGAAAAAGCCAGAGACCCAAAACTTCTTCTGGTCTTGATCCAAAATCCCTGATCTATTTCTCCAACGGCTGGGATAGAGACGGCCTCCAACGGCTATGAGCGATAACGACAGCCTCCTACACCCACAGCTGTCACAACTTCAACGGCTATCCGAACGTTGCCAACGGCTATCTCACCACTCTATATATATTTTAATTTGCAAAAGATTTTTAGTTTTGGAATTTCGAATTCTGAAATATACTTTCCCTGTGAAGATTTTTTTTCTGCAATTCTGAAATTCTGCCCTCTATCTGTGAAAGAATTCTGAAATAGATTTCTGTGAAGATTTCCCTCATTCTGTGAAGAATAAGATGTGAAGATTTCTTTCTTGAATTCTGAAGTGTTCTGGTTTTCCTCTGAAAGAGTTCTGGTTTCCCTCTTTCTTCTCTGTTTTCATAAGATTCTGAGAGAGATTGAGAGATGGGAAGGAATAAGATTGACATTGTTGAAATTCAAGATCGTAAGAAGCGTCATGTATCTTTCAGCAAGAGGCGTGCTGGGCTTTTCAAGAAAGCCAAGGAGATTTCCACCCTTTGCCGTGCTGATGTTGCTGTGCTTGTCTTCTCTGCTGCTGGAAAGTTGTATATCTCTAACAGTCCTCACAGTACCAAAACAATCATCCACCGTTACCTTGCAAAGTCTGGTGATTCTCCTCCTGCTGTGGATGAACACCAGCTGCTGGACAACAAACGAAGCCATGTCGACGTAGATGAGAAGTTGTATATCTCTAACAGTCCTCACAGTACCAAAACAATCATCCACCGTTACCTTGCAAAGTCTGGTGATTCTCCTCCTGCTGTGGATGAACACCAGCTGCTGGACAACAAACGAAGCCATGTCGACGTAGATGAGAAGAAGATCCAATTGGGCGATGCCATGAAGTGTGTGGACATTGAAGCCATCAATGATTTGGATGAATTAGAGGACGTGCAGAAACGTTTGAATAAGAGGAGGGAGATGCTGCTGGCCCAAGCCAAACAACAGCCCTTCAGTAGTCCATCTGCACCATCACAAGAAATGATGGATCTTGTTTACGATGAGGATTTTACAAGAGCGATGCTAGATCTTTCTCAGATTTCATCTGATTTTGTTCCTTATTTTTTATTTTCCCCTTTTTTTATCGGGTTTGATCTGTTCAGTCTACGACTACATTCTTTGATGGGGTTGAAACAGTAAATCATCGTTTACTGTTTCACTTCAAAAGTATTGTAATTTTTTTTTGTTTTGTGGAAGAAAGCTTATACCAGTTGATTTTCATTCATTAACAATTAATAATATTTTTTTTGAATATCTTCCTTCTACTTTGTTGTGGTTGACAGTGATGTAAATATAGTCTCTTCCTTTTTGTAGATAAATTTCATTGAACCCCCAAATTTGATATTTTGACTAGCTTGTCTTGATCAGTGTGCAATCTTTCATAGAAACATGTCTGCAGCATGCTTTTACCTCAGTGCTCCTGTTCAGAGCCATCTAATTTACTTGTTAAAGTTATCCAAATACTTCAATGTTGGAGTACCCAGTTATATGTTGAAATGTAGTAACTTTGCTTCTGCTGTGAATACTTACGACATTAAGAATAATGCATAATCAATTGCACATGAATGAAGATTTGTTTAGATTCTCTAGTTTTAAAAACAAGAAATGTTGGTCAACCGTTTTCTCCACTGTCCCACAGAGGACAACTGAGGTTCTCTTCGTTTCCCAACATATCTCTCCTCCTAAGGTCCATTGTAGTGAGAAGCTTTCCCTTCATTGCACACCAAATGAAGGCTGGTTCATTGGTTTTTGGAGAAGGATTTCTGTTAAAAATCTTGATCTAGAAGTTGTGTCTTGAGAATGACTTTGTACTACATTTGTTTGGTGATCCAATCATTAGTTTGATAAGATCTCTTCTTGGTGCTAAAAAAATAAATATATATGTAGGGTAGGATTCAAATCCATTTCATGCAACTAGACAAGGACATTAAATTGATCAATGGTTTCTAAGAAGGTTCTAGAAGTCCAAAACATGGACAAGTTCTAACTTTGAATATGAAAGTTTTTCACTTTCTCCCCTATCCCGTGTGAACCATCTGCTCAACAATCTAGGGGTCCAAGTGGTCCCAACCTTGGTCTAGTTGTAAAAGCTAGGAATTTGAGATTTCAAATATTTGCACCTTCTGGTGCATCAAGATCCTGTAATTCCTCCTTTTAGTGGTCTTCCTTATGATTCCTTTCACCAGTTCCAATTGTTTTGGGCTTGTGATAATTTTGAATTCTGATTCTTGTGATACATACCGAAGCTGAACTTGAAGATACCAATGCAACTAGCAACGTGGGACTTTTTGGGGTAGGTATTACATGCAAAGAATGCTACTTTTGCTGCCATTGATGAAGGTATTGCTCCAGGCGGTATTTGTACATCTTTCAAAAAAGATACCTTTAATAAAGAATCTCATGCAAGACCCAGAAGAGCATATTGGAGCCGACATAGTTGGAAAGGTGGGTGATGTTGTATTTTCCTTCCAACAGACTATATCCTTTTCCTCATTTCTTTTTTGAATACAAGAGAATATGGTGTGGGAAGTTTGTTGGCTGTTCTTTTTCTTTTTTCTTTCGGGGTGGACGGGGAGCATGAAAGTGTTTCCTTTTGTTGATTGCTAGTTTATGTTTATCATTGCTTTTTTGCCCTTTGTTGTTGTTACTTGATGTGAGTGGTTTTCATAGCCCGTTGGGGTCCATTTGGGGGTTCTTTGTGCTGTTTCTTATTTTATTGGTCGGTTGGGTTTAAACCTTATATGCCTTGTACTTTATATTCTTTATTTTTAATAATATTGTTTCCTTTTGTGATTGCTCAAAACAAAATGTACATATCTAACATTCTGACTATGTTTTGATAGCGACAGCACTATTGCTATGACTTAAATTTGATGGGAGTAATAGGAGAAGCCTGCTTGACAATTCATTGGTTTTGTAGGTGGGGCTCAAATATATTTCTGCAAATTTGCTAGGATTTCATAGAAAAAATATTATTAATTTGTTTCCTATGGTTGATGGGCTTGTATCACAATTCGTTGGTGGCTTTGTGCAACTTTAAAAGTTGCAGGTTCAAGTTATGTTACCATTAAACATATACATTTGTTCTTATAGGTCATAAATGTAGGGTTGTTCCTTAAAATTTTGTTCTTGATCTGCCATGTGTTGGTTATTGCCGCCAATGTAGCAAGTACCACCAATTTTGTTTCTTATGCATTTTATCACAAAATATTGCCTGCCATAATACCGTTTAGTCATCGTCATTCCCATTTTATTGGCAGTTTATTTCATCGTTATAATATCATGACAATGTCACAATAATAATGTGATGTCATGATATTTTCAGTTTTTTCTTCTTTGTACCTTTATAGACTCGTAAACCCTTTGACACCATTCATATCCCTCATTCCTCAAATTTTTAATGGTTATTTCAATCGTACGTCTCATTTTCATTTGTATATTTATTCATTATACTTTTATTTATATATATATATTTCCTGAGATTTTTATCGATAATATCAGGACAAAACCATAAAAATTTTGAAAATATCCCGACATTATTATTAGCCGATAGTATCTCGAGAACAGTATTTGTGAGATTCGTTATTGATTAACTTTTGGTACCACTCTGTGGCCCTTTTCGTGTACCAGTAAGCTAATTTGATGCTGTAACTTTTGGTACCACTCTATGGCCCTTATCCTGTACCAGTAAGCTAATTTGATGCTGAAACTTCGATCAAGGATAAAAGATAAAAGATTCCACTTTTGAAGGTTACAACTTGTGATGTTTTATCTGGGTTTGGGCATTTCAAGTAAATGGTCCTTCAGTGATCTGGCTGAAACCATGCCCTTTGTGAAAGCTGCATATTTTCCTCAGAACTGAATTTCCTATGACATATTTTCACTGATCGCTACTAATGCTGGAGTGGAAGGATCAGTGGTTGTGGAGAAACTCGTGTCTTGTGATTGGCAGATTGGGTACAATGCAATGACAGATCGCTATGAAGATCTTTTGAGTGCCGGTGTCATTGATCCTTTCAGAGTTTCAAGATGTGCACTCCAAAATGCAGCCTCCATTGCTGGGGTAGTTCTGATGACCCAAGCTGTCATGGTTGAGAAAGTAAAGAAGCCCAAACCAGCTGTTCCTTATGTTCCGGGGATAACTCCGTAGAAGTAACATCAAAAGAAGAAAAATAGATTAATACTGAGAAAATATGAATGGATTCGGCGACAAGTTGCATTATTAACTTCATCATCTAAAGTTTGGTAATCAGCTCCATGAATTGAGGTCAGTCAAACCAAGTAAAGAATTCTGCTAATTTGCAAGTTGCTGAGGTTAAGGTTTCAGTTGTACTTTGCCTGATCTTCATGCATTCAGTGTTTGGATGCCATTTTTCTTCTCATTTGGATAACTGGTTTTCCCTTTCTATCACTGATTATTGTGTTGGATTTGTAGAGTTTTAGTTTGTATTATATGATTTTAATAACATGGTTATCTTCATTGCACATTGCAGATGAGATTAATCTCATGGATGCACGTAATCATACACAAACTTCATGTATAAAGTAAGCCTAGAAAGAGCTGGAATCAATTTGATTATGAACCATCACAAGAAATGATGGATCCTGTTTATGATGAAGATTTTATGAGAGCAATGTTGGATATATCTCAGATTTCATCTGATTTTGTTCCTTATTTTTGATTTCTTTGATGGCAGGTAATTGATGAGTTTGATGAGAATGTGTGTTTTGGTGAAATTGACATTGAGGAAGATCCAGAAATTGCAGAGGCAGCAGGGATTATGGGTACACCATTTGTGCAGGTTTTAAAAAATAAGGAAATGCTCAGGTCAGCCAGTAACTTCATTCCGTGCAATTCATGGTTATTCATGCACCTTTCTATTCCATTCAATTGCTTGTAGGTTGAGAACTACAACTGATTTAGAGATCATTATATACTTAGCTAAGTCACCTCAAGAAGGTTGTGGATCACCTCACATATTTTATCAATTTTGGAATTCTATTCATAGGGCTTGTCTGATGTCATGTACGAACCATCTCAGATTTCAATTTTTTCATCTACTAGGTAGGATAGGATGCCCACTCAGTCGCTTAGCAGAAGCTTAGTAAGAATCAACACAGTGAAAACATTTGAGTTTCAACAAAACCTTTCATAAATTTCAACCAAATTTGTCCCATTAAATCCATCACAAAACATTGCTTTCAAAACCCAAACATGGTTCCTAACAGTTTCAAAAAGACTGGATCAGAGTCAATGAAAATCAGCCCACAATTTATGTCAAATTGGGCCTTAGTCCTTAATTAAAATCAGTTCAAAATAAATCCTCAAAACTGTTTTCAATTTCTAAAATCAGTCCCAAAATAATTCATGTTTAAACTGGGATTTAATCTTTAATTAAAAACAGTCCAAAAATAGAGTTTCAAACACTGTTTCAACACCTTAATCTGTTCAAAACTGTTTCAAAACTGGGTGAAATCCTCAATGAAAAATCAGTTCAAAACATAATTTTAAAACTGTTTTAACCCTTAATTTGTTTAAGAAAACGCTGTTTCAAAAACACCTCCAGGCACATTCAGACTCAATGTATGTTTCCTGGGTTTCCAACAACGAGTCAATGTGACTCAGGTGATTAACTATCAGCGGTCTCGTTGATTCAACGAGTTTAATCAACGATGGAGAGAACCTGATTCAATTAACCCGAACTTAAATGATTTTTAGGATTACCTGGTTCTGCAGAGGGAAATTTTAGTTTGTCCTCAAATACCCTTACTCGGTCAGGACTCAGTTACACATGGCCACAACTCGGCTGCACCAGAAACTACTGAATATACAACTCTTCTTTTTAGTGAAAAGTTTAAAGTGTTTGGTTCCTATTTTCATTGTTATTGATTGCTGTTGCTTTTCTAAGTTTTTTTCTCATGCTGTTTTTTGAGTCCAGATGGTTACCGTGGCGTCTGCAGCAGGAGATGAATCACTGAAATTTTGGCATGTCTTTGGTACTTACTCCAGAAGTTGCTAAACCTCCACCAAAAACTACAAATGGCGGGATCTTTTGCTAATTTGAACCACATCAGATGAAAAACCTACTTTCATCTTTATTTTGGTCTCTAAATTTTTGGCTTGTAACTCCATTTTTTCTGTATAGGAGGGCAGGGGTCCTATCTTTCCTGTGAAATTTTGATTTAATCTTGGTGTCTGTGTTGACACCATGTTGTTGTATGGGGGAAGTTCTGATTGTTTTTTCCTTTTATATTGGATGTAATTTTTTCTTAGCATTACTTTCTGAGTAATGCTTGACCAATAAATGTAATGGTTTTATATGATTAAATTGATTCTTGAGTTGATCTAGAGTTTATGACAAGTTTCAATGAATGACCAATTTTCTGCTAGAACTTGGCAGTCCGATTTCTAAAATTGCATAAATGTTGGACCGGTAATGGAATTGTTGAAACCCTTTTTATTTTTAACAGGCGGACTCTCCGACAAAGAGGCAGATCACAAGATCAAATCTCTTATAAAATGGTATCCCATTTCTATTCAAGCATTTTAGTTCTTAGTCGCAGAAAATAAATAATATATATAACAAACAGATTTACAATAGTGACACTCATAAGCTGTGTCAAGAGTACTGGAATTTGTACTCTCAACATCCAACGTTGTAAATATGCTGCTTTGTTGAAAAAAGGTATTTTGCAGGTACAGCTATGCTTGTGGGTTTTGAGTGTCTAACTATGAGTTTTCTGATAAGAAAAGAATTAATGTTTACTTTCAAACTTTAAACTTTCTGTAGTCTTAATTTCTTTAATTCCTTATTATAAACATTCTTTATACTGTGAGGAACACATTGTTTCCTTTAACTAATGTAGGCTTTGTTTCACTTTTCATTGTACCGTACCTTCATAAGCATTTCAGTTCCTTGTGTCTAAGAACAGATAAAATACATAAAATACAAATTTAGAACAGTAACTTATTCATGAACTACATGTCAAGAGTACTGGAACTTGTACTCTCAACACTCACATCCAATGTTGTAAATCTGTTGCTTTATTGGAAAGGATAAAGGCGTTTTTGCAGTTGCAACCCCGTGCTCTGGGTTTCAATGACTACCTATCTCCCTTTTTTGTGAAAGAAAAAGTTTTTGATAATAAAAAAATCAGATTTAAATTTCAAACCTTTTCAGCTCGTAATTTCTTTAATTTCTTATTACAAATTCAACTCTCTTTATACTGCGAGCGGTGCATTGTTTCCTTTAACTAATGTCGGCTTCCTTTTGCTTTTCACTGTACCCCAACTGCATAAGCATTTCAGATCCTTGTTACAAATAGATTTTTTTTTTTTATATAGACTTAGAGAAAATATGATCTCCAGTTATTCTAAACCTAATTTTCTTATGGACTTGCATTGTCAAAAATCAATGACAAGTGCCAAGGGATCTCTAAAGATAAAAGGTTGGTATGTGAAAGCTTTCCATAGTTTTGGTGTAACAAAGTACTTTAAAATTAAATAGTTATAGATTTAGCAATGACAAATATAGTAAAAATGTGTATGTGACATGTGATTACTGATAATTGTGCAACAGAACAGGCTGGTTCACTCGTTTTAGGTGAAACATCCTGGATCAGATTGGGATTGGCTGGAATGACCCTAAACAGTAGGGGACATGAATCATAGAGGCAATCTATTCTGTTAAGGTAAGATTCTGGGTTGCTCCAGTCATTCTAACCAGAACAGGATGCAACTTGCATCTTTCGTTTTTACTGGTAAGTTTTCAGGAAATTAAATCTAAGCAGGTTTCAACATTTTCAAAAAACCACAATTCAGACATCAAACAACTTTTTTGAATTTTCAGGAAATTACTTTTTGACAGCAGTTTGTTGTGAATATGTTTTCATGTAATATCACGAAATAGCCGTACTATATTTTGGCTGAATTCTTTCAAGCCCAATGATCCCTTAGGTTTTGTTTGTCACTTCTTGTGGAAATTTGAGGAGAGCGCAGACTGTGACGTGTTTTTCCCCAAAAGACAAGGTCTGCCAAACGTTTTTTTTTTTCAAATGTTGTCTGTGAAATGATGTTAGTGGCATTTCCCATTGGACCAAAAATTTCAAATAATGATATTTCTGAGATAGGAAAGTTTGGTCAAAAGTGCCTTGAAGAATCTGGGTACTCTGTGCTTCAAATTTCTGGACCCCTAATTGAAAGTGTTTCTATGGAAAATTTGGGGCATGCTTATTTTTCACTCTCCATGTATTCCTAGATGTCAAAAGTATGAATCATTTCCTCTCCTTGGATGTGAATGTTAAGATTGTAAAAGCAACATGACAATGAACCTTTTTTTTTTATTAAATTCCTCTCCCTAAGAAAAGCCTGCTATGAAGTTTGTCAATACGAGGACATGAAACTGTTCTAATGAGAGGAGTTGGCGTGGTCAAACTTTTATGTATTAGATGTACTTTTTAGTCTTATGTGATTATGCCTTAGCTATCATGTCTTGTGTTTGGTGCCTACTTATTGCCTCTTTTGAGCATTTTTTTTAAAAAAATTGTCTAACTCGTTGATGCTTCATCAAAGCAATGCTATGGAAACTAGTTTTATCTGTTAAAACATGGAAATTGGATTTAAAAATACGTTTCCATTTTGTAGGCTACACTGGCAGTATTATAAGTTTAATGAGAAATAACAGTCCATGTTTAATTTCAAAAATAAGGTTCATCAGAGGAATGATAACAATGAGTCGATGGACCTTGAAAGTTCAGAGTTCGAACAATGAGCCTAATGGAGAGAATGCATCTTGTGTATCTTGAGCAAAACATGGACTGCTGAGCATTCTGAGAAATATTGATACTGTGATTGAGAGACTATATGCGCCTTAACTTGCAATCTTTTGATATTCCATTGAGAGTTGCATCACTTCGAACTTAACCGATGTAAAAGAGCGTGTGAGGCTCTTGCATTGATAAGTGATTGGAAGATAAGTGAGTGAAATCTAGGGTCACCTGTGTAGTGCTAAATCTAGATACCATTCCTCATATCCTTGGTTGAGTGTTGTGATCGGTATATCAATAACAAAAGAATGAATAAGAGACTGACCTGACCTTAGATGCCAAAAAATTCAAGAAAAATCACCATATTTCCCACCATAAATTAATGGACAAAACCATCTAGCATGTTTAAAGGTATGTGATTGTGACAGTTGGCTCCACAAAATGGTACGGTCAGACTGCTGCTTTGAGATGGAACAAGGTAACCCTGAGATTTGAGATGCTCTGGTACCATGTGAAGATGCAGAGCTTAGAAGATGAGAAGAGAAGAAAGGAGAGCATAGGATGGGAGAGTCAACTGTCAGAAGGATTTTTGAGAGAGAAAATTGTCTCTCTTTGAGATGGCATCCATTATAAGTTTATAAACTCATGGTACAACTAATCCCAAGATTAAGGGAACAGGTACAACTAAAGCTCAAATCTATGATGGTTGCATCTGAATAAGAACAGAAGGGGTAACATACATAAAATACAAATTCGGAACAGTGTAAGCTACACGTCAAGAGTACTGAAACTTATTCTCAATGTTCATATCCATTGTTGTAATTCTGCTGCTTTATTGAAAAAGAATGTTTTTACAGTTGCAAACCTGTGGTTATGGGTTTGAGTGACTACCTCCCTCCCAAATATTAAAAAATAATAATAACATTCTGATGAGAAAAGATTGAGCTTTAAGATTTCAAATGATTTCAGGTCCTATTTTTTTAATTCCTTATCACAAATTGAACATTCTTTATACTGCAAATAACACATTGTTTCCTTTAACGTAATTCAGGCTTTGTTTCCCTTTTCATTGTAGCCTACCTGCATAAGCATTTTAGTTCTTAGTCACTGAGAATAGATAAAATAAAAGAAAAACAAACTTACAGTAGTGACTCACTCATAAGCTTTGTGTCAAGAGTACTGGAATTTGTATTCTCAACATTCATATCTAGCATTGTAATTCTGCTGTTTTGATGAAAAAGGGTGTTTTGCAGGTACAGATATGCTTGTGGGTTTTGAGCGTCTATATTCCAAAGTTTTTTTTTTTAAATATTCTGATAAGGAAAGAATTGATGTTTACTTTCAAACTTTTTAAGGTCTTAATTTCTTTAATTCCTTATTATTGACATTCTTTATACTGTGAGGAAACACATTATTTTCTTTAACACTAATGTAGGCTTTTTTCTCACTTTCATTGTACCCTACCTGCATAAGCATTTTATTTCCTTGTCTCTAAGAATAGATAAAATACATAAAATACAAATTTACAACAGTAAATTATTTATGAACTACACGTCAAGAGTACTGGAATTTGTACTCTCAACAATCATATCCAATGTTGTAAATCTGCTGCTTTATTGGGAAAGAAAAAGACGTTTTTTGCAGGTGCAACCTTGTGCTTCTGGGTTTCAGTGACTACCTATTCTCCCTTTTTTGTGAAAGAAAATGTTTCTGATGATAAAAGAATTGAGGTTTAAATTTCAAACCTATTAGCCCCAAGGTTTCAAACCATGGATTTATTGATAATTTCAATGATAACAAAATCATTGTTGTACTGTGCTAATCACTGTATGAGCATGATCTTATTGGTACAGGTTCAAGATTAATCTCTAGGGGATTGAGGAGACATGTAGTGGATATCATGCCCTTCAAATTGGAGATTAATGAGGATGTTTACTCAAGCCTGTGAAAGCTATTCATTGAAAATCAAAAGGTTTATGGAGATATGGAGACTGGAGAATCATGACTTGAAGCTTTGAGCAACACTCATTGAAGACATTGAAGTTCAAGCCTTAGATGTTAGGTTTTTGGGTTTGGTCTTGGATGTTAGGACTTCATTCTAAAGTTACTCAATTGCATGAATACCATGGCTCAAACCTGTGATTGGATTCTAGGACCTTGAGACTTACCTTGAACACATCATTTAATATTCTCCAAAAACTCATATAATATTTTCTTTGACTTAATGTGACTCAAATGGCACAAATATAAGAGACGATATTTATCAGTCGTTACAGACGTCGATCTAATGGTGAACTCACTTCAATTGTAATTTGAAAACATATCTGGATGAGTGAGTCGCATAACACATCGACTCACTTTGAACTGTACGTAATATTATCTCTGATAAAGTGAGTCGTTACAAATATTTGACCTATGCGTTGACTAATCTATGTGCCAAATTAATTTTGAAGCCTCTAGAAAGGTGAGTCATTACAGACAACGATCTAATGGTCGACTCACCTCTCGAGCCAAAGTTCAAAATGCCAAGCCAGTCTCTGTATCAGTCGATGAACATATCGACTCATTGCGGCAAGCAACTATATTTTCAAAGCATTAATTTCTTTCCAATGGCTGTTTCTTGGGTATTTATTACCCCCAACAGGTTATGAACTAAATTCCTATAAATTGTAGCCTTAGTGCACAACAAACTCTCTTAATCTCTTGGATCTCTTGAATCCCTTGAACAGTACCTTGATTTCTAAATCTCTTGCAAATCACTCAAAGCATCCTGAGAGAGAGAATTTCATCAGTCAGAAACTCTACACTCAAATCATTGTCTGAGTCTATATGTGAGAGCAACTCTTAGTGCACATTTCATATCTTTAAGAGTTAGCAAGAGAGAAAAACCTTTGACAATCTGTTTACTCACTCCAAAATTCTGAGATTGTTATGGTACTGAGCCTAGGGCGCAAACACCCTGAACTCCTAATCATACTTTGAGCCTTTGTCTTCTATTACTGAGTAACTCTTAGTGAGAGAACTTTATTCTTTGAGCATTTACTTTTACTTGTTTTACTTTTTGCTCCTCCAATTGGTGTGGATTGTTTAAATTATTTAAAAGTTTGCTAAGACCCAATTCACCCCTCATCTTGGGTCAATATCTGGGCAACAAAACCTTTTCAGCTCGTAATTTCCTTAATTTCTTATTACAAATTCAACTCTCTTTATACTGGAGGAACACATTGTTTCCTTTAACTAATGTAGGCTTCCTTTTGCTCTTCAATGTAACCCAACTGCATAAGCATTTTAATTCTTTGTTACAAATAGAAAATTTCTTTATATAGACTTAGAGAAAATATGATTTCCAGTTATTCCAAGCCTGATTTTTTATGGACTTTCAGAAATGAATGACAAGTGCCAAGGGATCTGTAAAGATAAAAGGTTGGTATGTGAAAACTTTCCATAGTTTTGGTGTAACAAAGTACTTAAAAATTAAATAGTTATAGATTTAGTCATTTAGCAATGACAAATATAGTCAAAATGTGTTTGTGACATGTGATTATTGTTTTTTTTTTTTTTGCAACAGTAATGAATGGTTTCATTAAATGAAGAAGGGGATACAAACGAGATAGACCACGTATAGGAGAGGTATACATGGCTATCAGAAGAAATACAAAAAGGACATCTAAGAACTATGTGTAAGAAAACTGTATACATTTTAGATACAATGTGGAATTCCCCGTCACCCCATACACCCAAAGAGAGACATTGTTAGAGAAGCACCATTGCGGGCCTATGCTTTTGTACTCCCACTTTTGTTAGGAAATCAACAATATTGTTCGCCAACCGAGGAGCGTGTGTGAAGGTGATATCCCTCCACCTAGACAACCTTCTAATGTCCCTAAAAATAGTAACAGTTTCCATGAAGGGGACTTCCTATTACTAGCTCAAGAGATGACATTAATTGAGTCACCTTCAACAATGAGCTTCTCATTTCCAAACCTACACCAAATCTAAAGCACCCTCCTAATTGCTCTCAATCCACCTTATTCGACTCCATGATACCTAAAGGCTCAGAAAAGACTAATAACATCCTACCTCCATCGTCGTACAATACCCCTCCTATTCCTATTGGACCAAATATGAAGAGAGACATGTGATTCCTGATTTCTTGCAGGTTCTCTGCAAAAGAGGAAGCTACTAACTTTACCAACCTTTTAAAGAAAGCGGCTTACCAAGTGAAGGTAAGTTGGCATCTTAAATTATTCCCTCAAATAACTACTAACTTTATTTTTTAACCTTTCCAAGTAATGAAACAGATTTGAAGTTTCTATTTTCAAAAAGAAAAGTAAAAAAAAAAGAAAAAAATTGAGAAAGGTTTTTATATGAGAATGGGTGGAAAGGGACTGCCTAAATGGATTGCTAAACAAAGAAGTTGCATATCCATGTTGCAGGTTGCAGCAGGTAGTAATAAAGGGCCAGAGAAGGAAAGGTGGTGAATGTAGGGTTTATTAATAACCCTTCCAGGTTTTCAGACGTTTGATAGTCCAATATGTTTGCTGATATTTGTATATGATAATTCATTACTGTGAACTAGAGAGAACCTTTGAAATGTTAATTCTTTAAAATAGGGTAGCTATTTCAAATTTGAAGTTGTAATCACCAAGTGCTATAAGTTTAATTGTTTTTGCTGAGAAGAATTTAAGCTTTGAACTTCTATATCATATAGACAAGAACCTCTAGCACAACTTGTAAGGGTTTGTTGTTACAATCCAAAGGATGCGGGTTCAGGTTCATAGGCGTCAATTAGGTAGTCAGCCCATGAAAATACTTTGTCAAATCTAAATATAAAGACCAACTCCAGATCGATGGAAAAATGACTTTGATGATGATGAACTTTTTGCATAAACAAAGAGGAATTGGCATTGCATACCTATAACTTGATTGTTCTTTTTTCTCTCGTCCTCAACAATAATTTTTTTTTTTTTCAAATGATCATTTCCTCAAAGTTTTCTGCTTTGTATTGCAAATAGTGCTCACTTCGTTTAATTTCTTTCAAAACTGCAGGGAGAAAACCTATGGCAAAGCAAAAGCACACTCAGAAACTAGTATCATCTTTCAATGCACCACATGCGTAGCAGGTTCAAAAACTAGTAAAAGAAAAAAGTATAGATCTATTTAAATACAATATAGTTTAAATCATGTGTAATCCATAATCTTTTGATATAACATTATAAAATGAACAATTAAATTCAAATTTATATATTAAAGAAGTTTTTGTTAACACAGTGGGTCATCCATCTTATGATTTCAAATAGATGGATAAAAGCTTCTTATATCATGAACAATTAAATTCAAATGTATATATTAAAGAAGTTTTTGTTAACACAGTGGGTCATCCATCTTATGATTTCAAATAGATGGATAAAAGCTTCTTATATCGACATTTTTCTAGGAAAATCTTGAGTTAATAAGAGGGGGCGAGAAGCCTTAAAATCGGCTAAGTCATTTTGAGTGTAGATCCAACCTCGTGACAATTTAGTATTAGAGTAAACCAGGCCACTTTTATGTAGGACTGAGACTCTACCTTGAGCATGTTGATGTGTACTGGTTGAGGGGGATGCAGGCCCAGCCTTTGAGAGACAAAGGCAAGAATATACAGGGGTACTGTAGCAGTGTGGGCCAAGAATCCGGTAGGCCCGGGGCTCCCCCTAGCACGTGGACCCTAAAAAAGAACACAAAAAAAGAGGTGTGGGTGCCCCTGGCAAGGGCACTAGGGATTGGGTCGAGGAGCCTGTAACGTGGGAAAGTAAAATCTTGGGTTTATAAACGGGGCAGGAAGCTTGAAATCGACTAGTCATTTTGAGTGTAGATCCGACCCTATGACATTCCACTTGAGTTGAATTTTGTTAAATAAACTATTCCAGAGCTTTATCATTATTTAGTAACATCACTTCCTTTCAAAATTTCATGTATTATTTTATAGGTTTTACTATTTCCCTGCATTTATAACTTATAATTCATGTTTTATGATGGAATAATTAAAAGAAAGACTAAATAAAAGAAAAAAAATATTGCTGGAAATTTTTACATGTTAGTAAACAGTAACTAAGAGAAAATAAAAAATTTCATGTATCATTTTATAGGTTTTATCATTTTTTAACATTTATAAGTTATAACCATATTATTTGATGAAATAATTAAAAAAAATGAGAGTAAGTAAAAGAAAAATGTTGCTGGAAAATTTGACAAGTTAGTAAACAGTAACTAAGAGCAAATAAAAAAATTTCATGTATTATTTTATAGGTTTTTGCATTTTCTAACATTTATAACTCATAATCAATATTTTACGATGAAATAATTAAAATAAAGAGTAAATAAAAGTAAAAAATATTGCTGTAAATTTTGACATGTTAGTAACAGTAACTAAGAGCAAATAAAAAAAATCATCTATTATTTTATAGGTTTTATCATTTTCTAACCCTTTTGTTTTTCATTTATGCTATTTTATGTTGAAATAGTTAACAAAAAGGAATAAATAATTGAAAATAATAGTAACTAACAAAGTACACAGAAAATATCTACAAATACATTCAGATGGGAAAAAATTATGACACCTTTGTAAAACTTTTATTTACTACATATGTTATTTAAATTCAAGCATTTTTTAACAATTGTAACACTTTTATGTTATTTTTAGCTAAAATAAATAAATAAAGTACAGATAAATGGAAATAAATTACAAAACTTACAAGAGTAGTAGATCTAGAAATGAAGAAAAGTTTGAACAGGTCTCGATCGTTCAGTTTCAGCAAAATACAGGTTCTTTAGAACTTAATTAGATCAAGTAATAAATAGTGAAAAACTTTTGTAAGAGAAATGGTAAAATTTGGTTTTTTTTTAAAGAAAATATCTGTGTGAAAATTGAAGTGTAAGTGATTGGGATTTATAGAAAAAATTTGGACCGGGTAGATTTTGAAGATTTCAAAAAAATAGTAAAAAATTAACGTATAACCGACCACCAGAATACAACAGTACGCTATACAGAGAGATTGGACTGGGAGAAATTGCTTGATAGGTGAGATCTCGCCCAATATATCGGACATGAGATATCGTCCAATTATTGGCAAAATCTCACCGATAGATGGTTGGGCCCACAACCGAATTTCTCGGTTTTGTTTTAAAAAATGGCTGATTCGTCCGAGATTCTGACCGATATATCGGTTATCTCGACTGATATTAAAAAAATAAAATCACAACGATCGAATTTTAAAAATTCGGCTGATATCCGACTGAATTTTCGGCCAGAAATACGGTCATCTCAGACATATTTTTTTTCGTACGGTCAAGATATATCGGCAGTTCGAAAACTCGATACATCTCGGCTGATGCGTACAGTATCAGCCGATTTTTCTACCCTGGATCTAGTCTGTTGTCTTAATTTTTATATTTTAACATGCTCTAGTTAAAAGAATTACTTTTATCTTTTATTTTTTATAAAAAATATTTTTTTTTTCAATTTTTTAAGTTTTTTCATATAGATTCAGGAGATCAAATCGGGTGAATTACCAAACCTCATGGGTCTCACTCGACCCATGAGAATCTCTGAACTCTGAGATGCTTAATGGCAAGTACCAAATTCCTCAATTGCTAAAATACCCAGATGCTGAGCTGAGACGAGGGGAGACGATCCGCTCTTCCGCAGTTCCCTGACCCACGTTCTGATCACATATCTTGGTGAATCCCTTTTTGGGTACAATGCACTCGAACGGAAGTCTTTACTTCAATGTGTCGTTTCTTCTCTCCAAAGTCTAAAATATACAAAATTTTCTCTCTCCTTTGTTCAGGGAAGAAGACTAGTAGGGAGAAATCAAAACCGAAGAGAGAGAGAGTGAAGAGACGATGGAGATCAGCAGCGAAGAAGAAGACGATTTCCCAACTCACGAATGGATTACCCCACAATCCAAAATCAACTCCATTTATCAGTCCAAGACCGAAGTGGTTCGTTCCCTTTTCCCAAATCCCACTTCTCTACTCCTTTTCTTCGCGATTAATACGTATTTATGCATTTGCAGTATCTATTGAATTGCCCCACTTGCTGCTTCAAATCCAAAGGGGAAGTCATTTTTTTTTTTTTTGACATTTGGCTTTGTTTAATTCTTACTTCGAAAATGATTTAGTTGGACCTCTCTTTACACGCTTTTCCTTTTTTTTTTTTTTTTCAATTTATAGCTACATGCTGCATGCATGATTTCGCAATATCAGTCTAACTGAATGAACCCTTTTCACGCCATGTCTCTTTGGGAACCTCATATGCACAAGGTTTGATGTATACGAGATGCGGGCTATCCTTTTTAATTTCTTCCTTCCTGTCTCTCCTAAGCAAACAGAGTGTGCATTTATGTGTTATTCCAATAACCCTCATTCTCTGGTTGAGGCTTTAGTTGGAAAATGGAAATGGGTTTTCAGTAACCGGTTTAAAGCTTTTTCTTTCCTACCAAACAGTAAAGCATGACTATTCTTGTTTTTTATTTTTTTTGGGACTACTGGGAGTTTGAGATTTTCTATGTTCAAATCCATACAGGAAGTTAATCTGATTTCTTGGGTTTGCTCTATTCTTCTTTCTCTTTTCCTTTTTCTAAGAATGCAGAGTGTGTATATGTGTTCTTTTCCAATAATTAGTCTCTTGTTAATGCCTTCTTTGGGGAGAGAGCATTTTTGGTAAGCGGTTTAAAGCTTTTGTTTTCAACCAAACAGAGCTCGGTGTTTGTTTGGCTCTCGAGTACTGGACAGAATTGAGTGAAAATACAATAAGTTTCATATTCTTGAGGTTGTTTGGATGGTGTCCTGGTGAGAGATGGCAGATTCCTGTTGGCGTAGTTCCTGAAAATAAGCTCCGCTCATTTCATTGAGATTGCCTCATATTTCCTTACACATCCAAGCTTTGTTCAAAAGTCTGTGCCTGAGGATTATACTTCTCATGCTATATTTGACAGATCAACAACACAAGATAAGTTTGCTGTGACTGGACTGAAATGGCAGGTGCAAACTAGCTTTATCTAGAGTACATGTGCAGAAGATGAAGGCTAGTACTTTTTAGAATTAGAGGCATGTATGGAGGTGCAAATCAGAATAGAAAATGTGATCGGAGATGATAGAATGAGTTGGTTGGAATTGATAAGGTCCGGTGTAAATGTGAAGGACATCATGGAAGAAGCAAGTTAATGATACTCCCTTTTTATTTTCTTTCTATTTTGTGTGGAGTTGAAGAAGATGATGCTCCAAATCGAGAAGACTGGGGTTCATTGATCCTATTATATATAAGGAGGTCTTAAAAACTTGTCCCATTAGAGGCCATTCAGTTTGGTGGGATGTATTTATTAGCTGCTGCAAAAGTTTTAGTAGGGAGGTTTGAGAAGGTATTGGATACGTATTGATGAAACACATGGTGCTTTTGTTGAATAGAGATATCTTGGATGGTGTGCTGACTGCTAATGAAGTAATTCATCCCAGGAAAAAGGTGACAAAAAAGGGGGCTTATATGGGGAGAACTTAAGATCATGGGTTTGGGGGATAGTTGGAGGAAGTGGGTGAGAGAATGCATCATTAGTACCTTTTACTTAATATTGGTGAATAGGTCCCCTGTTTCACTCTTTAATGCATCGAGAGGCATTAGACAAGAGGATTTTGAAGCTTGATATGACTGATGTTGAAAGCTAAGGAGATTGGTGCAGTTGAAGGGTTTGAGGTGACTAGTAGCGGACCTGTTTTTTTTTTTTTTTTTAAATGACGGATAACCCAAGAGTCCCATCTCTCCTTGAGTATGGGGCCGTTTGGTAAACCTCCGGATGCATGCAGCCATGAATTGCTTTATCCAACCTATATTTTGCTGATGACACTTTGTTGTCATGTGAGGCTATCCCCGAGTTGATTTAGGTAAAATAAATTGTTATGTGATTTGAGTTGGTTTTAGGATTGAACATTACTTTGGGCGAAAAACTCCTTCTGATATGGGATTGGAGGAAGATGCAGTGGAAGACTTGTCAAGGGAAGTGGGTTGAGATTGATAAGTTCAATAACTTATTTGGCATTGCTTGTTGGTGCAAATATGAGATTAAAGAAGCTGTGGGACTGGTGGTGGAAAGGTTTGAAAGAAGGTTGATAAGTTGGGAAAGGAATTATCTATCTTTGTGCAAGAAGATCACGAGAGTGGCTAGCAAGCTAGAGAAAATTGAAAGAGACTTTTGTATGGAGGTTGGGACGAGAAATCAAAAGAATAAGGGGATTTGATTTAGTCAAAATGAAGGTTAGGAACAATGCTTTGTTGTGTAATGGCTATGGAATCATGGGAGTGACCCAAACTGTCTTAGGTGAAGGGTGCTAAACCTGGGCCATGGAGTGGACGGAGGTAATGGTTTGGGAAGCCACAAAGAGAAAGAAGGATTTGGTGTGTTTAAGGCCATGTGTAGATTGGTAGAGGGGCAAGGGAGGATTGGAGGGGTGTTTGCAAGGGGGTTGAGATATTGATGCGGTGCATCATCCTGCTGTGCTGCTGCTATTTTTCTTACTTGCTATTTCCAGTTTTTCTATTTTTGTGTGTTTATTTTAAGCAAGGGTTGCCTTTTTCTTTACTTGCTATTTCCAGTTTTAGTTAGTTTTATTTTAAGCAAGGGTAGTGTTGTAGTTTTGCTTTATTTTATTTTAAGTAAGTGATTCTTTATATAAGGCTTTGTAGCCCTTTGGGCAAAGACAGTTTTTACAATGAAATAAAATCAAGATTGAGAATTTCTCTGCAAATCCTCTGCCGTGATTATCTTGGAGCGAATCCGAGAGTTTGGCGTGAAGCTGTTTCCCTTCCAGGTACTTGATCCTCTTCCTCTTCCTCTTCTTCTTCTCTCTCTTCTTCTCTTCTCCTACTCATCGTATACCCTTTAACTCCACCCAGATCTGCTGAACCCCTTATCTTAGCCTCCTTTAGCCCTTTCACTGTTTTAAACCTCTTCATCCAAACCATAACAGTCCACCATACAGCTGCCCTCAAATCTTTGGATCCTTTTCAAGCTTCATACAGCCTTTACCACCTGTCCCAACCTCCATACAGTCCTAAACTACAGCTGTCATGTTTTCCCATAGCCTTTCTTAACCTCCTTTACACCTGTCCTGTTCTTCCAGTCCCCATCTTAGCCTTTTCAACCTGTTTTCCCCTCTCTCTTACTGCTGTCCCACAAAACTGGGCCTTTTCTTAACCTCATTAACCTCCCACACTGCTGTTAAAATCAGATTTAATCTTTATTTGATGTTGGTTTTATGTGTTTGTGTGATTTGATCATCCTTTTGGTTTTGAGAGCCTTCTACTTTGAGCTATGACATGGTTTGGATTGTGATTTTATTACTTACATTGAATCCTCTGAATTTTATTGATTATTTGTGGTAGATTTTATTATTCTAATTGTTACTATTAATTTTAACTTTAATTTCAGCCTCATTTAGTTTCTTATTATTGCATAAATCGCATTTAGGCATTTAGGGTCACTTTTTGTCTTGTCCTGCGTCAAATTTGGTATCAGGAGCAAGGTTGGGTTGTTTCCTTAAACACCCACGGTCTTAGGTTGCATCTTATTTTTATTTTAGGAAAAAAAAAAAATTTATTTATTTAATTAATTTATTTATTTTTTAAAAAAATAATAATTAAAAAAAAAAAAAAAAAAAAAAACATTCATTGCATATAGATTTAAGTCATAGCATATAGTCAGAATTAATCCCTATATTTGTGAGTCTAGAGGAACACTAGTGCGTGTATCCGTGCATGACCACTAGGAGTGGAGTTACCTATCAGAAAGAGTCCGAACCATCCAGCGAAATGTCCGGAGATCAACCCCCAGTTTGGTTTACTCAGGCCTTTGCCCAATTAGATGCCCGGCTCACTGACCTTAAGAGAGGTCAAGATACCTTAGGTACTGACATGACCAACTTGAGAAACCGGATTGAAGTCCTTGAAACCCCTAGGAATGATGAGAATGGGTCAGTTCATGAGGATAATGAGAATTTTAGGAATCGAGACCATAGAGGCCGCAGATTTGGTCATGGTAGATTCCAACAGCCACACAGGCATCAGGAACCCATCAACCATGAGGAACGTGCTTTAAAGAACGTGCGATTAGAAGCCCCTGAATTTAAGGGACGAGCAGACCCTAAGGTTTTCTCAGATTGGTTGTCAGACATGGATATCTACTTTGAGTGGCATGATATGTCGGAACCTCGTAGGGTCCGTTTTTCCAAAATGAAGTTGGTGGGACAAGCTCGACTTTTCTGGAACACAGTGGAACATAAACTCCGGAGGCAAGGAGTTGAAGCCGTCAATCTGCATTGGGATGAGATGAAAGAATATTTGAAAGAAAAGTATATCCCTCTCAGATACAAGCAAAAACTCATTGACCAATGGAACTCTCTACGTCAGGGCAACCAGACCATTGATGAGTACATTGAGAAGTTTGATGAGTTCCTTATGAGATGCGAGTTGGATGAGGACCCCAGCCAAACCCTTTCTAGGTTTAGAGTAGGTCTTCGTCCTGAGTTCCAGCGTGAGCTTATCTTACATGGGGTGGAAACTTTGGAGGAAACTTACCAAATAGTCCAAGGTTTAGAAGGTTACTTTAAGCCGAATCCTCCAAAGCATTTTGACTCTCGGGGTGCCAATTCTAGGCCTAATCCGCAAGGATCTCGGCAGAATACGGTGAGTCAACCCAAACAAGCCACCAGTACTCCATCCAAGAACAAGGATGCAAGTTTTAAGGGAGCTTCTGGTGCGAGCTCTTCTAGGAATGGTCCTCAGTGTTACTACTGTCAGGGATTCGGGCATTTTGCTCGTGAATGTCCTACTAAGACCAGGAACCAGGAAAGAGCCCTTTTGTTGGGAGAACCACCCATTGAAGAGATTGCCCATGAAGATGGCATAGAAGCTCAATTTCAGGGTGAATATCCTTCGAGTGATGAGGAACTTGATGAGGAGATCGATGCAGATTTTCTTGCAGTAGTTAGATGTGCCTTTGCTCGATCTCAACCCTCAGAAGATTGGAAGCACACAGCTATTTTCCACACTTACATTAAGTGCGGTGGGAAATCTTGCAAATTGATTGTGGATAGTGGAAGTTGTGCAAATGTCGTATCCACCAGCGCGGTTGCTCGATTGGGTTTGAAGACTGAACCTCATCCTAATCCTCATCGAGTTGCGTTGGTCAATGATACGTCAATCCCGATCACTCATCGGTGCCCCGTGCCCATTCAGATCCTCACCTATCAGGACACTGTGTGGTGTGATGTAATCCCTATGGGCGTAGGACACATTATTTTGGGTCGTCCTTGGTTGTTTGATAATGATGTGACACTGTTCGGTCAAGCGAACACGTGTAGCTTTGAGCATAATGGTAAGAAGATCAAAATCCTCCCTATGCAACCTAGGCCCCCTCACTCAAAACAGGATGACACAAAGAGGGACAAACCGAAAACTCCATCAAAGACCCAGTCCAAGTCTCTACATATCATTGCTGCTAAAGAATTTGAAAGAGAGACTAGTGAAACTTCGGTTGTGTATGCCCTAGTGTCGAGAGAGACCTCTCCTGAGGTTGGTACTGAGTTGCCAGAGGTTGTAGTTCCGGTCTTTAAGGAATTTCAAGATGTATTCCCATCTGATTTGCCAAATGAACTACCTCCCATGCGGGACATACAACATGCCATAGATCTTGTCCCTGGGGCGACTTTGCCAAATCTGCCTCATTATAGGATGAACCCTAAGGAGCATGAAGAGTTGAAGCGTCAAGTAGATGAGCTTCTACAAAAGGGATTCATCAAAGAGAGTTTAAGCCCGTGCGCTGTGCCAGCCCTCCTGACACCCAAGAAAGACGGCACCTGGCGCATGTGTATAGATAGCAGGGCTATTAATAAGAACACTGTCAAGTATAGGTTTCCAATCCCACGTCTCGATGACATGCTTGACATGATGGCCCGTGCTACTATCTTTTCAAAAATTGACCTCAAGAGTGGATATCATCAAATCCGCATTAGACCAGGAGATGAATGGAAGACAGCCTTCAAGACGAAAGATGGTCTGTACGAGTGGATGGTTATGCCTTTTGCTTTGACCAACGCTCCCAGTACATTTATGCGGGTAATGACTCAAGTGTTGAGACCTTTTATGGGTAAGTTCTTGGTGGTATATTTTGATGACATCCTTATCTATAGTACCTCTCAGGAACAACACTTGCAGCATTTGAGGTTAGTCTGTGAGGCTCTTCGGACTGAAAAATTATACGCAAACTTGAAGAAGTGCACATTCATGTCGAATAGGGTTATTTTCTTAGGGTTTGTGGTTTCATCTTAAGGTATGTCAGCGGACCCCGAAAAGATCAAGGCCATAGTAAGTTGGCCCGAACCGCGGAATATACATGAGGTACGAAGCTTTCACGGCTTAGCTACCTTCTATAGGCGGTTTATCCGAGGGTTTAGTTCCATCACAGCTCCTATCACGGATTGCCTTAAAAAAGGGGAGTTCCAATGGACTAAAGCAGCCTCGAAAGCTTTCCAGGAGATCAAGATTCGTTTGGTCGAAGCTCCTGTCATGCGACTACCAGACTTCTCCAAAGTCTTTGAAGTTGCGTGTGATGCATCTGGTGTTGGTATAGGTGGAGTCCTAAGTCAGGAAGGACATCCTGTCGCTTACTTTAGTGAGAAGTTGAATGAAGCCAAACAACGATATTCCACCTATGACAAAGAGTTCTATGCGGTTAAGCAAGCACTCCGTCATTGGAGACACTACCTTTTGCCACACGAATTCGTTTTGTACTCGGACCATGAGGCCTTGAAATATCTCAATTCACAGAAAAAGTTAAACTCAAGACATGCCAATTGGGTTCAATGTCTTCAGGAATACACTTTTGTGTTGAAACACAAGGCCGGGGTTGAGAATAAGCCAGCTGATGCATTGAGTCGTAGGATTGCACTAATACACTCCATGAGTGTAGAGGTGACCGGGTTTGAGCAATTGAAGGATGAATATCCCACATGCCCGGATTTTGGGGAGTTGTATGCTTCACTCTTGAGTGACCAAGAAAGGAGTAATAAAGAGTTTCTCATGGTGGATAATTTATTATTTAAAGGAAGTAAACTCTGCATTCCTCGAACTTCCCTGCGTGATTTTCTTGTTTGGGAGTTACATGCCGGAGGTATGGCCGGACATTTTGGGAGAGACAAGACGATTGCCCTGGTTGAAGACAGGTTTTATTGGCCTAGTCTCAAGAGAGATGTGGCTAAAATCATTGGGCAATGTCGAACTTGCCAACTGGCAAAGCAAAGGAAGCAAAATACGGGATTGTATACGCCTTTGCCAGTTCCCTATGCTCCTTGGCAGGATATCAGTATGGACTTCGTACTTGGACTTCCGAAGACTATTAAGAAGTACGATTCCATTTTGGTGGTTGTGGACCGTTTTTCTAAAATGGCCCATTTCCTTCCGTGTTTTAAAACCTCCGATGCTTCTAATATTGCCAAGATATTTTTTGGAGAAATAGTGAGACTACATGGGTTACCAAAGACGATTGTGTCAGATAGGGATGTTAGGTTCATGAGTTATTTTTGGAAGACCCTATGGCACATGATGGGTACTAGGTTACAGTTTTCGTCTGCGTATCATCCTCAGACTGATGGACAGACTGAGGTAGTTAATCGTAGCTTAGGAAATCTGTTGCGTTGTCTGGTTGGTGAGAATACGCGAACGTGGGATGTTGTTCTACCGATTGCGGAGTTTGCGTATAATAGTTCGATCAATAGATCTATAGGTATGAGTCCCTTTGAAGTCATGCATGGTTATAAGCCTAGGAAGCCTATAGATCTCATTCCCATGTCTTTGTCAAATAGGCCATCTGAGTCTGCATCATCATTTGCATATCGCATACATGAATTGCATGCTGAAATTAAAAGAAAAATTAATATGAGCAATGAAGTGTATAAATCTGTTGCAGATACTCATCGTAGATTCAAAGAATTTAATGTAGGTGATTATGTGATGATCCGCATAAGACCTGAGCGGTTCCCACAAGGAACTGTGAAAAAGTTACATGCTTGTAGTGCAGGGCCTTTCAAAATTTTGAGGCGAGTTGGATCCAATGCATACATTGTAGACCTACCATCTAATATGGGTATTAGTCCTACTTTCAATGTGGAAGATTTAGTCCCTTTCCAAGGCCCAACAGCTACACCTGTAAGCCCATCATCATATCAATCCCTTAACCATTCTACTGGCCTACCTGACCCACTTCATGACCCATGGCATGAACCTTCCCAGTCTTCACAGCCTTTACCTACTTTACCTTCCTTGCCACCTAAGAGAGATGAGATAGAATCTATTCTGGATGAGGAAGTTGTTTCTACACGTGCTGGAGGTTATCAGAAGTATCTTGTGAAGTGGAAAAATAGACCGATTACAGACGCCACATGGTTGACAGAAAGTGAGCTACAACGACTTGATCCAGACCTTCTAGAGAGATATCGGAGTTTTGTTTCGTCAGAGGTGCCCTCTTCTTCGACAGCAAAAGATGACAGCAATGACAAAACAGGTTTTCGAGTCTATCAGCGACGACGGAAAAGAGCCGCTCCAACTCCATCATTATGGCTTGATGAAGATTCACTTGGTTGACATTGAAGACCTCATGTGCGCGTGTTTGCACTATGAAGACCCTACACTGGGAAGACGCGTGCGTGGGAAGATTCGTGTCTTCTCATCTGTTTGAACTCGAGGTCGAGTTTTTCTCAGATGGGGGGATTGATGCGGTGCATCATCCTGCTGTGCTGCTGCTATTTTTCTTACTTGCTATTTCCAGTTTTTCTATTTTTGTGTGTTTATTTTAAGCAAGGGTTGCCTTTTTCTTTACTTGCTATTTCCAGTTTTAGTTAGTTTTATTTTAAGCAAGGGTAGTGTTGTAGTTTTGCTTTATTTTATTTTAAGTAAGTGATTCTTTATATAAGGCTTTGTAGCCCTTTGGGCAAAGACAGTTTTTACAATGAAATAAAATCAAGATTGAGAATTTCTCTGCAAATCCTCTGCCGTGATTATCTTGGAGCGAATCCGAGAGTTTGGCGTGAAGCTGTTTCCCTTCCAGGTACTTGATCCTCTTCCTCTTCCTCTTCTTCTTCTCTCTCTTCTTCTCTTCTCCTACTCATCGTATACCCTTTAACTCCACCCAGATCTGCTGAACCCCTTATCTTAGCCTCCTTTAGCCCTTTCACTGTTTTAAACCTCTTCATCCAAACCATAACAGTCCACCATACAGCTGCCCTCAAATCTTTGGATCCTTTTCAAGCTTCATACAGCCTTTACCACCTGTCCCAACCTCCATACAGTCCTAAACTACAGCTGTCATGTTTTCCCATAGCCTTTCTTAACCTCCTTTACACCTGTCCTGTTCTTCCAGTCCCCATCTTAGCCTTTTCAACCTGTTTTCCCCTCTCTCTTACTGCTGTCCCACAAAACTGGGCCTTTTCTTAACCTCATTAACCTCCCACACTGCTGTTAAAATCAGATTTAATCTTTATTTGATGTTGGTTTTATGTGTTTGTGTGATTTGATCATCCTTTTGGTTTTGAGAGCCTTCTACTTTGAGCTATGACATGGTTTGGATTGTGATTTTATTACTTACATTGAATCCTCTGAATTTTATTGATTATTTGTGGTAGATTTTATTATTCTAATTGTTACTATTAATTTTAACTTTAATTTCAGCCTCATTTAGTTTCTTATTATTGCATAAATCGCATTTAGGCATTTAGGGTCACCTTTTGTCTTGTCCTGCGTCAGATATGTAGTGGGGAAGGGTGCAAGGTTCTATTTTGGAAGGATTTATGGTTAGGGGAGAGATGTTTGAAGGAGATGTCTCCAAGATTATTTAAAATAGATCTTTCAAAAAAAGATTATTTACAATAGCCCTAGAGAAGAATTCCAAGGTAGCACAAAATGATGAAATTCTTATGTGCTTTGTGTAATTTAGAAGGGCTTCAAGGGAGGTGGAGATTCAGGACTATGTAGGCCTCCTTAATTTGTTGACTGAGTCCATGATTAAGAGGAAGAGTAGGATAGCATGACTGAGGCAAGTAACTCTTCATGAAACTGTGTAATGAAGGCAAAAATTAGGGACCTAAACAAAGAAAATCAATTCTCTTTCAGTTATCTTTGGTATGGAAAGGACATGTGCTTTTGATATTATAAGCACTCTGTTGTTGCATAGTGAAAGGAAAATTTTTGATAAGGTGGAATCTTGAGAGAAGAAGCTCATTCTGGAGGAAGTTGATTTGACTGTGTCTTGTGTGCCGAGGACAAATAGGTTGATCATGTTTTTTGTGGTTGATTCTTTTCATTTGGGTTGCAACACCTCTTTATTCAAATGACGGGTTGCTCATGGGATATGGAGAAAACAATTAGTGGATTATGATTTATTAGGATAGTTGAGCTTTTAAGGGTGAGGAAGGAAGAAGGATGGTATGGTCGACCATTTCCAACTGCTATATTTTGGTTTGTTTGGAACAAGAGGAACGCTGGATATTTTTTTTTTGAATAAAAAACAAGAACAGTGGATGAGGTTTTCGTGGGTGTTAGAAACTCCTTGATCGGATGGCTGTTGGAATGTTGGGAATTTGAGGGGCTTGTATTTGATGATTTTCTTAGTGGGTGGATAGCATGCTTGAACAGAGAAGGTATGAAACTGTAAGTTGTTCAAAGATGGGAGGCACCACCATTGGGACAATTTAAGTTCTATTTGGATGAAGCAGCTGAGGGGAAACTTGGACCAGTAAGGGTGGGGGCATTTTGCACAATGATGTAGGTAAAATGTTAATGTCCTTTTTGATCTGGTGGGGTCAAAGGACTCAAATGAGGTAGAGCTGGTGGTAATTAAATGAGCATTGAAGCTGTGGGAAGGGAAGTTGATAGTTGATAATGGAAGAGAAGTTCCTTGGAGATTGTCACACATTGGAAGCGAAACCATCTACTGTAGCTGTGGTTATTTTTTTTGGGGGGTGGGGGGTGTTTGTGTGTGTGGAGGCTAAGACAGGGATCAATAAATGGAATGGTTTTCTTGCTTCATTCTAACTATTTCCTGTGGTTCTCCATTTTTGTTGTTAGAGAATCAATATACGGCTCTTATTAATTATCGTTTGTAAATAATACAATTTCTTGGTTACTGTTTCAAAAATAAATATAAGAGGTCCATTTCAATAAAAAAATAATAAGAGGAGATGTTGCAGATTAGGGATCAATAAAAATTTAATCTTTTTGACTATCCATCCAATTTAAGGATTTAAAATTAACATCAAATTTAAAAATGAACGTTCAATTCTATTGCCTTAGGTCTAATGGTTCTAGCATTGAGCTCATTTTTGTTGGCACCGTCTTTAGTTGTCATCTGATTTGGTGGAGTTAGTGGACTGCTAGCAATATGTTAAGGTTACTTTGCAAATTTGCAGTGAAAAGAACATTTATCCAAGTGTCAATCCAAATAGTTTCGAGAAATGACTCTAATGATTACCTTTAAAAATGTAACTAACGATTATGGTGATGATAATTGGATTACCAATAATAAATCCCGATTATCAATAAATGATAATTACTAAACTTTCCTACAATAATATTAATATTGTATTTATTCTAATATATTCTGACGAATCACAAACTTTTAAGATGAAAATATATGAAGTAATTATTCTGCATTAAATAATGTTTAAATATATCAAATATGCAGAATGTTAAAGCTTGGGCTTTTAAAAGTTTTTTTGGGTTTTTACCGAAGTCATTAGATCCATTCTAGTATCACTTTGGTTTGTATCTAAAGTGGAAAATGCTATCTATTTCGACGTTCTATTCCGAAAAAGATGGCATGGAAAATATTTTTTTTTTTGAAAACTTAAAAATATAAGGAATAGTGATAAGTTAAATGATACTTAAACTAATTATTTTCATAATTTGAAATAATATTTAAATTAATTTTTTCATATTTTCATCATTTTTTCATGTGATTAACAAATCTTTTCCTTTGAGAGTCAAGAAGTGGACCTCACACGATTGCCCTTTTCGATGTCCATCGATCCATCCATCAAGTACATGCTTGTCTATTGGATGTATGGGCTTCACTTTTGTTGTTTGGGTTTCATATCACATGGAAGAAAAA